>CM031954.1:2698464-3218464 GCA_018749465.1 Paracanthobrama guichenoti
GGATGGATGGATGGATGGATGGATGGATGGATGGATGGATGGATGGATATCGATATCGGGCCAATATTAAAACTAGCCAAACACTAGATACTTGCAGGGCAGAATTTGCACACTGCAAGGTGTGAATGTGGACTTGAAAGAACCAAGACTTACACTTTGCCGATAAAATGTTAAATTTGTTAAGCAAACACTAGATTCCACCTAACCTGAGAAAAGCTGAGGTGCGCACAAACAGATCTGAGGTCTCTCAGGTCTTTGAGCCAAAGAGGAACAAAGATAAAATGTTTTGTTGCATGTGAAAAAAACAACTAGTTGATTCCACAGTGCATTTCAGTTTCTTTCTTTTTATACTGAATACTGTACATAGTTGAAATCAAAGGAGACATTTATGCAGAGGAATGTGCCTCTCCAAATGAAACACTCCAATGCAGACAAATGAAAACCTCCATTTCCATTGTTGTGATGTGTTACCAGCCAAACATCTGGCAGTGATTATATGTTATAAAACACCCGCCATATGCGAGTGTCTCCTTTTTCTCCTTCTGCTAACTAAAAACAATGGAAATGTCTGGCACGACACGCAGTCTCACCTTAACCTCATAAGATTTGGCTGCACACAAGTTACCCTATGAAATGAGAGACTAAGAACAAAAATACAACTTCAGACCTCTGAACCTGCTTATACCTAACATGCACTACATAATGTTTTCCTTTAGTGTATAATACATATCTTTTTGCGTGTATAAAATCTGCAAAGTAACAAAGCTCATTGAGCACAAAAGAAATTTATTCTATCTAACAGAGAACACAAATTCAGACCTGCCTAAAACACCACCATCGAAGTTCAGATATTACTTCCACTGTGGGGGGGGGGTTGTGGAAGTAATATCTGAACTTCGATGGTGTACTGCGCGTTTCGATCACCCCTGGTGGCTGGTCCCAGTATAGGTCATAAACCCCGCCCTCTTCATGTAATGTAATGGGACGCGAGACAAACTAAACAATCAAATTATACTTTTAATAACAATACATTTTTTCCAAAGATGGTTTCTGTCATTTTAGGTTGTTTTTAATCACACTGATTTAACTTCAGGTGTTTGTTTTTTTAAGTTTGGTTTTAGTTATTTGATGCTATAAAACGGGAATGTGACATCATGATTGATAGCTGAGATTGACTTTAATTTCTACATTTACACAGCTGTTTATTATTTTACACCAACATGAGTTGTTTGCAATAAACTGTGCTAACAGATTCTGCGGGAGTGTGGGCGGGGCCTTGATACTCAGGTCCCTGCACTATATTGGGACATTGGTGAGTGAAGTGAAGGTACGTCATCCTTTTTCTTTTTTTTTTTACAGTCTATGGGCCAAACACAACAGACTAGGTCAGATGGCCAATCAGAGCACTCTGGTCTTTATTGGAAGGAGAGGCTTTGTAGAATCCTGGAACTCAATCAGAGCGTTTCAGACAGACTGGAAATAGAGGTACTACAATGTGTACAATATGTGAAAAATTCTTTTTTTAACATTAAAGCATGCTAACCTACTCTATTACACCCAATAAACTAAATAATGAACTTTCAAAACAGCATCATGACCCTGTTAAGTTTGTCATGGCTATGCAAGTAAAGAGATTAACTTAATTATAAACACTACTGTGTTCAGCTCTCTTCCCTCCTTTTCTCTGACTCACACACCCCTTCTCTCTCTCTCTCTCTCTCTCAAGCTCACCTCTAGCCCTCTCTCTCTGCACTCTCACACACTCTCTCTCTTTACTCTGAGGTTGTGTGGACCACTTTTTCTGTCTGTATATGTTCCTGCTGCAAAAGCCTCTCGGAGTAAAGCAGAAAGAAGACCAAATAGCTAAACAGCATAAAGCAGTGGACTGACTAACACACCATCATGATGTACAGTTTCAGCTTCTTACTGGTGCTAGTGAGTCTACAGGTTTGCGTCCCTTTTGCTTTTTCTGCACCAACTCAGTGCCCAAGCCAGTGCCATTGCCATGGGGACCTGCAACATGTTATCTGTGACAACGTTGGACTGAAGAAGATCCCCCGCATATCCGAGGCCACTCGTCTCCTAAATCTGCAAAGGAACAACTTGGGAAATCTCCCAACTGGGGGCTTCAGTGAGATGAAGGGGCTAATTTCTCTGCATGTGCAGCACTGTCAGATCCGAGAGATCTCCAGCCAGGCTTTCAAAGGGCTAAAGAAGCTCATCTACCTCTACTTGTCTAATAATGAGATCAGCACTATCAAAGCAGGTGCTTTTGAGGACCTAACCGAACTGACCTATCTCTATTTGGATGGTAACCACATCACAAGCCTTCCGAAGGGCATTTTTTCTCCCATGATCAACCTGTTTATCCTGCAGCTTGACAACAACAAGCTTCGAGAGTTGCAGCCTGGTACTTTCACAGGTGCTAATGATCTCCGATGGCTTTATATGAGTGGCAACGAGTTGAACTCCATACAGCCAGGTGCTCTTGATGAAGTGGAGAACCTGGCCATTCTAACCTTGGACCGTAACCAGCTGTCCACCTACCCTCTTCTGGCTATGAGCAAGCTGCGTGTCGTGGAAGAACTCAACTTGTCCAAAAACCCTCTCAGCGTCATCCCTGACCACGCATTCCGGAGCTTTGGCCGCTATATGGAGAAGCTCCATTTAAATGATATGAGCCTGGAGAAGGTAAGTCTGTGACATAGAAGTTATTTTATGGATTAAACTAGAATAAAATATGAGAATCAAGATGCTAACTGTGAACCAAAATAAATGTTTTCCCCATAATGCTGGCCTCTAAAATTGTGGCTAAATAAATGCATGTTTGCGTTGGGTTTTTGGGAAGCTTAGCATTGGCAAACAAACTTTACATCCCAACAGAGTTGGTCATGCAAATGTACTGCAACCCCATTAGAATAAATCAAAACTGTAGATTGGAACAGAGTGGTATCCCACGAAAACAGACCTGCGCTGGAGACTTTCACCTGTTTGCTTTCAATAAGATCCTCCTGATATTCTGTCCATTCCCTTCATACTTTCAGGCCTTAAATAAGGTCACATGTGCTTTATGTCAGGATGCACATGTGCTACTCCAGCAGGATTTTCCCCTGTGGATCATTAAAAACAGCTAATAAAAGTGTTTAAGAGATACATTTATCTTTTCCTTGTTTTTGATCTGACTTCCACAAAATCTCCACATTGACTGATACCAGTGCAAACTATCATATATCAGATAGACAGAGACAGAGACAGAGACAGAGACAGAGAGAGAGAGAGAGAGAGAGAGAGAGAGAGAGAGAGAGAGAGAGAGAGAGAGAGAGAGAGAGAGAGACAGACGTGTGCAATAAAACACAGAGACATGTGTGCAAAGGCACATCAACAAGTATTAGTCCCATGCAGTTGGTCAATGCTGTTTGTATGGTAGAAAAGGGAAAAAATAACCACTTTCTCTTCACATGTGGATATTTTTAGGGTCTATTTGCTGGAAAAAAATTATTTTGAGACCCATGTTTTTTCCTCTCACTTGGCGAACCATGTAAACAGGTCAGCAAGGGTTAGCAGACAGGTAAATAGTGACAGGGTGTTCCATGGCCCATGAAGAGAAGTATTTTTAGACTGTCGTTGCTTCACCTGAATGGACAAGTGAGCCCTTTGCAGGCATTTCTGGCAGAAGAGCAGGTCGACGGAGGAGTGGACAGACAGAAAAACTGAAAACAACCCTTCCATGATGGAAGTGATCCTTCCTCCATCGCCTCAAATTACCAAACTCTCCACGTCTCTTGCCTTCTGAGTGGAAATTTCCAAAACGTCCTTTCAATAAGTGCATCGTTTCTACGCTTGCATAACACACCCACAGACACTGTGTGTACACTGTCTAAGCCCCTCAACCGTCGTCTTCCTATAAAGCAGACACCACACAGACCAGTACATCTAACACCTTGGTGAAGTTTTTAGCAGCCTTGCATATGCTTATGAAGTTTGATGGAGGGCTGGACAGGTTTACATAAGCTCTGGCACAGAGGACGGCATGAGAGAGGCCTTTCATGTGGAAAAAAGCCCTCAGTCCGGCATTCACAAGCCTCCTTCAGATATTAAGAGTCTCTCTGAATGCTAATTGCTAGGATATTCTACATGCAGAGGCAAAGCAGTGCGTTGTATGAGCATGTTATCATCTGTATACCTTCTATCTGTCCTTTCTACCCATCAAGTTCTCCAATGCTGCCTTTGAGGGAGTGACAGCTCTCAAATCTCTGCACCTTGAGAACAACAAGCTGAAATCGCTGCCGAACAGCCTTGAGTTCAGCACCCTCCAGAACATCACTCTTTTCAACAATCCCTGGAGCTGCACCTGCCAATTAGCAAATCTCAAAAAGTAAGAAACAAAATCAGATCATCACTTTAAACATAACTGTAAGGGTGATGCAGCAATAAAAATAAATGATGCCTTTAATTTTTACCTCAAGGCTTCATTTAAAGTACCGCAAACCTATTTGCTTTCTTAACACACGTTTTTGATAATATCGTGAACCATTCAGTGGTGCATGTCATTCTAAAGGGACTTATTTAATTGTTTTTGTCTTTGTAATATTTCATCAGATTGTAATAACTTAATTAAAAAGCAATTGATATTGACTTTAATGGTGCTTTACATCTGCTTTAAATGTTTGGATTTGTTTGTGCAGATGGATGGACACTGGACGCCATCGCCCTGATGCAGTTTGTGCTTCCCCTGGAAACCAGAAAGGAAAGCAAATAAGAGAGAGCACTGCTTTTACCCGCTGCAAGGCAAAGACAAAGAGGACCAGGAAGGGAACACGGCTCTGAGATGGTGAGCAGCCTTGTTAATTCCACTCTCACAAATTTAGGATTCATAACATAACATTTAGAAATGTAAAAATTGCATCAAGCATAAATAGCCACGTTTCTACTGTGGGTGGAACTTTGAGGAACTAGGGACTTTGAGGTGGTACTCTGTGTTTCAATCGCAGAAATGGGGTCTAAATAAAGTTACGGGTAAAAATGTCCCCTTCAAAGTGGCCCTGTTTGCAAGGTAGTACTTTTTCAAAGTACAGGAACTTTTGGAGGTGGGACATGCAGCATTTTATTTATAGTTTAAAAAATATGACCGATGGACAGACAATGAGGTTTAGGCTTTATTAAGTTTATTTGCGGAGGACGAAATCCAGTGGGCTCTACGTCACCGGACGTAGAGGTCCTACGTCACCGGACTAATCTTGACGGTACTTTAGACTGCGATGGAAACACAGACAGCAGCAGGTCTGGGGGAAAAAAAGTTCCAGATAATTTTGGTGGAAACTAATGGCTAGCTTAATATACTCTAGAACAGTGGTTCTCAACCGGGGGCTCAGCAAACTTCCAGTGGGCCCCTAATAAGTCTTTAAATTATTTGAATTTATATTAACATAGCGGTAATCCTAATTAAAAGACTAATACACTGCCTAAATATTTCCCCTCAAAACGGCCCTGATCGCAAGGTAGTACTTTTTGGTGGAACTTGGGCGCTGAACATGCTGATTAGTTGAGTTCATGCAGCATTTTGATTGGCTGACTCCACGCAGCATTTTATTTCAACCACCATTTTTAAAAGTCACTGCGGGGAGTGCAGTAAGAGTTGTTTGCTATTCGAATCAGCAATGACGTTTAAAAAAAATATGACCGATGGACTATCAACGAGGTCCAGGCTTTATTAAGCTTGTATGCGGAGGACGAAATCCAGCGGCAATTGGAAAGTTGCACGCAGTCCTACGTCACCGGACTAATCTTAACAGTTCTTTAGACCATGATGGCTCAAATTGTGAAAGAATGGTTGGGAGGGAGCATGAAGAATCATTTTCACACATGAATTGGCACCTTTGAATCCAGACCTTAAATTCATTGAAAGTCTTTGGGATGTGCTGGAGGAGACTTTACAGAGTGCTGGACTCTTGTTGGAAATGATGCACCAATGCATAAATTTTTGGTCAAGATCAAGCATTGACAGAGTCCAGCACTCTGTAAAGTCTACTCCAGCACATCCCAAGGACCTTTACAATTATACTTTTAAGCATCTGCCTATTTAAATCCAAACAGTGACCTTTTTTGGCCAGGCAGTGTATAATACAGTTATATTATATATATAAAATATTGTCAAATTATTTAGACATTTAGAAGTATTTGCATGAGTGCTGAGACTAAAGTCAATGTTGACCAAGGAATTCTTGCTGTGACCAGCAGTCAAACAACAACAAAAAACAAGTTCTTGATTACTGAACACTCAGTTCCAAAAAGTTTTATCTAAGACTACTATACACCATAGCCCAAACCAAGTCCTCCAGGTTTGAGACCCAAATCCTAAACTGAGGTCTAATATCCAAACCAAATAAGGTTTATGTGGTCCACAGAGGTCTTGTAAATGAGACCACAGGCTTAAGGCTCCAGCTATAATCATAAAAATGAGATATTAATCACAGACTACAGTATGACAGCTAGCCTCTTTCCACATGATTTACAAATGTAAATAAATTAAGAAAAGCAGGGTAAATAACTAGTCTCAAGGGTTCTCTGTGGTGCACAGAGCAAGACCCCCACTGCTCTCCCATGATCTTTATAAAAGACTCTTTCATCAGGAGATACTCATGAGTCTCCCTGTTCAAGTGCCCAGAGAGACCACTGCGGATGTAATAAACAACGCTAAATGGTTATTAAATTATTAAAGCACAGGTTTGGAGAAGCCTGTTCCCAAGTTGGTGGTCATACCTCTAAATCAGTAGCTATTAAAGGTGCCATAGAATGAGTTGAAACAATATTTTAAATTGTTCTCTGATATCTACATAGAGGGTATGTGGCTTATTTAAGGGCAAAAATTGTACAGATACAGTTTTACAGGTCCATTTACAACTCTAGAAATTGTCCCTAGAATGAAATGGTCTGTTTTTGCCTTATTTGGAAGGGTCATGAATAATAATGATGAGCTCTGCTCTGATTGGCTCATTTCAGTAGCTCACACAAGTGCAGTTATTCACCAAACACAATCTCAAACAGCACAAGCGACAGAACACAGACCGACTGAATGACACTTTAGAAAATCTCAAATGGAGATTGATGAAATGCAGCTTATTTGTTTATTGGTGTTTTCAGATCATCCGCGCGCATGCAAGAGTTGCCAGATTGCACGTTTAAGTAAAACACCAGATAGATTACGTGTTCGTTTAACAGAAAAACTCTGATTGGGGGGATTAAATGACTGAAATCTGCCAATCGCAAGCATGAACGCTCCTCTTTTTTTCCCCCCAACAAAACCAAAGAGTGCTTTTTGTTCAAGTTTTTATTTTTTAAACTACTTTAGTCTCGTCTTTTTTCCATCAACGATATTGCATGTTTATATAGCCACAATAATTGTTTAAGGACGTTTATGTCAACTCGTTTTGTCTTAGTCATGGAAAAAAAGGTCATCAATGAACATTTTTTGTCATATTTTTGTTAACGAAATTGACACTAGTCAGAGCACACTAACAACTTTGAATTCAGTTGGTGCTGTATCCTGTTATAGATAAACATCAACCATGCCTGTTGACAGTTCTGTTCTGTGGGAAGGCTATGAATAGTGCTCACGTGCATCCCCTGCACAGCTGGAACATAACATTTATATCCATAATCTGCCGTTTTCACTATTGTCCTCATCTTCACAATACCTGCAGAACTTCTGATGATTCGACTGTACAGGTCCACGTTAATACTGTCTGGCCTTGAACATGGGCTGGTTATATGCAAATTTGGGGAGGCGTAAATATTAATGATCTTGACTTTTACGTCACAGTCTGCGTTATGTTGGGATTCGCCCGTTTTTCAGTGGTCTTTTTCAAGCACAAGATTTAGAAGGAGGAAACGGTGTTTGAGGTTCATGGTATGTTAGTTCCATTTACAGAACTCTTATTATTCAACTGTGCCAAGGTAAATACAGTTTTCCATTCTAGGGCACCTTTAATGTATAGCTTATCAACAAAGAAATATAAATATTTTTGAATCATATTAAGCATTCACCTTCCCCATAACAGTTGTTACATAACACGTACATAATATAATCAATTCATCCTAAAAGCAAACTTCCAGTAACTTCTGTGATAAATGAAAGTTGCATATTTACACAGAGAATCGAGAGGCTAATGCTAATCTTAAGTGTTTTTACCTCTTCCAACATAAAATACTGACTTGTAATATAATTGTATTCAGGATATGGGTTTGGGCCACTGCCTTGTGGTAAAATACTGTCTGTTATGTTTTTCCCAACCTATCCTTCATGTTCTTCCTGGTCTCTTTGTGCTTTTCCATTTTGGCTTTGGCATTATGTGCAGAACATCAGATGTCCAAAACTGAGCTTGGCAACCTTATTTGTATGTTCCCTCAGGAGGACAGGGAGAAGAGGCCTGTCCAGGTGTCGGGACTTCAATGTGCAGAAAAGGAAAGCAATGCAGACTTCTACATTGGGACTGTCCATTTCCTCCTTCACTCATTTTTTTGTGACATAAATGCGCTGACTCAATTAACACTAAATAACACGAATAGCCTAAATATGTGTTCACAGACATTGACAAACACCCTGAAGGAGCAACTGTGTACATTTGCACATTTTCATAAACATGTACACCTCAAAAAGGAAATACACCTCAAACTCTTAGCATTCACTTTATATGCTAATTCAAACAACCTAGTTTCTACACCGTGGTAAAAATCAGGAGTTCTATCAGGAATACTCTTCTCCATAAATGAGAACTGGTAAAATGGATTTGCATTGCATTGATTAGCATTTATTTTGTGCCTTGCTGAAGTACAAAGACTTAGGCTTCATCTTGACTAGATGTTTGAGGCAAGTTTGAAATGTTCTGCTAACTCTATGACAAAGCCTATAATTCAAATTATATTTACATTAAAAATAAAAATGTCTTATTAGAGGACTATTATAGATGCAAAACACTTCAAGGTTGAATTCAATTCATTTTTCAGAAATGTAGAAGGATGTACCAGTACATCACAGCCAAACATGTTTTGCAGGCCTTCTTTGAGCCACTGTAGAATGAACCTTATCTATTCTACCGATTCTCATTTTATGGTCAAGTCATACTCCCATTCTCATGGCAGAAGCACTTAAAATTATATAGCCACAGAGTTATAATCACAGCGGAGCTCTTTGTGAGGATCCCGTTTCCACATTGTGAGATCCTCCTTAGCTTTATGCGTCTCACAACGTCCTGCAAGGAATTTCCAAATCGTCGCAACCATGACAAACCTATTTTGACCGTGACTAAAACTGACACATATTCAAGATGTGACATGACCTGACCTCTTTACATCTCTGACCAATGTCAAACGCAACACAGGCCAGGGAAACATGGACTCCTTATAGCCATGAAAAAAGTAAATGAGACAATATGTATAGGTATAACTCTCAGTTTACAGCCAGTTATTGTCACAAAATAAATCTAGACAGGGTGATCAGGATTGATTGCCAGAAATACAGATTAGCCTTTTAAGATGCTGCGACTGTCCAATAAAAAAATAAATAAATAAAAAAGACAAGTGGTGATGGTGCCAGAAGAGGAAGATTTATGAAGAGCGGGTAAAATGAAAAAATAAAATAAAAATTGACAAATGGAGGTTCTCCAGTCTAATGTTATCAGTTTGTTACTGTGATGTACTCATGCTCAATAAAAAGACATATAAAGCACTAACAAGAATGAGAACTTTATGAATTTCAAGTGGATGCACTAAAATTGTGCAGTGTGTGCTTAGAAAAACAGTGGTACTGTTACCTTCTCATTTCTTAAAGGGATAATTCACCCAAAAATGGTCATCATTTACAACACCCTTATGACTTTCAAACCCTGTATGACTTTTTTTGTAAAAAATAAAGGAGTTATTCATAACAGTGTGTCCAAGCTGCTTTTTTTCCATAAAGTGAAATATTTTCAGGGAATAACAGAATTCTTTGTCTAAAATTTTAGGTAGTTCCTCACACAAAGCTATCATATGGCTTTAGAAGACTTGTAATCCATGCGCAGATCACATGGATTACTTGTTTGGTTCTTTCTTTTTGAAGCTTGACAGCCTCAGACATGAGGTTATTTATTTCATTATTTCATATTTATTACATTATTTCTGCTGAACTACCCCTTTAACAATGCTTTTGAAAAAGGAAAACAATTGTACATACACTACCATACAAAGGTTTGGGGTCAGTAAGACTTTTTTTAAAGGGGGTTCATGCATACTGAGCTTTTACACTGTTAAAGACTTGGATTCCCACGGCACTTGGATTTGTAGATCGTCTAATGCAAAAGATGGAGCGGTCCCAGCGATAAATGATGCTGAACATTCAGTTTTGCTATCATAGGAATAAACCAATTAGACAAATATAAAATAAAAGGGAGAAAGAGTTGTTTAAAGTGTAATGTTACACAACATTACTGTTTTTACTGTATTTTTGATCAAAAGAAAGCAGCCTTGGTGAGCATATATGACTAAATAAAAATAAAATAAAAAAACAATACAATCCAACCTCAAACTTTTGAACAGTAGTGTACATTATGTACAAATACCAAGCTGTTGTAATTCAAATATAAAGGGAATATCTAAATCGAGTATGGAATATCAGATGTGGTAAATCAATAAAAGGCAAGAACATTTTCTTAGTCAAGAAACATGGTTTACTTTTATTTCAGTTTTAGTATACACTGAAACTGAAAGTACAGACAAAGTGAGCTGTTCTAGGAGTAATTTTTTATGGGCTAATTAAATTCATGATTATCACAGGGACTTTTCAGAGAGGTTAAAATAAATTACTGTCATCAAAATTGCAGCTAAACCATTAATGTGAAAGGCTCTGTCTCCCTCTAGTGATTCTGACATGCAATATTATAATTTATAATTTATATATATATATATATATATATATATATATATATATATATATATATATACACACACACACACACACACACACACACACACACACACACACACACACACCTAAAGGATTATTAGGAACACCTGTTCAATTTCTCATTAATGCAATTATCTAATCAACCAATCACATGGCAGTTGCTTCAATGCATTTAAGGGTGTGGTCCTGGTCAAGACAATCTCCTGAACTCCAAACTGAATGTCAGAATGGGAAAGAAAGGTGATTTAAGCAATTCTGAGCGTGGCATGGTTGTTGGTGCCAGACGGGCCGTTCTGAGTATTTCACTGGGATTTTCACGCACAACCATTTCTAGGGTTTACAAAGAATGGTGTGAAAAGGGAAAAACATCCAGTATGCGGCAGTCCTGTGGGCGAAAATGCCTTGTTGATGCTAGAGGTCAGAGGAGAATGGGCCGACTGATTCAAGCTGATAGAAGAGCAACTTTGACTGAAATAACCACTCGTTATAACCGAGATATGCAGCAAAGCATTTGTGAAGCCACAACACGCACAACCTTGAGGCGGATGGGCTACAACAGCAGAAGACCCCACTGGGTACCACTCATCTCCACTACAAATAGGAAAAAGAGGCTACAATTTGCACAAGCTCACCAAAATTGGACAGTTGAAGACTGGAAAAATGTTGCCTGGTCTGATGAGTCTCGATTTCTGTTGAGACATTCAGATGGTAGTCAGAATTTGGCGTAAACAGAATGAGAACATGGATCCATCATGCCTTGTTACCACTGTGCAGGCTGGTGGTGGTGGTGTAATGGTGTGGGGGATGTTTTCTTGGCACACTTTAGGCCCCTTAGTGCCAATTGGGCATCGTTTAAATGCCACGGCCTACCTGAGCATTGTTTCTGACCATGTCCATCCCTTTATGACCACCATGTACCCATTCTCTGATGGCTACTTCCAACAGGATAATGCACCATGTCACAAAGCTTGAATCATTTCAAATTGGTTTCTTGAACATGACAATGAGTTCACTGTACTAAAATGGCCCCCACAGTCACCAGATTTCAACCCAATAGAGCATCTTTGGGATGTGGTGGAACGGGAGCTTCATGCCCTGGATGTGCATCCCACAAATCTCCATCAACTGCCAGATGCTATCCTATTAATATGGGCCAACATTTCTAAAGAATGCTTTCAGCACCTTGTTGAATCAATGCCACGTAGAATTAAGGCAGTTCTAAAGGCGAAAGGGGGTCAAACACCATATTAGTATGGTGTTCCTAATAATCCTTTAGGTAAGTGTATATATTATTACACACAATCCTGGTCAGAATTATTACATATATATATATTAAACCGCTCAATTCATATGGATTAGTTTGACGATCTCTTTATGAACTTTTTGAAGCATCAAAGTGGCAGTTGCACAGCTGTCAACAGAGGGCTCTCAGATTTCATCAAAAAGATCTTCATTTGTGTTCTGAAGATGAATGAAAGTCTTACGGGTTTGGAACGACATGAGGGTGTGTAAAATAATGACAGAATTTTCATTTTTGGGTGAACTAACCCTTTAACACAATATAGACATGCATCCTCTTCCAAGCAGATTTGTGACATTTCCTGCTGATTGTAACTTCTTAATTATTGCCCTGATGGTGGAAATGGGAATTTTCTTACAGCCACTTTCTATTTTGTGAAGCTCATTTATTTCATAATGAGATTTACCCCCCATATTCATTAGTTTTACGTCAATGAAAGGCTCGATTCAGCCTTATTTGATCATATTTCCCAAGGGTGCCAATAATTCTCTGACACCAACAGAGAATGAAAAAAGCCTACTACTACTTACCACCATATCCTTAACACCCATAATATTGATGACCTTACGGACGACCTCAGGAGGACAAGGTGATCCAGCAGCAATACCTGACAGAAACAAAACAGAGGATCTTATAATACTGATGAAAGAGCAGGATGTACTCCTTGATTGCTCAGAAATCTTGATAATATTAATGTAATAATTTAACAGTAGATTTATAGATTTTACAAGTTTGATTGACTCACCACCCTCAACTGATGACAAATCAATCTGGGGCAGGACAGGCTGACTGAGCATGTCAATAAACATAGTAGGGGTGCCGTAAACAAACGTACACCTGTGGAAACAGTTAATTTTCTGCTAATTGCATTACATAAATATAGCTCATATCCGTTTTTTCAGTTATGCATGATGTACACTACATGATCTTTGATTCTTACCCAAATTCTACATGACTGCCCTCTTTATATGTCCCTGTGTCTTTTATTTTATTTATGACAACATGAATTCAATATGGCTGAAGAAAGTGGCATCAAGTAAGATTTAGATTTATCTTCTATTGCAAAGGACAGATGTGCAATTATCTATCAATTATCTCTTGTTTTGAGGTAAAAACAAAACAAAAACAAAGAAAATCTTATGATTCATGCACCTGAGGATTAATTAAAAGAATTCAAGACTGCATACTTCTCTTTCTCTATCGCCACCAGGTTGGCATGTCCGTCATAACCAGTGGATGGGAAAACCACTGTGGTACCATGCACAGCCATGACTAGACCACCGCCCACTGAGCCAAAACAATGATACATGGGCACCGGCAAGCAAATTCGCACATTTTTCTGTAGGGAGAATAAAGTCAAATATTCCCCATATTGTATGTAGTGTGAAGGAAATTTTATGGAGATTCATTTAAACAAAATATTTTCTGTTCTGTACTGTAATATCAGTACGCTAAACAATTAACTGTATTTTTGTTTCCTCAACTGGAGGAATAGACATCATCTAAAGATCATTTTATCAGACACAGATCCTACATTTTATAGAAAAACACTTCTTTCACTGTATTGTCATTGTTCCTTGATGACAAGCACCCACCCTCCAGTTGAAGCCTATGCACAAGCCGATGAAATAAGCATTGTTCACAATATTGTGATGAGACAGAGTGGCTCCTTTGGGCTTTCCAGTAGTTCCCTAAAGTCATAAAGAACAAAAATAAATTATACATTTATTTTGTTACATTTGAGTTCACTAGGCTGCGTTTTAAGACTTAAAGGATTAGTTCACTTTAAAATGAAAATCACCCCATGATTTACTCACTTAATAAAGTAAAATATCTAGATTCCACCATACCGCCTTCTGTATTCAACTTATGAAGAAAGTGTAACGCCTCTTGCAGTTCAAAATGCTTAAGCTACGTCCGGCGTCATGTCAGTTTAGCTTTTTCCTTAAGTTGAATTCGGAAGGCGGCCTGGCGGAAGCTAGATATTTTACTTTATAAAATTTTAAATATGGATATTTTTTGTACAAAAACCCATCGATTCGCTTCAGACGGCCTTTATTAACCCCCTGGAGCCGTGTGGAGTATGTTTATAATGGATGGATTATAACTGTATACACTGCCATTATAAAGCTTGGAAGCATCAATTAATTTATTAATATAACTTGGATTGAGTTCATTAGCAAGAAGAATGTCATATACACCTTGGATGACTTAATGGTGAGTAAATCATGGGCTAATTTTCATTTTAATGTGAACTAATCCTTTAAGACTAGCAGGTATCAGTTTTTAAATGTCAAAATATACTTGCTTTTTATGCAGAGACAACAGTAAGTAGGTCATGTCAAGGATAATTTTTCTGAAATGTGTAAATACCATGGCTCAAAACATTGCGCCATTTCTCCTGACCAGTCTAACACAGCAACATTAGGTCAACCAATGCTGTGAATTTGGGGCGAGACCATCACTTTGAACTACCAAGCATGTGATTGTGGTAACCTGTCTGAAAATAATCATTATTTTTGCTATTCATTCTGGTGATGTAAGTAACACAGAAATTACACACTGCAGCTTTAATAGAGATATATACAGAGTACCGATATAAAATATGCAGAGTACCGATGTAAACTGAATGTTTATGGGATCATCACAAATAATTTTCTTCTGCAGGTCCTGTAGTTGTTGAAGGTGTTGGCTGCTTCCTGCCTGCATCAGATCTTTTAAGTGGAAAGTTCCTGGCTGCTGACTGTCAGTTACAATCACAGTATGTAGGTCTGGTAGTCTGAAAAAAAAAAAAAAAAAAAAAAAAAACAACTTAGATCACACTCTTGCCCTCAATATTGACTATGTACATCTTCCTTTTATTACATCACTTGTACCTTGAACTCTTGATTCCTCCAGGCGAAGCAGTGTCCATCTCTGGACAAAGCTGACGTAACATGTCACAGTACTTTTGGGTCTTGAATTGAGTCGGACAAACTACTGCATTGCACTGTACCTAGAAGAAGCATTAAGCCATTAATCATACGTAAAGTTTGCTCATATGTAGTTGAGACTAAAACTAAGCTGGTTTCTGCCTAAAAAAAGGTAACCGTACCTTTATTTCTCGTAATTCTGACTTTGTCATAATGTATATTTTAATACATTATAACACATTATCAATGCCAACTTTATTTTTCAGAATTGAGAATAATTTTTTGCAATTGTAACTATCAATTTTTGACTTGTATATTATATAATGTGACTATTTTAGACTTAACTTCACTAATACCGGTTTTAGATTTACTTTCATATAAAATTTGGAAACCAGCTTAAATATAAAACAGACCTTGTTTGAATGAAAACAAACCCAGTCCTGAGGTTTAGGACATTCAGCTGTTTGTTGTTCTTTTTTGCATGCGTAAACATTAACTTACCTTTCTGAGTGCAAATTCTACCTCTTGCAATTGATAAGCCGGGTTCACTGAAACCTGTAAAAATCACAATAAACTTGAGCAGGTGAGAGACCAGCCATTGACAAATCCTCAGATAAACCAAAAATCAAGAACACTCACCAAAATGATCCCTGCCTTAGCTGTGGCAAACTGCATCAGTATCCACTCATAGATGTTCGGTCCCCACATCCCTAACCGATCGCCCCTTTTCAGCCCGACAGCCAGCAGACCTGCAGCAGTCTGTTCCACCTGAAATCAAAATACTACCTTTTTTACACTGATTTTGAAGAAATTCAAATGTAAGGTGGATTTTTAGCACATAAATGTTCATTAGATTACGAAGTAATAAATAATTGAATACATCACATATTATAAAAGAGAATCAAGTTTATGGTTAATCTAAAGCACATGACATGAGTTACATGTCAAGCGGTCATCCCACTCTTGCAGATTTGCACTTTATACAATCAATAAAATCAGACCCTTGGCAATGTATAATGCAAATATCATTGGATCTTAAAAAACAGGTTGTGAATGAATAAATGTAAATGCCTTTACCCAGATTTTTTTGTCCTCTGGAAAGGAGCATGGGGGACAAATTATAAAATTCTGATGGGAATTTGTTAAAAACAGAAATAACCATTCTGGTTTAAAATAAACACTTTTGTGGTTCACCATGAAGTAATATGCTAATGTGTTCTTGTGTAATCAAAATAACTGCACTATAAAAAAATATAAATGTACATTCTATATTGGCTATGTGTGTCAAGACTAATGGCACCAGTTTGTTTTAAACATTCCTGCTATGTGATATACACCGATCAGGCATAAAATGATGACCACTGACAGGTGAAGTGAATGACACCAAGTAGGTGGGATATATGGCTAGATGACTGGTTCAGAGCATCTCCAAAACTGCAGCTCTTGTGGGATGTTCCCGGTCTGCAGTGGTCAGTATCTATCAAATGTGGTCCAAGGAAGGAACAGTGGTGAACCGGCAACAGGGTCATGGGTGGCCAAGGCTCAATGATGCACGTGGGGAGCGAAGGCTGGCCCGTGTGGTCCGATCAAACAGACGAGCTACTGTAGCTCAAACTGCAGAAGTTAATGCTGGTTCTGATAGAAAGGTGTCAGAATACACAGTGCATCGCAGTTTGTTGCGTATGGGGCTGCATAGCTGCAGACCAGTCAGGGTGCCCATGCTGACCCCTGTCCACCACCGAAAGCGCCAACAGTGGGCATATGAGCATCAGAACTGGACCACAGAGCAATGGAAGAATCACATTTTCTTTTACATCACGTGGATGGCCAGGTGTGTGTGCGTTGCTTAGCTGGGGAACACATGGCACCAGGATGCACTATGGGAAGAAGGCAAGCCAACGGAGGCAGTGTGATGCTTTGAGCAATGTTCTGCCTGGAAACCTTGGGTCAATGGTTTGAGGAGCATAACAACAAGTTTGAGGTGTTGACTTGGCTTCCAAATGTGGAATGTGCTGAACTTACAAGTCCGATCCATGGAGTGATCTGATTATGCCTGATCTATTATGGAAGAGAGCAGCCACAGAATAAAATATCAGGTTCCGTGTGGAATATGTATTAACAGAGGTGGACAAAGTACACAAGTCCATTACTTGAGTGAAGAGTATAGATACTACTGGTCAAATACTACTCCATTACAAAGTGTCATCATGGTGGTTTAAGTGAGCCAGTATTGCTCCATCCGACATGCAAGCATATGACCACCTTGAACTAATTTATATACTTGTTTAAAAGTTACAAAACACTTTTCAAAGTTGAGATCCCACTAGAAAGGTTTCTACATTGTGTTTTTTTGACAAGATTATGCCAAAACATATATTTCTGAAAGGACTTTAGTTACATTTTTGCATGCTAACTGGCGTTATTGTCGAACCTCACCTATGAGTGAGGTATGAAAAGTTAACATAGCTCAAAGTGATTCTACAGGTTGGACAGCATGTTTTATGGTTTAAGTTTGTAATATGGTTCAATGTAGAAGAAGAAGTTATTTATATAGCTCCTTTCCATAGCTTAAGGTCGCTTTACATAGTGCTATACAGTACATTTGCACACCCACATAAACAATACAAGTACAGGCCTTATATAGCCACATTATTCAAAATACATATTAAATAGATACGTCTTTAGCTGGGTCTTGAAGGTAAACAGAGATGATATGTTATGCAATGGTAGGGGAAGCAAATTCCATAATTTAGGAGCATTGACACTAAATGACCTACAGTGGACAACTGAAAACGAGGAATGGACAAAAGACCCCAAAAGATCTGAGGGACCGGGCAGGAGAGTAGGAGAAGAGTAGGTCAGACAGATATGGAGGTGCAAGACCATGTAATGCCTTAAATGTTAAAAGTAATGTCTTAAAGTGAATATGTGATGCCACAGGTAGCCAGTGAAGATCATGCAGTAGTTACGGAGTTGGAGTTATGCGAGAAGAGCGCCTGGTGGAGGTGAGAACTCTTGCTGCTGAGTTTTGAAGATACTGTACTTTTAACATCAGAAGAAATATGAGAGGCAAAAGATGCCGGTTGAAAAGAGATGAGTCAAATAAGACACCAAGATTATGGACAGATGAAGAAGGCTTAACATAAACCCTGTCAATTTCAAAGGACAGGTCCACCCTTTTGACTGAGACTGGCTCTGCAATCATCAATATTTCAGTTTTATTATTTAGTTTAAGGAAATTCAAGGACATCCAATGCTTGATATCCCTCATACATACATAAGTGAGTCAGGCAAGGATGGCCTATGAGAGCTGGTGGTGAGATAAATTTCTATGCTGATGTAATATTTTCTGTCACTGATGTAGGAGATGAGCCAGGAAAGATCAGATTCAGTGATACCGATATCAGAAAAGGCAAACTGTGTTGAACACAGAGCTTAGATCCAGAAGAATCAAGATGTTTATTAACCCTGAATCCATAGACAGAAGAATATCATTAACCACATGAAGAAGAGCAGTTTCAGTGCTATGTGACGAGCGAAATCCTGACTGAAAAGGTTCAAAAAGTCCATTAGCATTTAAGTATGCTCTCAATTGTGAAGCCACAACTTTTTCAAGAATTTTGCTTAAGAATGGTAAATTTGAGATTGGCCTGTAATTGTTCATTTTTAGATGGTCAAGGCCTGGTTTCTTAAGAATGGGGGTCACTGCAGCCAGTTTTAATTCTGCTGGAACAATAGCAGATGTTAAACTAGAGTTTATCAACCTCAGGAACACAGTAGGTGCAGGATCAAGCTGGCAGGATGTAGAATTAGACTTCAGAATTAGATCACTTATGGCAGCAAAAGTAGTGAGAATAAAAGCAGAGAGATAGTTTGTGGAGTAAGCCGAGTCAGCTGACATCAAGTGAACATTTGAGTCAGTTGTATGAGGGGTGTCTTTTGAAATGGATGCAGTGATTGACTTCAATCTGTCTAAAAAGTACTGAAAAAAATTCACAAGCACCTCAGAGCCAGAAATAACATGTTGTGGAGGCTTAGTGAGATTGTTGATTACAGCAAACAGGGATGTTGGCCTACACATGGAGTTATTAATAGTAGAAGAGAAATCTTGCAGCATTGAGGGCTTTAAGGTAGTTGAGTAAATGTTCTTTCATAGCCAAAGAGTGGACAATGAGTCCAGTTTTCCTGTACAGTCTTTCCAAGCGACGACCCATAGCTTTCATTGCTCAGAGTTCCGGAGTGAACCAGGGTGAAACATGTGCGAATGAAACCAGTCTAGTTTTAACAGGAGCATGTTTCTCAAGTATTTGGGAAATGGTATTATTATACAGGTGCTGGTCATATAATTAGAATATCATCAAAAAGTTGATTTATTTCACTAATTCCATTCAAAAAGTGAAACTTGTATATTATATTCATTCATTACCCACAGACTGATACATTTCAAATGTTTATTTCTTTTAATTTTGATGATTATAACTGAAAACTAAGGAAAATCCCAAATCTCAGAAAATTAGAATATTGAAGACACCTGGTGCCACACTCTAATCAGCTGATGAACTCAAAACACCTGCAAAGGCCTTTAAAATGGTCTCTCTATCTAGTTCTGTAGGCTACACAATCATGGGGAAGACTGCTGACTGGACAGTTGTCCAAAAGATGACCATTGACACCTTGCACAAGGAGGGCAAGACACAAAAGGTCATTGCAAAAAAGGCTGGCTGTTCACAGAGCTCTGTGTCCAAGCACATTAATAGAGAGGCAAAGGGAAGGAAAAGATGTGGTAGAAAAAAAAAAAGTGTACAAGCAATAGGGATAACCGCACCCCGGAGAGGATTGTGAAACAAAACCCATTCAAAAATGTGGGGGAGATTCACACAGTGGACTGCAGCTGGAGTCAGTGCTTCAAGAACCACTACGCACAGACGCATGCAAGACATGGGTTTCAGCTGTCGCAGTCCTTGTGTCAAGCCACTCTTGAACAACAGACAGCGTCAGAAGCGTCTCGCCTGGGCTAAAGACAAAAAGGACTGGACTGCTGCTGGTCAGGGTCCCAGAGTCTGGAGGAAGAGAGGAGAGGCACACAACCCACGTTGCTTGAGGTCCAGTGTAAAGTTTCCACATTCAATGATGGTTTGGGGTGCCGTGTCATCTGCTGGTGTTGGTCCACTGTGTTTTCTGAGGTCCAAGGTCAACACCGCCATATACCAGGAAGTTTTGGAGCACTTCATGCTTCCTGCTGCTGACCAACTTTATGGAGATGCAGATTTCATTTTCCAACAGGACTTGGCACCTGCACAAAGTGCCAAAGCAACCAGTACCTGGTTTAAGGACCATGGTATCCCTGTTCTTAATTGGCCAGCAAACTCACCTGACCTTAACCTCATAGAAAATCTATGGGGTATTGTGAAGAGGAAGATGCGATATGCCAGACCCAACAATGCAGAAGAGCTGAAGGCCAATATCAGAGCAACCTGGGCTCTCATAACACCTGAGCAGTGCCACAGACTGATCGACTCCATGCCACGCCGCATTGCTGCAGTAATTCAGGCAAAAGGAGCCCCAACTAAGTATTGAGTATTTATATAGTATATTAAGTATTATCATGTTCATACTTTTCAGTTGGCCAAGATTTCTAAAAATCCTTTCTTTGTGTTGGTCTTAAGTAATATTCTAATTTTCTGAGATACTGAATTTGGGATTTTCCTTAGTTGTCAGTTATAATCATCAAAATTAAAAGAAATAAACATTTGAAATATATCAGTCTGTGTGTAATGAATGAATATAATATACAAGTTTCACTTTTTGAATGGAATTAGTGAAATAAATCAACTTTTTGATGATATTCTAATTATATGACCAGCACCTGTAGATGCTGCAGATTTCTGACGGGCAGTTAGATAGTAAACAATCTGACAAGGTAGAAGCCCTTAGTGAATTAGAGAAAACAGATGGATCAACAGAACAGATTTTACAATAAGATTTTTTTTTTTTTACAGATGAATAACTAGCACAGACTAGAGTAAGAAACTCACTAATCTCAGAGAGAAAATATGAATGAAATTTTGGAAGTCGATAAATTAGGATTACAGCCATTGATGTTTTGCCAGTCATTTTCAACGCAAGGTATTCAAAAGATGCAGCGTCATGGAACTCAATCTTAGATATTTTGATACTCTCACAATAAACTACAGCTAACCCTCCACCTCTACAATGGAGAAGAGGTTGAGAGAAATAGATGTACCCAGGTGGTGTTAAGAGGTTTAAGTTGAAAAGGTCATTGGGTCATCAGGTTTCTGTCAAAAGTAGCATGTCCAGGTTTGCGTCAATGATAAATGTCATTTAGCACTGATGCCTTATCAGTTAAAGAGTGAGTGTTCAATAGCGCACATCGCATATCTGAAGCAGCAAGTTTGTAGTTTCCAAGGACAGGATCAAAGCGTACTGGTCTCAGATTCCCAAAGTTGATTACGCGGTTTTCCTGTTATACCAGAAGCACGGGTGTTAGTGCAGATAACCAGAATACTATTTGAAGACGAACAGTGTTAAGTCTGAAGTTTCTTCCGCAAACGGTGTATGTAGCGGGGTCTGCGTAAAATTCCAATGTATACCAGACACTTATACATATACACCATGTATAAGTGTCTGGAGCCAAGTGGAGAGATCCTTTTAAAGTTCTAAGTTGAGCTGAAGAAAATTGCAGAGCCATCTCGGGAGAAGTCACTTTATTAACATCAGCAAAAAATAAATCACAAAAAGACCAAAGAACAAAACCGGCAAGTGGTTTCACGTCGACATGACCAAAACCAATTGGACCCACACAACAATTTATCAGTTTAACTATGTTAGCCAGAACCGTATCGAATCCACAATCCACAGGAGGGAAGGCTACCCAACCATACCGAGGACTGACACCACAAAATGACAAAGAGAGTGGAGACTCACTGTATCAGATGTCAAGAAGGATATGGATCATCGCAGCTGATCAATGTGACAGAATCACAAAAAAAGGCTATGTAGGCAAACAACGCAAACATTTAAAACAAAACAAATCTTTAACCTTTTCAGGAAACTGAAATATAGAAGAATGGCCATGGGTGCATGCTTGTTCCATTTTGCCATCAACTGATCAGTATTCAAAGAATGCTGGGGAATCATTGAACTTCATGTAACCCTACAAAAGTGATTACTGATAGGCTGTCTGTCGCCTGCAAAAAAACACCTAAAAAAAACACCTAATCACGTTTTAAAGAAAGAAAAAAATCATCCACTGACTTTAAAAGCTGCTACATAGTAACGACTTTCAAGGACCTTGATAGAAATGTAGTGGAGTGAAAAGTATGATATTTGTCTTTCAAATGTAGTGAAGTTATACATTTCCAGAAAAAAAAACCCAAAATACTCAAGTACAGATACTCAAAACATACTTAAGTACAGTACTCAAGTAAATGTACTTTGTACCTGTCCACCTCTGTGTATTAGTAATCACCTTGATAATTACTTAATGTTTAAGAAAGTTCATGTTTACATTCACAGAATAACCACAGATAATATTTAACCACTTCATTATATCATGCCAGGTTTTCAGTGTGCTTCACTGATCTCATATTTACAGGACACACTGTACACAAACAAATAAAGTAAAATGGGTATGTGGGAAAGAAAAAAAAAAATGGAAACAGGGTATTGCTTTTTTTAACTCCATGTTTCTATCAGTACTGAATTTCTTATGGAATCTGTGGTAAAAGCTTATTTAGGTCTGATTAATAAAGGGCTGCTTAGGAATGTGTATATAATTGTTTTAGGATTTTAAGATCCCTCAATCCACACACTGCACTTTTTGGGGGCAATGTGGTTTTCCTCTGTCCCACGACTGAGGGGTATTAAATGGGAAATATCACTGTGGTTAGTATCACTTCACTTTAACTAGTCCTCTAGACAAACCAGAAGAAAATCACTCACGTCTTGGTAAAACTGAGCAAACGTCTTGCGTATTCCATCCTGCACAAAAACCAAAGCTTCACGGTCAGGGTAGCGCTCCACTGAGGCTTGAAGACACTGGTCCATAGTGCTGGAGAGCAGCGGATGGGAGGAGATGCCATGGACATAACTGGTTGTCAGGCTTGGGGTGCTGGGTGGGTTATCTACATGAATGGCACTGAAACAGAAGGGTGAGGAAAGTGTGTTTATAAGAGATGCAGACATCTGAATGGAAGAATTCCACAGAAGAATCGCTTATTTCAGTAATTTCTTTTAGATAAATAATATTTCCCACGCGTATTTCTTTGTCAGTTAAAGGGTTAATGAAAACATTACACAACTACTACAGAAACTGATACGTAATCACGGGAAAGTAGTTATTTTCGCGTTTCTAAGAATATAGACACAATGCCACAAACAAAATCTATAAAAAGCAATCTGCCACATGTGTTTCACCTTCCGCCAGATAATTAATAAAAGATGCATGTTTCTATGATTCCTTACCAACTTTGTTGGGAGGCTACGAGAGGAGTCCAGGGTCTCTGCAGAAAATGCTGTGTTTTGTAGAATCTCGCGGTAGCTCGCAGATTAGTCAGAAGCATCTTAGAAGACATCTTTCAGTTTCACCTTTACGATAGAAGTAAACTCTGAAGAATCTCAGCTCAGTTTTTACTCAGAAACTCGACGCGTTTGCTGCAATCAAACAAAAACACGTACACAGACACTACCATAAGATAAATGCACATAACATTAAAAACCCTGAATTAACTGCATTGGTAAATCATGAATGCTCGACTTCTAAGCAACACCAAGATCGTGCAACCGCGATCCCAAAGTTTCCAAAAGTTAATCGTTGAACCAACAACGCCTCATGTTACACGACGAGCAGCTGCCTGCAACGGAATATGAACTGTAGGGGACGCAAAAACAACCGCTGTCACTTCAGGAAGTTCTAGCCAGAAGCAGTAAACATTAAGTGGCATATGGCATCCTGCGCACAGAAGCCACTGGGATATTATATGCTTATAGTGGTACATCCGGTTTTCATTTGCATGTGCCAGGGGAGAGTGGCATGTGCCACTAAAACCCAAGTGGATGACGTTCAGCTCCCCCTCTCTGGACGTCATGGGTTGAGCTTGTCCTCTGGATCCACCTCTGGATATCTAATGTGTGAGGGATGGAGTTAGGGTCCTTCTAGCTCCACCCATTACACCTAAATTACATCCAGAGTTAGCAGTTCTGGGTAATAACTGATTACACGCAATCAGATTCCAAAAATTAAGTTCTTGTAATTAGATTATATTACATTTTAAAATACTCGTAATCAGACTACAGTTAGGCTACTTTTCTATTGACATTCTATAGATTGCCACATGTTATTTTCACATTGGTAAGTGGTAGGTCATGATTCATTGATTATACTTCTTTGTAGAAGAATCTCCTTATATACATTCAGAAAGTCTTCCATGTCTGTGGGATTGCACACACACAAAGACCAGCCATTAGTCATGTGCCTATTGCTGAAGACTGAATCCCACAGCATTTGATCACTGGATTTACATCATTTCACTTTTAAGTGTTTTCTCAATATTGCAACATTGCACATTTAATCAGCTCCTGGCAAACACAATTATTATTTGAATTATCACTCAACGAGTCTCTACAAACAATGAAGCTGCTTAATTAGGCCTACTTCAAAACCAGTGATGTTAGCGGAAGTTAGAGATTATAGTTTGTAAAGTTTTAAATATGAATATTTTTCTTACACAAACGCATTGCTTTGCTTCAGAAGGCCTTTATTAACGCCCTGGAGCCGTGTGGATTACTTTTATGATGGATAAATGCACTTTTATGGACTTTAAAACAGAAACAGCCATTCACTGCCATTACAATGCTTGGAAAAGCCAGGATATTTTTCAATATAACTCCGAATGTATTCGTCTGAAAGAAGAATGCCATATATCCTACACCTATAGAGGGTGAGTTAATCATGGGCTAATTTTCATTTTTGGGTGAACTATCCCTTTAAGCGCTGTTCTTTACTGGAGTGCTGATAGTGCATGGGAAACAAAGACCAAAAGTCAAGTGATTAAACGGGCGCTACCTGTTAAACCGTGGGCAGCGCGAGAGCAGCCAGACCGTCTCACGCACAGCGCTGACGCTTTCGCCGCTCTATTGAAGTGATAAACAGCACCAGTCGCTTGATCCATTTTAATTCAATACAAGCGTAACATGATATGTGAACATTAAAGGCTCTGTGAAGTTTCGAGGTAAACTGTACAAAAACGTTAATTAGGCTACAGGCTTTTCAATCCACACAGCACCAAAATATCTACTTCAGAAACATGGCTAAGCTACAGAACATGGTATCTGTTTCTGATGCAAAAAACAAACAAAACAAAAAAAAAAAACACTAGTTCATGCATTCATGACCTCTAGACTGGATTTCTGTAATGCATTACTATGTGGTTGGTGTAATGCATTACTGCATCCTCAATAAACAAGCTACAGTTAGTCCAAAATGAGTTCTAACCAGGTCAAGAAAATGTCATATAACACCAATTTTATCATCTCTACACTGGTTACCTATTAAGTTCTGTATCGATTACAAGTATTTCTTCTGACCTATAACCCTAAATGGTTCAGCTCCTGTGTATTTAACTTATGTTCTAGTGCCCTACAATCCATCACACACACTCTTTAAGGTCACAAAACTCTGGACTTTTGGTAGTACCTGCTGGGATATCTAAGTTCACTAAAGGAGGGAGAGCATTTTCACATTTGGTTCCTAAACTCTGGAACAGCCTTACTAATAATGTTTGGGGCATACTCTCCCTGTTTAAATCTAGATTAAAGACACATACACTATATTGCCAAACGTTTTGGGGCGTCTCCCTTTACATGCACATAAACTTTAATAATGTCCCATTCTTAATCTGTAGGGTTTAATATGGAGCTGGCCCACCCTTTGCAGCTATAACAGCTTCAACTCTTCTGGGAAGGCTTTCCACAAGGTTTAGCAGTGTGTTTATGGGAATTTTTGGCCATTTTTCTAGAAGCGGATTTGTGAGGTCAGGCACTGATGTTGGACCAGAAGGCCTGGAACAGAAGGACCCTCACAGTCTCCACTCTAATTCATCCCAAAGGTGTTCTATCGGGTTGAGGTCAGGCCTCTGTGCAGGCCAGTCAAGTTCCTCCACACCAAACTCGCTCATCCATGTCTTTATGGACCTTGCTTTTTGCACTGATGTGCAGTCATGTTGAAACAGGAAGGGGCCACCCCCAAACTGTTCCCACAAAGTTGGGAGCATAAAATCGTCCAAAATGTATTGGTATGCTGAAGCATTAAGAGTTCCTTTCACTGGAACACACCATAATCCCCTCTCCACCAAACTTTACGCTTGGCACATTGCAGTCAGGCAAGTACCGTTCTTCTGGCAACTGCCAAACCCAGACTTGTGCATCAAATTACCAGACAGAGAAGTGTGATCCTTCACTCCAGAGAACACATTTCTACTGCTCTAGAGTCCAGTGGCAGCGTGCTTTACAGCACAGCATCCAACGCTTTGTCAATTTTTATATTTTACTTTATTTTCTTCTGTATCGAATTAGCTCAAAGGGGAAATCTGAATGATTATTCATGACTCATTATTGATTATGATTAATTATGAATATTTGAATCAGTTAATGAGATTAACTTGATGTAGCCACATTAACATTACAATCAATCAATCATTTCATCCTGTGAACACTTAGTATTGATTATTAATTAATTCTAAGACAAGGGTATTTTTCATGGCCACAGAAAATAATTATTCCTTTGCATTTACAGCGCTTAGAGCGCGTAACAAATTTGATCATTTAAGTGACAATTTGTTTGCAGGCAGGGAGTCAGAACCAGATATGTATTGTGCACAATTTTTATTGACTAAATCATGAACACAACTAAACTAAACAGAAACGCATACACACAAAACAAAAACATACATGGGTAATATGTAGAGTTAAAGTGGTTGAAGAACTGGGTCAGAACAGAGGGATGAAGCTATGAAAGCACCTGGGAGAACCATCAGTGACTACAAGCTCCTTTGTCTGAACAAAGGGGTTTACAGCTTTTACTAACTACACAGCGATTTTGTATGTTGTATTACTTGCATTGGCCTAAGCTGTTGATGAGCGTCCTATGTACAATCACAGGAGAAAGTCTTGATAGTTCGGTCTGATGGTGTTGAAGTTGCAATCGATTTCTTCTGAGTTGACTGAAGAAAATATGATGAACTTGCAGTTATTTCGACTCCATAGCCGGCCCGCGACCGTGTGGTTGGATCGGTTTCCTGTCCCACACATGCACGTGGCTACATGTGTGTGTAGGCCTTACCAGCCTGGCCTGCTTGGCCAGCTGAGAGACAGCCGAGGTGACGCAATGGTTGTCAGTCCAGAGAGGGAGTGACGTAGATCTGTGCGTCTCTCTTTAAGGTCTGCGATAAGTCACACTCCCTAGGGTCGACTTGACCAATGGGACTGTTGGGATTTCCCAGTGGGAAATTCCTCTTTTGGAGATTTTATGGCTCTTTGTTTCAAGCATGATTAAACTGGTTTTGTGTCCATTTATTCTCCATTTAATACCACAAACACACACTGCCTCCTATGAGGAAGTGACATACACAAAAGTGTAAGACATGAAACAAGCATTCATTTGATAGGAGACATGACATATATGAGGTTACATGAACTAGTAGTTTGCTCATAAGATATGCATAAAATGAAATACCATACAAGAGACACTTTACAAGACAGTTATATTCATACACACAATGTCCTGGGGTGCATGTTCATTTATAGAACAGTTTTTCTATACATTTATGCAGGGAAGTCTGTTTAAGGGCAATGGCTCTTGTTTTTTTCCTCTCTGGCTCTTGTTTTCCACATTCTTTCAAGCCATAAACAGTCTTATCTGATGGTAGCCCTGGTAAAGGAGACTCATTATATCAGATGAAATGCACATGATTATCTCTTGCTTGAAATGTTATGAACAACTACACTAATTATTTTCCTTTGTTTTTCTGTTTCTGCCTTGGGATGCCCATCTCTGAATCAACATCACAACTGCCAAATTTTCTATATTGTAATCATTATGATCACAACTTGTAATAATTGTTTTAATGAGATAATTGTTTCTGCCTAAATGAATACACAATTTTAGCTAACTGCATGATTTGATTTGTATTATCTTAGAACTGCACATATGGACATTACTTGGACATAGTCACCTCTGATAACAGATTCCTCAATGGGAATTGGGGCATAAGATGTCAGGTGTAAACGAGTGTTTACATCCATACATACCCATGGACAACCTGCTCAAACATGTAGTGAGTTAAGTTTCCAACTACATCACAGATAGCTGTGTCTGCGGTAAATAGAAAGCTATTATTTAAATAGCTAGCTTAGCTAACTGCCTTAGGGTTGCCAACTGTATTAGCCTGTGTTACTGGTTAATTATTCATTGATTTGTTTTGACTTGTGTATTTTCTTTACTTCTATATTTCTTTTCTATGTTTTGTAAACAAAAGCGTTTGTTGAACTTAACGAAATTTTGTTCTCATTATTGTTCATGATTTTGTGGAAAATGTTAAAGTAGCAGAACTTTCCTTTGGGTGTTTTTTCCAGTAGTGTGGAACACTTCTCCTTGTGCGTTGTGCGATTGTGTCAGTCTATCTCTGCGCGTGGCTGATGAGCGCATGTATTGTAGCTTCTCTCCATGGATTTCTCTGGTATGTTTATTGTTTATTGCCTAACCGCACATTTTTGCTCAATAAGTGATTTTTTTTTTTTTATTTTTTAGGTTTCAACACTTGATTGTGTTAGTTGTGATGAAGTGCGTTTAACTGTAATTTGATTAGTATATAATTCTTCATGGCGCTAACTAATTAGCATCTCATGCTTAGAATGTGCATGAGAGAGAAATAGAGAAGCTGATTCCCCGTTGATCCATCAATGATCTTGTCTTTTCAGATTAAAACAAACTGGATCTCATCATTGAGTGGTCGTGTGGTCCTTGTGTGTGAGGGTGTCGGGTCCAGACATGCTACACCAGGACATCCCTTATATTGGGCCTAATTGATTTGTCCCATACGTGACCTCCCTTGTTCTGTTTATTGACTGCTACGCTGATCTAATTACTGACTGATACAACAGCATCAGTGCTGATCACGACACTTGAGAATGTCACCGACCTCGCTAACGGCAAATCCCTTTCACTGTCCACGTTTTGATTTCGGTTTTGATTTTTTTTTTGGCAAATGCAAACAACATGATCATTGTTCATGAGTCCAACATCCAGCCACGCAAAAAAAAAAAAAACAACAAAAAAAAAAAAAAAAAAAATGCAATCTACCTGAAGGAAGTCGTTTTTCACTATTTAGTTAAATAGAGAAAAACATTTTACATTGAAATAACTAGTGTATTTTTAACCATGGATCACAATATTTAAACAAAAAATGACCAATAAAGTCCTAAGCACCAAATGCAGCCCAAACCTATTGAAGTCCTCTTTAATTAAAACAAAAAGGTGCATTTTCATTTGTGCATAGGCCTACATGGTTGCACCAACATCTAGTTTTAAATTATATGACCTCGTTTTGAATAGTTGATGATATTTAATATACGTTGGTGTAGCTACCGTTCAAAAGGTTTAGATCTGTACGTTTTTTTTTTCCATGTTTTTGAAAGAAGTCTCTTCTGCTTATATATAGGGTGTATATATTTGATCCAAAATACAGTTAATTGAGAAATGTTCCTGAGTCTGTTTTAGTGAGAGAAGTTTTAGTCCATTCCAGTGAAATTTCCCAGTCTGCTCGAGTGAGTGAAATTCCAGAGCATGCCCTTCCTGTCTGGTCCCAGTCCCTGACCAGTGTCCAGTGATGGCTCCGGCCCCAGTATAGTGGCCGAGCCTCCCTGGGCCCCTGAACTTCCGGCTTCCGGTAACCACCCCCGTGGATGTAATGCAGCACAAGGACGCACCTTCCGGGAGGGCAGGGTACTGTCCTGTTTTGAGTTTGTCTCTAATCTGTTTTCCTGTTCTGTGAATGTCTGTTTCTAGGTTAGTTTTCTAGTGTGTTAATTAGCTCAGTTCTCTGTGTAATTTATTTATGCGCTCAAAGACAGTTGTGGACATTTTTTTTTGTTGTTGTAACAATATAAATTATAAATGTCTTATACTGCATTCTTGCCGAATAAAAAAAAATATAGACCTATTTATATTAAAAAATGTGTTTGTCTGAGAACCTTTTATACACATACTGCAGACACTGAAATGACACGCTCTGTGTTTTTGAGTGTACCTTATTCTGTCCCTTATTTTGATATAAAGAATGATTGTTGGCAACCCTAGTTGAGCTTAATAAAGAACTTCGTAGCTGGCAAACAATAGGATACATTTCAGGTCTAGGTGTAATAGGCTAAATATTCCCACTTCGACGCATATTTGTTCTGTGTTATAAAATATTCCGTTTTAGTTTTACAGGGAAACGGTTCCAGACGATTCAGGCGAGCGAGCGAGTGAACTGTTCGACTCGAATGAATCGCGATCCAATTCAGACCGTTTTGATAACAAATGTGACAGATTCATTGAATGAACTGACTCAGTGATTCAATCACTAGTTTTGATTCCATACAGCCAATGATTTGAAAACGGGCGACACAGCCACGCTTATAACATTTCTACTATCTTATATTAAAAAAAAAATAAAAAAATAAAAATGATTCTGGACGTTTGCTGATCTTAAGGTGAACCATTTTTTGCTTACCTTTGGACGTGTTTGAATGAGGTTAAAAAAATATCCAGAATCTCCGGTAGATGGCAGTGTACTAAATCTGACTGGTTAAAAAACAGAAGAGGAAGAACATTGACCCTCCATTGGTTACTGTAGTAGAGGCGGTGGGTGGATGAAACAAGTTAGGGGAAAGTCGCGTGCATTTCTGTTATGTCGTTAAAAGTGAGAGCCATTATTATACGAATCGAAAACGTCTTTTAATTTGGAGTAAACTCTGAGGAGAATGTAAAACAGACCAGAGTGGCATCAGATAATGGACGCGGTGCGGTGTAGTGTGGAGTATTTGTCTGAGTTCAGTGACTGTCAGTCACACTCGGTACACATCATTCAGGACGGCACGAACCTTTTCTTGGCCAGTGGACACAGAGATGTGCTCGTATTCAGTGTCGAAGAGAGGAGAGTCATGGCAAGTGCATGTCTATTGTCACTTTTGTGTTATATACCAGACTACTTTTCTGCAAGCTCACTCAATACATGTTGTTTTTCAGACCGTGATGCAGTTTGAAGCTTCAGTGACAAATTTGGCATTAAGTGACGATAAATGTCGGCTTTATGCACTTTGCGCGAACGGTGGGCTTTACTGCACCCCTCTACCACAGCTCAGGTAATATATAAAATTATTTAATAGTGTGTATATATATATATATTGTTTTTGTCCAATCAAAAGCAGAACTGGTCAGCAACAGTAATCAAAGGGGGCGGGGCTTAGCAAAGGGTCAATTCACACTTTTTATTTTTTTTTTCTACAACATAAATTAAATACAGTCATACAGTCAATTTAATGTGAAGTTCCCTAACAGGGTTTCTATAAGGAAATTTCCCTACGAAATTTGTCCATAAATGTCATTAAAGGAAGGAAAACTGCTTTCGTCAATTGGATCGTTTAATTGGATCTTTACCGCTATCACTAAAGTCACTATAATGTGGCATATTTTTTTATTTGTTTTCCATGCTTCTTCCCTCTTAGTTCTTCCTCTGTCCTGGTGAACAAAAGTCCTGACCGTGTGCTGGATATTGTATCGGATGATTCCATTGTCCTGAAAAATGTCAGTCTGCAAGCATTCACCATAGTCGAAAAGATCCTTGTGACTCTTAGTCTTCACAAGTCCATCTGGAGTTTTGATCTCTATGAAGAGCCTGGATCCAGACCTCTTTGTAAACTTGCATGTTTCCAGGTTGCAACTGTAAACCCATGCTGTTTAAACACAATAGACAAAGAAAAAAGTGTGAACTGTCCTCCAGTACTGACTTGCATCTACCCTAAAGGCTCCCTGTCAGTCAGCGCTCAACAGTCTGACCTCCATCCATGTCTTGAGCCCCGTCTTTTCAGGCTCTTATTTGGAGTGGATGCCTCTTTAGTCAATTCTCCAGTCATTCTATGTGGCTTACCTGATGGACGTATTTGCTGCTTTCCTTTGCTCGTCCCCACCCTGTCTGGTCCAAGAGAAGAGCAGAGATCTAAAATCAGAGTCCTTCAGAGCTTAGAACAGCCAATCGTATTTATTGGAACCTGTGTCTCCGGAGAACACGGACCTCAGTGTCTCATCGCAGTTGGTCAAAGAGGCAAACTTCTAATGGTCAGAAGCAAACAAGCAAGCTCGGAAGTAAAAAAGGCAGATTATAGTAAGAATGAGATGAAAGTTCTTTTATTACAATTTTTTTACTTTGCAAACGTTTTTTGTTTGGTTTGATAGTCAATGAGATATAGAAGTGTCGACAATAAAGAAAAAGTAAAAAAAAAAAAAAAAAAAAAAAAAGTTTAAGTTTAAAATGCATGTGCCAATTTATTGTTTTAGAAATGTACTGGTTTCATATGGTTTAGAAAAAACATTTATACCATTTTAAAGATAAGTTTCAGTTTAATGTCTGAAAAATATCATGTGGTGTAACCATCAATAAAAGTAATAAAATGTCATTACATCTTGAATACAGTGTACACCTTATTATTTTCAAATATGTTTAAAATGATTTTTTTTTAACTCAATATCATGACTTTATAAATATAATTATGATTTTGTGGATTTGCACCACATGCCATTTTACAACCAGACAATAATCAGTGAAGCTGATATAGTCAATAATCAGTGAAGCAGTTTTGTTAAAATATTTTTATAAGATTAAATAATACATAATGCCAAACTATTTATGGTTTTCTTTTCAAGAATTTCATTTTTAATGAAGCTTTTTTTCTTTTTTTCCTTAATTTTGATATCAGGACAGTTTTAGCAATGCATCATTTATTCAATGTTTTTGAATAAATTATAGATCAGTCTTTGTAATCTGTGTTAATTTCATATTTTACAGACTTCAATGAGCATAGTGTACGAGGACCAGTGCTGTGTGTTTGTGTTGATGATAAACGTCTGTACTACAGCACTCTCAGTGACCTACACACACTTCAGTTCACCACAATATCTTCATCAGAAGCCACAGGAACTGAGTCCCAGCTGCAAACTCTGACCTCGGACAGTCTTGGTGTGTGCAGGGTTATAGCACTTGCTCAGCCATATACTAACCCAACAGGTACGGTAGATGCATTCTGATTAATCTCTATGCTGTTTATCAGACTTTTAAGTGATTCAATTCTGAAGCCACTAACACAACGTGTATTTGAATTATAAGGATCTGTGCAGCTTTTGGGCGTATCTCTGAGTGGAAGACTGCTTCGAGTGAACCTTCCTCAAGGATCTGAAAAAGGAAATGTGTCCATTTTACCTTCATCTCTAGCAGGCCAGAGAGTGAAGGACCTCCTGGCTTCCATCGGCAACATCTGGGAGAGGTCTGTTTCGTGCCTCATCAACAAACTTCTGATTTGCCAACATTGAAGGCTAAATGTCACTTTTTGAGTCAGTGACATATAACAGTGTCAGTGATAAAGAATCTTATAAAAATCTAATTTAAAAGTTTTGCACTCTGTATTCATGTTGGTTTCTCTCTCTTTTTTTAATATACAAGTCATTGTAGGTATGACTTTTTTTTTTTTTTTTCAAATAAATTAATAGAGCGGCCAATATGTGTCACATCATTGACCCTTTTTTCACTGTGTTCTGCAGGGCAGAATCCTTGAAACACAAGCTTCAGGAGAAAAATGAGTCTCTCAAACGTCTGAATCAAGTCATAAATGTTTGCAGCCTACTGTTGGACACCCATGGAAATGAAAAAAAGTTTAATATGGACACCAAACATCCAATCAGCTGTCATGGTGTGGCTAGATGGAGCTCATTGCTCCAAAGAGACTCTTTGACTCTTACATGTGTGCTTGAAAATTCAAGTGGATGTACACTGGAACATGGCTGGACTCTGTGCATTCAGGTCCACCCATTATTACAATATTCAAATAGCTCATCCAGGACATACTCATTCCCACTGAGGAAACTGGATTCTAATCAGAAACTGGATGTAACCATTCCTCTTGAAAGCATTGATGGGCTGTCTCTGCCAGTCAAGGTCTACTGTTCTCTCACCTTCTCCCTCACCAGTCTGTTTAGCCCTGAAGCATCTTCTCCTGGTGTTTCCCAGCTCCTAACAGAGACTGGCTCCATCAGTGCACCTTTGAATTCTTTAACAGTGGACTGGATTGATGCTTTAAGGCTAGAGGGATCGTTTTCTCATGGTAATATCAGACACGACAATGTCACGGATGGCATTCAAGCTTTCCTGCGTGCCAGAGGAGCGTTAACCAAAGATTGTGATACTACTTCCAAGTCAGGACCCGTTGCAGTGGTGATCAGAGTATCATCCGAGCTTCTAAAGGCCAAACTGCACATCTCAGTAACCAGCAGTTCAGAAACGTGCACGTCTGTGCTAAACTGGTTGGTATCACCTGAGAAGTCTGTACAAAGCCCAGTGGTTTGTGCCTACAGCCCAGATGGATGCTCTGTCAAGATTATGGCCAAAGAGGTGCTGACTTTATACTACCGATTACTCATTTACAATCATAAAGTCTGTAATTTAGAATGAGCTACTCATGTCTTTCCTCAAGGTGACACTGGGAGATTTATGTTCTGAAGGACCTCTTGAAGTCCTGGAGATTCGGGTGGAGAGTACATCTGTGGCAGCGGTGTGTGGACTGCATCATGCCGTTCTGAGACGACTACAGGTACTTTTATAATAAAGTATTTCTATTTTTCTAACATCGACATACAATTGAATCTGATTTAGAGATCCTGACATTTTCAACAGGTCTTGCTGAGAGACTCGACTGTAAAAGGTTGTCATACAAAGCAGTTAAAAGCACAGAGCTTGTGTGAAGCTGTACGGCACGTTGAGGTAGATCCGATTCCTTTCAATTTATTTGTTTATTCTTGCATGCTTAGATTACAGCATTTGCAAGTCTTAAGGTGCCATCGCATTTACAGTTGCTCAGTGAAATCCAGTTATTTCAATCTGGAGTTTTGTGTGATGGCGAAAAAGTTCCCCATGCAAAACTTGCCCATATTCAAGATGTTGTCACAAATTCGCTGTGTTGACCAGCAGAAAAGCTGCTTGGTTTGAAAGTAACTTCTGTGTGAGCTTTGCTTCATGCATCGCTACACTGTTGACAATGGATGAACATTTGTGTCTGCACCTTTACTCTGTGATTAGCATTACTTCACATATATCAGACCGTTTTGCTTAATTCAACACTAACATTTTTTTTTTTTTTTCAGTCTCTTTATAAAGATCTCCAGGATGCTCAAAATCAAGCAGCTCTTGGTGGCGCAATGACAACAAATAAGAGCTCTGAGATCTTGTTCCGCATTTTTCTGCAGCTGAGGGCAAACCCACTGGTCATTCTCTGATTTAACTACAGACACACACAATTCTGTATTCCATATATTTTGTAATACAGTAGAGGTTTTTGTTTCATACTGTTTAACTTTTAGTATACAAAGGCCACGCTTTCCTTTTTTGTGTGTCCCATGCATCATCACTTATCCTTTAATTAACAAAACACTGTCTATATAAGTATGGAGAAATGTACAAAAAAATAAATCTCCACACAGGACTACACTAGAATTAGTTGTGAAATCTACATGCAAGGCAGTCTGTGAGTGTGTACTAAAGACTCTGTAAAATCTATCCACAAATCTAATACTTTAGTCAACTGGTTGTGTCTCCAGGTTAAAAAGCTTTTCTCTGAGCCGATAGTATCGTCCTTCTTTGGTCATGAGCTGCTGGTGTGTTCCCTGCTCCACGACTTTACCTCCCTCCATGAAGATAATGTGGTCTGCTTTCTCTACAGTCTCTAAACGATGAGCTATTACCAGCACTGTCTGATCCGTTATGGTATTGAGCACATCTTGAACCTAAGAAATAAGATCATAAATAGACACTCAAAACCTCAGAATATAGCATGTTACTGCAGCTTAAAAATAATTACTTAAAAAATTAAATAAAAATATTTTAGTATTAATTCCAGAGGAGTTCGTACTGCTTGCTGTGTGCTACAGTCCATGTGGCTGGTGGCCTCATCCAAGATAAGAATCTGTGGGTTCCTTATCAGAGCTCTGGCTATAGCAATGCACTGCTTCTGCCCCGCGGACAGCTGGTCACCACACTCGCCAACATCTACAGACAAAGCATTCAAATTTAAAGCAACACTATGTAACTTTTGGCGCTCTAGCAGTTAATTAATAAAAGTCTTGCGGACCCGACTCGAACTAAAATAGTCAGAATATAAACTTATTATATGTGTACCGTAGTGATTTCATGATAAGACAAATACAGGGTTTGGAAAATGGATTCATGATGTACTCACTCATTATATAAAATTAGTAAATTTTGAGCACAAGAAAGTTACATAGTGCAGCTTTGACCAACTCGATACACAATATAGCAGTACCATGTCACTGGTTTATAAATATCAGTTGATATTGGATATTTAATAGTTCATGTTCATTATGTTCATACTCATTTCATTCATTTTAAATATTACCTAAATTGTGTTATCTAATTGTCACTTAAAGGGATAGTCTCACCCAAACATTTTAATTCTGTCATTAATTACTCACCATCATGTAGTTGAATTTATGCTTTTATTCACATATTGACAGTTGGTAGCTGTCAATGGGGAGTACAGAAAGCTCTCAGATTTCATCAAAAGATCTTCATTTGTGTTCCGAAGATGAGCGAAAGTCTTTTGGGTTTGGAACAACATGAAGGTGAGCAATTAATGAATTTTTTTTTTTTTTTGAACTTACCCTTTAAAGTCAATATTCAAAACACACTCATGTAACAACACTGTTAAGTGTATTCTTTAGCAAATCTCAAAATGAATATCCATTTTTGATACAGAACAGTATAATGTGATGCCTACATTCACTTTTAGGCATTTAAAATGAATCCGCTTTCCTTTTTTGGTCCGTTTACTTTTTTTTTTTTTTTTTTTTTTTAGATAAAAACTGTAGAAATATAATATTAGCATGAAACATTTAACCTAACATGAAAATAGTTTAATATCGGTGCCTCTAGTTATATATACCTGTGTTGTATCCCTGCTCCAATTTGCATATGAAGTTGTGTGCATTGGCTTTATGAGCAGCTGCTTCTACTCTTTCAAGTGTGCAGTCCTTCAGACCGTATTCAATATTATATCTCACAGAGCCAGAGAAAAGCACAGGATCCTGGGATACCATCGCCACCTGAGCCAAATGAAAGAGAATAATGTGTAGTTGTATAAACTATTAGTTACAAACGACTCACCAGAACCAATACAATTGATTTTCACATCTCTCCTGAAGTTATATGGTTGTAAATGCTTGTGAATCAATTCTTGCCTTTTCATGCAAATACTGATGTTGGTAACGGTACAGAGGTTCTCCATCCAATAACATCTCACCCTCCTGTGGCTCATAGAACCTCTGCAGCAAGCAGACGCAAGAGCTCTTCCCACCACCAGAGGGCCCTACCAATGCCGTCAGCTTTCCTGGACTCAATTCCATTGTAACAGACTGCAACAATTCAACAATCAATACATGCAAATCACATTAGTTCTATGATTAGCTTTTGCGGTATAAACAAAAACTTACCTTAAGCGCTTTTTGATCAGGACGGGAGTGGTAGGAAAAGGTGACCTTTTCAAATGTTAGTGTTCCCTTAAGCTTCTCTGGAGCCAGATCGCCTGCCTCTCTCATCTGTGGCTTCCTATCGAGCAGCTGAAACACTTTCACTGCTGATCCCACAGTATTTAGCATGTCTCCATAGATATATACAAGATGCTGAGAATATAATGAGGACCAGAATTTAGTCTCATCTGAATGGGTCATATAACTCAAATTTATCTGGCCATCTTACCCTCATGTTGGTCACCATATCCTTCTGGTAGAACACAAACGCAAGAAGGCTGCCAACACTAAGCTGTCCTGACGAGATTAGGTTTCGGCCTTGAAACAGCATTGCTACCTTCAAGCCCACTGTAATGAACTAAAATGCAATGCAAGAAGATAGTCATTTATATGAATCAATAAAATTGAACATAATTTCTACTTCGGAGAGCAGTGAATGCATCTTAGGACTGTATATGACTTACCCTGCGTATTAAGAGATGAATTGCACTGTAGATGCCTTTACGCCTCAAAACCTGGAGCTTCCTGTTGAGAGTCTGTTCATATCGTTGCTGTTCCTGATGCTCTGCCTTAAAACTGCGCACAGTCTTCATCGACCCAATGACAGAAGACGCCAATTCTGTAGTCTCTGCATTACAGTCCTGAAGCTCTTTGGATGTTTTCTGCTCAGAAAGGTTAGGCATAATGAATTCATTATGGTCTACCCCAAACTGTTTTTTGGTTTGTTGAAAAACTTTTTCAGGAGAAGCCAAAGCACAGCTTTATAACATGTCTAAGCTTTGTAAAAGTAATAAGGAAACCTAATTGAGGAGGGTTACTTACCTGGGAGATGTTGTTGTATGAATTCTGGATGAAAGCAAGAAGTGGCATTTCAATGCAGGTGAGGAGGGTTAACTGCCAGGACAGGCCCAGCATGAAGAACAGCATGCCGCATGTCTTCACCAGGCTTCGCAGTAACACATTCACATTCATGGCCACAGAACGTCCCATTTTATCAGTGTCAGAGATTAAACGCGACGTGAGACTACCTGTAAGAGAGAAACATTTATTTGTCATGGCTATATTATATATGCACAATTTTGTAGCTTTGTCTACTCTTAAAATAATGCTCAAATATGCAGCAGAATGCAGTGTCTCAAGTTTTTACTTTTTTAATTAAGTTTTTTTATTTTTTAGAAATGTTTTACTTGGTAGAAAACTTGGTGAAACTTTGGATATTGATTAGAAACGGTAGCCTAGAAATCTAGACGCACCCTAGCGGCAGCAAATCTAATTTCCCGCGAGTGTAGTCTAGCAACTCTCGGTAGACCTGCGGGCTGGAGAAACCAAACTCTGGTCAGGCCAATCACATCGTGTATAGAGTCGGTGGGCGGGCTTAACATAATGACGGCAGAGTTGCCGAGGTTCCGCGTGGTACTTAAAAACAATACATATTGTGTGTTCAGTCTATAGGCACGTAGTATTTCTTTACATCGCCAACTACTGGCTTGGCATGCATAATATAGCGTTTTTTAGTTGTCTTTGCAGATTCCATGTCAACGGGGATTGTTTTGACAATGTTGTCGTCTCCACAACGTTGTACCCTTAGTCATATTTTTCATTGGCTCTGTTTTGCTCTAGTTTGAATCACTCATTACTTGTCATGGTTTCAGATTAGTCCTCACCTGTTCCATTGATTATCATCTTTCATGTATTTAAAGTCCTCATGAAATCAAAATTGACCCTATTTACTTTGTTAGCACACATTACAGGTCTTCGGGTGAACAATTAATCCGTGCAAGTTAATACACAGAAAAAAATAGTTTGTCGCAGTAATCTTTAATCAAAATCTGAAAAGTAACTTCCGGTCTGGAAACGGCGTTCCTTCTCAGATGATGTCAGTTTGACGGCTCAGGTTTGAAAATGCTTAACCACTCCCCTCCAACCGTTAGTCTGCTATGAGCGCGAGATGGAGAGGAGGAGTGCTGAAGTAAAACCCTGCCCTCTATTCAATATCCTGTTTCACTTGGAAATACGGCACAGCACTGAAGGAAACTCACTTGCTACTTCCGGTTCACTGGGACTTTAAGCCTTCAGTTCTCCTCTGCTCTTTGTCTTGTGTAAAAGTAACATGGATTCGGTACATGGTACATGGATTGTAGTGCCTGAGTTATCTCGTTTTATGAGAGTGAGAAATAAAAGAGGGTTAATGGGGGTGGGACTCAATTTCTTAAATTCTCAGGCATTAGGAAGAAGCAGTTCTATGACTTTGGGCTTTAGTTGAAATTGTGGTGCTCGTACAGTTTTTTTTTTTTTTCTCCTCAGAGATGCGGCACAACTGTCAAATGTCATGATGACACAGAAGTAGCAACAGATCTTCCATATTGTGAAGCACATGCATGTGAAATGGATTATCGAAAAAGTAAAAATGTAGGGCAGGGACTTGATTCTAAGCATTGGTTGTTGATTGGATTTTAAGATGTGGGCATTGCACTAAAATGTAGAGGCTTTCCTGGACATGAGGTTGCAGGGGCAAGGTTTAAGTGCACTGCATACAGTTAAACCGAAATTTATTCAGACACCTTCAACATTTTCTCACATTATCACAGTTTATTCGCTATAGTTTAGAAAATGGTAATAAAATATGACAAACTCAGAGTTAAACTGTGTCAGAACAAATTCATCTTGATAATGTCAGGTAACTTTGATAGAAAGGTATGTAATGGACTACAATCAACCAATCAGCTGTTAAATTTAAGTACACAATTAGATGAAAAAAATATAGGTCAACAAATTACCAAGCAAAGCTTCATTTTGTTCAGTCTGTGGTGTAAAAGGTCACATTAGCAATTCAAGAAAAAACACATAAGCAAAACAAGGTCAGGTCAAAGTGTCTGAATCATTTTGGTCCCAAATTTTGATCAATTTTGCTGGTAGTCACTGTATGAAGAATTTTTGGGTATAATGTGTCACAGTTTATTTCATTTTGCTATCCTCACTTGCATAAATGAACTATAGTGTCCTGCACCTACTAGTAAAAATGATATCTGTATATAATAATTATATTATTGACTGTATATCACCAGAGAGAAAGCTGTTTTCACTGTAAGTTATGACATTCTTATTAAATATTACAAGGTCAACACATTAGATCTATTACATGCATTTAGAAATTTAGAATTTTTTTTTCATCTGCCCATATTAGTGCTAAACAGGTACCATACCTGGTTTATTTTCTTCAAAGAAACTTATCTCCTGCTTCATGAGGTTCTGGAACAACATGTGTCGTATTCTCTTGTTGAGTCTGCTGAGGCTACACATGAACATCCCACCGCGCAGACCACTGAACATAGAACTTAAAGACACAAGAAATTGACATTTTAATCCACAAAACAAAACCGATTTGTACACAAAGAAATTTGTTTGTAGAAAGATATTTGCATTGGATTGATGTTTCACTGACCTTCCAAGTGAACACAGTGCCATGAGTCCAATGGCCCATAAGAAATTGTTGTGCTGGTACTTTCCACTCAGTATGTCAATAACTTTCCCAATGCAGTATGGGATGAATGTCTCAACTACAAAATAACAGGTTCACACTGCATCAGACCAGCTTTATTTTGTATTACTCTGGATCTAGTTTGTATAGTTTCGTCTGTGTAGATCAAATATTCTGACAATATTTTAGTTTCTTCAACACTCACAAAGCGCCGCCAGGCTGAGGAAGAGGAATGCAGCCCCTAGATGAAGATAGTCTGGCCTGGAGTAGCGGATGACCCTCATTAGAAGTGCTCTGGCCTCTTCATCTTTCTTCTGGTTTCTGGAACCCTTAGATGATCCACCATGTGGGAAGGCCATCTCCCACACCATATATATGAGAGTAGATATAACTGTGCTCAGGATCACCATGCCAGGATCAGGAACAGGACTAAAGCCTCTCACGGTCCCAGGCAGGCATGTCTGAATGCTGTCAAACACTGGAGGTAGGAAGCTCAGTAGGGCTACCCAGCGCTTCAGGAGAGGCTTAATACTGCCGTCAGAGACATGTGTGATTACTGAATAAAGCACAGCGCAGCTGATGGACCTGAGAGCCCACAGGCACCATAGATCCAGACTGCCCTCTCCATCCAGGCATAGCAGCGTTATCCACACACAGGCCCAGATGACAAGATCGCAGCACAACAGACAGAAATGTTCTACTGCAGCTCTGGGTATGGGGTAAGCCTTTGATATCATCTTAAAACTGAGAAGACAAAGAGGAATCAGATAAAGAAGACAATAATGGTTTCATAACCTGGTCACGCTAGTCTTTTGGCTGGTTTTATAGTGGCTGATGGGCAAGTCAGTCTCTTCGTCTGGCCAACTGAAGAATCCTCCAAACCCCTTTAAAAATGCCAAAACTTTAGGAGGTTTTTAGCAGCATGAATCGGCTCATGTGCAAGTATAGGACATCAGAGCACTAAACAATATAAACAGATGTACAATATTAGTTTTCTTACCATTAGTTGTTCTCGTCGCATTTTGTCGGAGGATCACTTTTGGTTTCACTTTCACATGTGGGCGGTGTCAAAACTGTTTTTCAGTTCAGTGCGCATACGAATAGTAAAAATCGACTTAGAAATGCAATAAGCTCATAGCTTGCTTAAAACGAGGCATTGTCAGTATGCACAAAACACGTTTTTATCTCAATTAGCTACTGTATGTAGTGCGTATGACGGATCATGACGTAGTACGCTACGCCGGTTACGCTCGTGAGCGATTGTTCTTCATGTGGCCAACAGAGAGCGCTGTTGAGGGACTATCGTATGAATCGTGACCTTGTTTCTCTCATGAGCATGAATGTAAACAATGATTTTAACAACGAAAAGCTGGGACCAACACGTGCTATGTGTTATTATTGACATTTTCTAAACATATTATAGTAGCATTATAGTACGTTTTGTGTGTGTGTGTGTGTGTGTGTGTGTGTGTGTGTGTGTGTGTGTGTGTGTGTGTGTGTGTGTGTGTTTTAGAAGGATATAAATATGCATTTAAAAGTATATCTATAACTTGCGATTTGTTCACAAATTTGTTTGTTGAACATAAATTCATAATTTGTCTGATAGAATAATTAAAACGCTTAACTTTTAAAACATGACACCAAAAATATTCTCACCAAAGACTCCAAGCATTAAACAAAAATGGGTTTACCTAGATAAAAAAAAAAAAAGATTAAAAAGGCAAACAACAATTCAGCTTGTTTATTAATAGCAAAATAAAAAAGCAATACACTTATCTGCTTACATTTTATTATTATATTTAAATTGAGTACAGAAATAAACTCTTTTATGTAGTAAATACTTTATATTACACATTGTGATATAAATGATACTCTCACAGCCCTTTACGCTTTTATAGCAGCTGGTCATTTGCTTTGGCAAAGAATCAAAACAGAGCAACTACCACAAGGCCACCAACAGTTTACATGAGGAGTTTAGCCTACATATAAATCAGCACAAAGTGAAATGCGACACTTCAGTTCAGCAGTAAATAATTCATGACACTCAATAAAAATGGGCCCTTTTGTACAAACACAATCTCATTCAGTAAAATCCTTGAACCTAACAAACACCCCAGGCCAGGGGCACTTATTTAAGTATTCTCATACCCAAGCACTCACTGAGAACTGGAAAACTTCAAGTCTTTATTTTTTAAATGTGTCTTGGTTAAAGAGGGTCTGTACTTTAAAACTTTAAGAGCCCACGTGGAATAACAGCAAATCAATGTTCTCCTGATTTATTATACAGTACTGAATGTGTACAGACATCAGATCAACAACCTTCCAATAAGGGTCAGATTTTTCAGTGCATGGCACAAATGGTGTATAAAACACAGTGTGATACAGAAGTTTGCGGTTGGTAAGAATTTTTTAATTTTTTTTATTTAAGAGCAAGGATGCATTTAAATTAAAAGTGACTCTGAAGACATTTATAATGTTACAAAAGATTGAAAATGTCTTTCAAACGAATGCTATTCAGAATGCAGGAAAAAAATCCACAAAAAATTAAGAATAAAATATTAAATAATAATAAAAGTTTCTTGTTTATTATTATTTACAATATTACTGTATTTTTTTATATTAAATAAATGCAGCCTATGTGAGCATAAGACTTTTTTCAAAAATCTTGCCAACCCCAAACTGAACGATTACATTAATATTAAAGGCATGAGATGAAATAAAAACATTTCTGACTTCAAAATAGCTTAATTTCCTGGGCAAATAACTTCAACGTTCTGCCATTTTAGAGCAGGAATGAAGAAGCATTTATAATATTTACTTGAATTCAAAGGACTGCATTAACGGATGGCATTGTATGGCCATAGCATATACTGTATAAGGCAAACCAGTGATTTGAGAACAGGATCTTTATAAAAGCCAGTGTCATACACCAAAGTACAAAACAACCAGGGTCTGACACTCACTGAAATGATACAGTTATAAACAGATCTATGATACCAAGTAATGGAGTAACCTATTTTGATACCTGATACGGATCACAATTTCAAAGACATAAATAACTCTGATCCAGGTCATACATTTGTGATGTTTTCTGCTTCTGATGATGGGTTATTTGACTTGTCCCCATCTGTAGGCACACTGCTGTATTGGCAGTCTGTGGACATATTGATTGTAGGCTTAGCTGGAGACCCAGAAGCTGGTAAACTGTTCTTCTGGGCTGCATCACGGGAGTCCAGCCAGTAAAAGGAAAGCATCAGGAAAAGAGCTGATAAGGCCACTGAGATGCTGCAGGCCAGGAACACAAATGTGTACTCTCCGGTTCTGTCCACAAGCATTCCTGTAAAACAAGTACAGAGATATGGTCACATTTAACAGCTCCTTTCATATCTAGAGAACTATAAAAAAAAAAACGTTGAGATTTTTTAATGTTTTTTTGAAAGAAGTCTTCTCACTCTTTTCTTCTCACATTTATCTCCTCTTCGTCTTGCATTTATTGGTAACACTTCACAATACGGGTGCACTAATATGCATTAATTCATGCTTAACTAATACACAGATAATCATGAGTTAATGTATGACTCATGAAGAACTGAACCATTTATTAATGATACTGCATCAGCAACTAATGAACATTCTATATGATTCATAGATTAATGTGTGAATTCATGACATCATGTATTAATTCCCTAATAACATATTATATTAACTAATAATGTAAATTAATGTTAATTAATGGGTCGAAGCCATGCATTTCAACTTCCAGTTGTCTGTTTTAATTAATCATTAGTTAATGATTTACAAAGGTATCATTATGTTACGACTTTACTTGTTGTGGCACATGACTATTAACTAATTGTTAAGTAATATGTAATTGTGGTTATGGCTTTTGAATTAATTTTGAATTAGTTAATAGTCATGTGCCTCAACAAGTAAAGTCGTAACATAATGATACCTTTGCAAATTGTTAGCTAATGATTAATTAAAACAGACAACTGGAAGTTTAAATGCATGGCGAAACTATTGACAGTTATTATTGGTGCTCAATTATTAACAATGGTTCTTATTAATATCAATGTTGAAAGCAGTTGTGCTGCTTTTTTTTTTTTTCAAAACCATGATGAACTCTGATGAACAGAACAATGTTCAAAAGAACAGCAATAGACTTTTTTTGTAACAGAAACTATTCTAACATACATGTCTTTACTATCACTTTTGATCAATTTAGTGCATCCTTGCTAGAGCTGCACGATTCTGGATGAATTGAGAATCAGGATTTTTTTGTTTCAAACAGAGATCACGATTCTCCCATGATTCTGAACAGACAACTTAATACAAAATGTAACTTGCTTCAGACTATTTGAAAAGTTTAATTAATCTAAATGTTTTTTTTTTTTACAGTTTAAATGAATGATTCAACGACTCATCTCCTGAATGAATGATTCAATACATTTTTAACAGTCACTTGTTGGTGTAATTGAAACAATCGTTATTTGAAGCACCAAGTTACTTTCAAAAAGTGATTTGCTCTATTTTGATCAGGGTTTATATATACAAACTATAAACTATCCCATTACTTTTGTGATAATATGAATATTTGTAACAGAAATAATGATACTGTGTGGTTGAAAAGAGTGGTTGTTTGTGCAGCTGTAAGACCTTGTGTAGCCCCCTCCACCCTCCTTCCCTAAAATAAAGTTGACTACTAAGCCAAAAATATGTGTATTAGTGGCAGTAGCACTCCAAGGTGCTAGGTTGTGCTTGGCTCAAGTAATAATGACATTTCTGTGTGAGAAAGAGCCGGATAAGTTTGACCAGATTGAGAACACAGCCTCTGCTCCCACCAACATGCAAATCCAGATTAGAGCTGTTACAAGGGGAGAGACATTCCATTCTTTTACTCAAACACAGGCCCACACCTCCTCACAGATAGATATACAATCACAGATATATTTCATTTTATACCATAGTGATTTATTCTTTGGTTGGGAATGCCTATAACATTTTTTTTTTTTTTTTTTTTTGGAACTTTACTTTGACAGGACAGTTGAGACGTGACAAGAAAGAGCGTTCATTTCCTGATCCAAGCCAGATTTAAACTTGGGATAAGAGCAGTTGTATTTTTAGGTTCATTTTTACATTAAGATTTTAGGATAAAATTTGTTATGAATGTGTAACTAAGTCATTGATAAAAATGATTCCGTGGTGGGTAACACTTTAAAATAATGGTCATTAGTTAACATTAATGTATTAACTAACATGAACTAACCACGAGCAGTTCATTTGTTACTGTATTTGTTAATCTTTGTTAATAAAAATCCAGCTGTTCATGGTTTGTTCATGTTAGTTCACAGTGCATTAACTAATGTTAACAAGATTTTAATAATGTATTAGTAAATGTTGAAATTAACATTAACAAAGATAAATAAATGCTTTATAAGTGCAGTTCATTATTAGTTCCTGATAACTAATGTTAACTAATGACCGTTATTCTAAAGTGTTAGCCTGTGGTGAAGTAAATACGACAGAAAACATGAAAAAGTTAGTTCAGGCTGGACTGAAAAAAACCCCCAACGTAAATTCTATATTAGTACTCAATTCAAGCTTGTAGAAATAAAGCGTAAATATCAACGTTATAAAATATCAACTTTTCTGATTCTGGTGTTCCCATCATGCAGTGGGGCATGAAATCGAATGTATTTTTGCTGTTTTCCAGCTGTATTTACACTGTTTTATCGTTGCTTTTGTTGTTAGGTTTAGTAACTTGCCATTTTGTGACATTTGGAGTTCATTTTCTACTCAAAATGACATTCATACTCAAAAACAGTCCATCGAATGTTACCGTTATTGTGTAAGTACTGAGGTTTCTGTGTTCAGGTTCTGCGTTACTTCTATTATGTAGATATGTTGGCTACACAATATCTATTGTATTATTTAATTGGGTGTCTCTAACTAAAGCATACACTTTAAAAGCATAGTTCAGTTAAGTTTTATATTGTTTGAGTAGAGTAAACCATCTAAGTAGATATTACTCAACAACCTTTTACTGGACAAGTTAAAGTTACTTATTTTCTTTTTTAATTTTACTTAACTTAGTTAAGTAGATCTTACTTAATTCCATATGTGAAATTTACTTGCAAAAGAAAAATTAAGTAAATTTTACTTATTGTTTTTCTCTTCACTAAATCTTTGCCATTTTAATGACATGTTTGCTTGCTCTAGTTTATTTTAAAATAATAATAAATTAATATAAATTACAATAAAAGGCAGATTGTCATACAACTGTAGAGAAGGTTCATCTCGAAAAATCCAAATGTCAAACTTTAAGGGGAAAAAAATGCAACACCCACTTTTTAAAAAATATACGTGACTTTACTTCTAAAAGTCAAGTTATGTTTGTTAGAGTTGAGTGCTGCACAGTTTGAAATGATAAAATAAATAAACTTGACATAATACAAATAAAAAAAACGTGTATAGCACCTTTTAGCAATAAAGCATAATAAAGTGTCTCACAAATCATATATTCAAAAAATAAAACCCATTCACACATTAGTAAATGCAAGTCTATGAAAATAATTTAAACCAGATTTAAAAAGAGACAGATTCAGCAAATCTAAATGGCCATGTTGACAAATGCATTTACAAATGTTCTAAATAGGCTTTCAATAAATATTAGCACATAAAGCGGAAAGCACAATAGCTATTGCAGCTTACTTTCCAAACTTTCCAAAAGTATTTCCTGTCAACTACCTTATTACAAAAAGTTTTGTTTATCAGGGGTGTTGCTAGACCTGAATGTCCTACTAATGGTGAGAAGCTAGAAACGCCCCTGCTATATCCATAGAAACTAACTATACTTGTTGTCTCAAGTCTAAGGGCAGGAACAAATGTTGAAATACCAGCAAGACCACATTTATAACAGTGTTCAATGGATGGCATCTGGAGTTCAGATGCCTATTGATCTTGCTTGGGCTGGCGATGCATTCACATCATGGTGGAAAGATCATATTTATGAGTTGAACGAACATGAACAGCACCACAAAGTCATAATTATGACTCCCCAACTCGTAAATACAAACTTCCCAGAAGGGCTTGAACGCACCATCCACCAGTTGGTGTGGCGTAAGCCTAGTCCCAGACTAAAATGCATGTTTGAGCTGTTTTAACTAAAAGCAACTTGCACTGACATATCTTGAAGTATGTCCGTACCATTGTTTTGTCTAAAGATGCACACCAGTAATGTTTTTTTCTAAGGCACGTTTAAAAAAGCTACTTAAATGCCCTGTCTGTGAACCCAGGCCCATGTGTTCATCTAATTTTAGTCATACACATACAGGCAGTGACATGGTGCTGTCGGCCTACATTGTACATAATTCCATACACAAAGTTTATGTTACCTGCAAGGGGAGGTCCTATCAGCAGTGTGACGCTTTCCATGATAGACAGCAGACCCAGCGCAGACGGGAATAGACTCATCTCCACTGTATCCATCAGAACGGTAAACATCAGCGAGCCTACCACGCTCATGGACAGTCCGTAAATCAGTACGTAAATTAATAGCACAGTGAAACTGGGAGAAATGCAGCAAATACTATTACTGAGTCCATTTATTAGGAGTGCGGCTGAGAAAACGTAGATGTGTCGACCTTTAAACCAGGATAGGCTGAAGAGCACTCCGCCGGGAGGCCGCACAATGATGTTGACAAAGCCCAGGATGGAAAGTAGCAGGGCCGCTCGGCTTGGATCCATATTGTGAGCCGACGCATACGGGACCAAGTAAATAAGTGGCACCACAAACCCCAGCATCATCCAAGTGATGCCCAGTGAAAACACTCGAAATCGCAGATTACTGCAGAAGAGGTCAAAGGCCATGTGTTTTCTGAGGGACGATGCGAAGCTCTGACAGACGCCCAGCCCACATCCCTTTTTGCCTGGGGGTCTGGGACCGTTGCTCATCACCTCAGACTTTTTGGGCTTGCGAGGCCTGACCGGTCTCATAACGGCTCCGCAAACACAGCAGTTGAGCAGCACAGCTCCAAGTACCAGAAAGCTTCCTCTCCAGCCCAGCTTACTCTGAAGATAGTCACCTAAAAAGGGCAATGTAGACAGACCCAGAGCAGTACCAGTGGAGGACATCGCGTTGGCAAAAGGACGACGGCGCACAAAGTAGTGGCCAAGTATGGTGACAGCGGGCTGGAAACTGAAACAGAAACCCAAACCTGTAAAGCAAACAGAGGGTTATGCGTTATATTATTATTGTTGTTATGGTTTAATAATTAATAATCAATCAATAGTAAATAAGTGAATTTAATATTAGTAGTATACCATTTCATCAATCAATGAATAATAAATACATAAAATCAGTAACTGTGGATAATAAATGTATTTAAATACAACTCTCTACACACACCTTGGCAATATAATCGCCATTGGCAAGTACATTTTTTAGTTTACTCGCCAGACTGATATAACTTACGGTTTTATTTATATTAGTGCTGCCAAATCGATTTATCGCGGTTAACCGCGTCCAAAATAAGTCTGTGTTTACCTAATATATGTGTGTGTAGTATGTATATATATATATATATATATATATATATATATATATATATATATATATATATATATATATATATATATATATATATATATATATATATATATATATAAAAACACACGTATATATTTAAGAAGTGTTTTATATATATAAAATATTTATATATAATATAAATTATATAAATATATATACAGTATATACATGCAACTATTTCTTAAATATATACATAAATGTGTGTGTATTTATATATACATAATAATTATACAGTACACACACATACAGCCCTAATATGTATGAATGCATGTTTGTTATTTTAACTGAACTTAGGACTGGAGGTGGTGCTTAAGATATTGTTGGTCATTCAGTGTTTCTGTAAAAAAATATATAATAGTAATAGATCATATTAATTATTAATAAGATAATAATACTACTAATTCTACTATTAATAACAATACACAATGCGCTAAAGACGGATGAGCTGCTGGGTTCATGAATATCAATCACGTTGTTAGAGTTGCTCAAACTGATTTGTTGAAATCAAAACAGTGACGGTAATAGATGAGCGCCAGCCAATGAGATTGCCGTTTGCGCATTAGTCCAGCCCACTACCACATATCTTCTGCTTCTTAAAAGCTGAACAATTCCAAATTAACTCCGTTGTTATGACAGGAAAATACAACAAAAGCCCTACTCGGACGGTAATTGTCGACGCTGTCCTCTCCAGCTGTTTGTGTTTACGGTTGCCATGGCAAATCTCAACGGCCACAGGCAAGCGCGTTCTCATTAATTATCTACTACTGTTAGATGAGATGTAGAGAGGCCATATCTGTCATTATTCCAACGTTTCCAAACCCCAGAAAAATTAACTATTGTTGATAATAATATTGCCTACGGCGAGCACACTTGTGGAGGCGCGCACTGTGTGTCACGTGACACGTCACTGTATATAAAAAGATTGTCCGTGTTGAAAATAAACCATTAACTATAACTATGAACTTATATTAATATAAGCTCTCTCTTTGCGTACGTGTGTGTGTGAGAGAGAGAAACAGCGTTCCCTCAAAGCGTCGTCGAGTTGTGCGCCTTCACACTAGAGTTTGTGGCACGGTAAATACAGGTGCGCACGCATCCGTTGAGCTGAACTGACAGATCGCTTGCCGGTGAGCGAAACTGTTTCTCTGAGTGTTCAGCGAGTGAAAAAATATATATGCTAAACTTATGCTTAGCCTCTAACACACAAACTGGCGAGTAAAATCTAAGCATTCATTAGCCAATGGCTAATGATAGATGTTTAGTCGCCCAGAGTGAAAATTTACTCGCAAATGCGAGTGTTTAACTCGCATTGTAGAGGGTTGAAATAACACATTTAGTTATGATTAAACAATATAATATATTATATAATAATTAATAATCAATCAATTAATAATATAAATAAATGCTCATGTATTATTTACTCAACTATCTGAGCTATAACTGTACATACATTTATTTATTATTTAATTCATAATAATAGTAATAATATTTATTAATGACCAAATATTTAATTTAATGTAATTAAATATTAAACATTTAATTAATATTGATATTATTTATATTAATACAAATTTATAAACGTATAAATAATATATTTATTTAAATTTACATTTATTTTTACTGGTCGCATCACTCTGCTTTTTACTACAGTACGTCCATTTTTTACCTTTGGAACTATTTTTGTGTGTGGTCATTTTAATCAAATATACATAATTAAAGGGTTACTTCAGCGATTAACATTAAGCCTTGTATCAGTAGAAATCCGGGTATCATAATATCATATCATAATTTTGCGTCATCGGAGGATTTTTTTGGCCAGAGGCTAGAGACTACAGCCAGTAGTAGGAGCTAGTTCTGCATGTTATCAACCCGCCCATGGGGGGTGGGATCTCACTCACAGCGCTCGGCTCGGGCAGCTGTGGGCATTCATGTAAACGGAGCGGTGCGGAGCTACTTTTCAAATGAATTCCTATGAAAGTTAAGCTTCCATAGGCATGATCTGAACACGCGCCAGACTGAACACACGCCGTTAATGTATGCCGCGGCCGCGCTTACCTCAGCTCTTTGCTCTCGTGATGAATGTAATCTGACTCCTGCTGCGTTTGTGCTGTGACACTCGCTCGGCTCACTCACATTATATTGAGCAGACACGTTCAGTTTTTTATTTTATTATTATGAAAATGAAAACAACGGTAGGGGCGATGCGCGTGGGCAAGTGATCCAGTGAACCAGTAGCAGCGGCTTTGGGAGTGGCCTCGTAGGGCAGCGAAGCAAGTGCATTCTGGGAGTTGTTGTCTTTGATCCACATGAGCCAAAAATACATTTTCTAGCTTTTCTCAGTCTAGAAGGCACCACATTCAAAAATAATTTCACATTTCTACTACCCATAAATTACCCAGTTTAAATACACATTCATCTTCCCAGCGCTGAAGTACCCCTTTAAAAAAACATCACACTTGCAGTAGTGGTGTTGTACTGATTGCCTGTAGCCACATAACAGCCATGCTGATAATAAGCACAGATGGATTCTTGTGTGACATTGCTCAAGAAATAACCACATCATATTTATATTCATATTCTTATTCATGTCAGGTCAGATGGTAAAGAGCTTAGTAATAACTCTTTATATAATCACTATGACGTTTATGTAATCATTGCTGTTGCTCTTTTATCTACAGATCAACCAAAATGTCATAATCACTTCCTCTGGGGACTTACTGACCTGTGATGACCCCAGTAGTGATGTATAAGTCAACTATTGAATGTGAGAAAGAGCTGACCGCCATCCCCAAACCACTCAGCACTCCCCCAAACATCACTGTCGCCCGGCAACCGAAGCGCTCCACCAGCACGCTACACAGAGGACCTGGAAGAAAAATGCTTATGGTAAAAAAAATCTTTAATTTGTGATAGCTTAGTCTGATGTCTCAACTTGAACTTGAAGTCATAATCCTACAGCTCATTTTCAACAACCAGCTACTCAAAACACCACCAATGTACTGCCTTGTTCAAATATGTTAAGCAAATCAGGCACATGGCAATTCAAAAGGTACACTTAAGTGTGTGTAATAAATGTTGTCTCTAGCTGTTCCTCTTTTTTTTTTATTACCATGACTGCTACTATAAACCAAATTCACAGTGAACATGCAAATCAAACACTGACTTAATTACCATATCTGCTGGATCTAATATACAGTGCCTTGTGAAATAATTCGTACCCCTTAATTTTTTTCACATTTTGTTCTGTTGCAGACTTATGCTAAACAGTTTTAAATTACTTTCCCCCCCCATGTCAAGCTACACTCCATACATCGTAATGGCAGAGCAAAAACAGATTTGTGATAACTTTGTAAATTTAAAAATAAAAACTTAAATAATTACATTGCATAAATATTCTGACCTTGCATAAGAGGTCTTATTGCATAAGAAGAACTGACTAAATGTAAAAATGTGTACCTTGAATGCAATGTAAGTCGCTTTGGATAAAAGCATCTGCCAAATGCATAAATGTAAATGTAAGTATTCATACCCTTTTCTGGGTCACTTGAAATTTAGCTCAGGTCAGGAGCATTCCAATTTCACTTGTAGATGTTACTACACTTTGAGTGGAGTTAACCTGTGGCAAATTCAATTGAATGGGAATTATTTGGAAAGGCACACACCTCTCAATAAAAGGTCTAACAGCTGAAAATGCATATCAGAGCAAAAACCAAGCCAAAAGAGGTCAAAAGAGGGTTCACAGAAGCATGTAGCCTCAATAATTTTTAATGGAAGAAGTTTGGAACAACCAGGACTCTTCTTAGAGCTGGCCTCCTGGTCAAACTGAGCAATCAATGTCAAAGCTGATGGTCACTCTTGAGCTCCATAATCATGTATGGAGATAGGAGAAACTCACAGAAGGACAAACATCTCTGCAACACTCCACTTATCTGGGCTTTATGGCAGAGTGGCCATACTCAAGCCTCTCCCCTTAGTTAAGACACATGAAAACCCAATTGGAATTTGAAAAAAAGGCACCTGAAGAATTTTCTCAGACTGTGAGAAACTGGGCTTGAACCCAATCGAACATCTCTGGAGAAACCTTTAAATGTCTGTCCACTGACTGTTCCCATCCAACCTTGAGAGGATCTGAGGAGAAGAATGGCAGAAAATCGCCAAATGCAGATGTACAAAGCTTGTCGCGTCATACCCAAAAAGTTGTCACATCTGTTTTTGCTTTGTCATTATGGTGTATGGAGAGTAGATTGATGTGAAAGTCATTTAAAGTACAAACCCGATTCCATAAAAAGTTGAGACACTGTACAAATTGTGAATAAAAAAGGAATGCAATAATTTACAAATCTCATAAACTTATATTTTATTCACAATAGAATATAGATAACATATCAAATGTTGAAAGTGAGACATTTTGAAATGTCATGCCAAATATTGGCTCATTTTGGATTTCATGAGAGCTACACATTCCAAAAAAGTTGGGACAGGTAGCAATCAGAGGCCGGAAAAGTTAAATGTACATATAAGGAACAGCTGGAGGACCAATCTGCAACTTATTAGGTCAATTGGCAACATGATTGGGTATAAAAAGAGCCTCTCAGAGTGGCAGTGTCTCTCAGAAGTCAAGATGGGCAGAGGATCACCAATTCCCCCAATGCTGCAGCCAAAAATAGTGGAGCAATATCAGAAAGGAGTTTCTCAGAGAAAAATTGCAAAAAGTTTGAAGTTATCATCATCTACAGTGCATAATATCATCCAAAGATTCAGAGAATCTGGAACAATCTCTGTGCGTAAGGGTCAAGGCCGGAAAACCATACTGGATGCCCGTGATCTTCGGCCCTTAGACGGCACTGCATCACATACAGGAATGCTACTGTAATGGAAATCACAACATGGGCTCAGGAATACTTCCAGAAAACATTGTCGGTGAACACAATCCAGCCGTTGCCGGCTAAAACTCTATAGGTCAAAAAAGAAGCCATATCTAAACATGATCCAGAAGCGCAGGCGTTTTAACAACCCAAGTTGTTCTCAGCGCTCACTTCAGAAGCCTGCATCTCTGATGGTATGGGGTTGCATGAGTGCGTGTGGCATGGGCAGCTTACACATCTGGAAAGGCACCATCAATGCTGAAAGGTATATCCAAGTTCTAGAACAACATATGCTCCCATCCAGACGTCGTCTCTTTCAGGGAAGACCTTGCATTTTCCAACATGACAATGCCAGACCACATATTGCATCAATTACAACATCATGGCTGCGTAGAAGAAGGATCCGGGTACTGAAATGGCCAGCCTGCAGTCCAGATCTTTCACCCATAGAAAACATTTGGCGCATCATAAAGAGGAAGATGCGACAAAGAAGACCTAAGACAGTTGAGCAACTAGAAGCCTGTATTAGACAAGAATGGGACAACATTCCTATTCCTAAACTTGAGCAACTTGTCTCCTCAGTCCCCAGACGTTTGCAGACTGTTATAAAAAGAAGAGGGGATGCCACACAGTGGGAAACATGGCCTTGTCCCAACTTTTTTGAGATGTGTTGATGCCATGAAATTTAAAATCAACTTATTTTTCCCTTAAAATGATACATTTTCTCAGTTTAAACATTTGATATGTCATCTATGTTGTTTTCTGAATAAAATATTGAAATTTGAAACTTCACAACGTCATTGCATTCAGTTTTTATTCACAATTTGTACAGTGTCCCAACTTTTTTGGAATTGGGTTTGTAGTTTAATATAAGGCCAATGATTTCTCCAGAGAATTTCTTAATGCTATATGAATTATGTACTTATGCATTCAGTGCAGTTTCCCGATTAAGAGAATGACATCTGATTAAACAAAATTATGCACAGAGCTACTTTGACTGGATATAAAATATATGAATTATTAACCCTCTGGTCTTTGGTCATTTTAGATTTTTTAAATGCTTTACTTAATCTAAATAGTATGAAACTTGGTGACTTTTGAAATTAATATTTTTAGTATCCCCTTGAAATACAAAATATGTTTTAATATAGTACATTAATTTCACACAAACACAAAAAAAGGTTATACTTCTTATCGTTGGTTCATTCTGACCACCAGAATCACCCCAAAGTGAAGAATACTGGAGGGTTAAAAAGGAGTATAAACTTATTGAATAGAAATAAGAGAGGAGCTGAGTTAAATAATTTGGTAATTTAATTTAATTGTTGATTAGTGTAGTATAGTGTAGAATCTGGAATGGTGGTATTTTTGCACTTTGAATTTTAATTACGTGGGACCCAGTTTACTATCTTGACACAACTATAAGAAAGCCATTCATAGGTTTATTCTCCCAAAATGTGTAAATACTGTGACTCTGTGGTCCACCACATTGGCTCATAAGTTTTGGGGTGGTACTTCTTGTTTGTCTGACCAATGGTAGATGGGCAAAGTGTATGGGAAACCTGTCTGAAAATCATTATTTTTGCAATTTTCTTTGGTTGTGCTATTGGAGAAGAAACTACAAACTATTAAGCACCTTCTAAACAACAAGTGACTATATAACATCCTTACCTCCAGCATGCAGAACCGACGTCATTATTGACGGCACCCAAGATGTCTCACTGTTACTGGCTTTAAATTCTTCCTGAAGATCTAAGTAGAAGATGCCAATGCATGAGGGGAAGGCCAGTGTTAGAGCTAAGACAAGGATGGTAGCCACCAGGACCACCCATCCCCAGCCTCCATCTGGAGCATCGTCGGTAACTGGATGATCTTGACCAGAACCGGGTCCTGGTCCTTGTTTATCTCCCTCAGATTCAGGCTCACATAGCTCCCCCGTCTGCTCCTCCATGCTGGAAGGTTGTTGAGGAGCCATATTTTCTTAAATTTTGGAAATCAAGTCACTGCCGTCCATGTTTTTCCACCTGTTTTTTTTGATGAAACAATAGTTTAATTTAGCTTAATTTAAAACATTTTCCATACAAACACAATATTTTTATAAACATAATTTTTCAAATATAGAAAATCTACAAAATATTAGGAGGAGCTACAAAAGTGAGTTCTAGTATGAAGTTGTCAAACTCCTCTTTGTTTACTTTTCAAGTTCAAGTAGACCAGAGGAGGAGGGGTGTATTTGGTCACATCCACCATAGACATTTTTTACAGTTTGTTTCTTCTGTAACTGAATATTAAACCAAATGAACACTTGAATGAACACATCTGGATGTGGAAATAGTCATTTTTCGTTCATGAACAAATATGTTTTTGAATCAATCTTTTAGTCAATTAATGGACTGAGTTTAAAGTTATAGTTTACCCAAAACTACATTTTTGTCATCATTTACTCACCCCCAGGTTGTTCCAGACCTGTATGAGTTTCTTTCTACTGCTGAACACTAAAGAAAATATTTTGAAGAATGTTGCTAACCAAACAGTTGACAGAAGCAATTGACTTCCATAGTATTTTATGGTAGCTTCCATAGTATTTTGTAAGTCCACTGTCAACTGTCTGGTTAACATTCTTCAAAATATCTTCTTTAGTGTTCAGCAGAAGAAAGAAACTCATACAGGTTTGGAACAACCTGAGGGTGAGTAAGTAATGACTAATTTTTCATTTTGGGGTGAACTATCCCTTTAATGACTCAATCCTAATACATGAAAAAGACATTCACGTGTCACCTGGCGTAACGATGCTAGGGGTCACTGAACGTCACTGGGATGAATCAAAATCTCCACTAGTATTTTTTTTTAACATTCTCCTTCTCCTTTGCCTGGTGTTTTTGTTCAGTTTCTACAGCTGTTTTAGGGTGTTGTGAACAGGATGACATCATAACAAACATTTCTGCTGTTCCGGAAGAAGCGACTTTATGTACGACAAAGAAACTAAACGGAAAGCCGATTCGTACGTGTTTATTTATTTATTTATTTTTTATTTCAACAAGAGCTGCAAAAAAACTCTAAGACGTGTTTGTCCGGCAAAGTTAATATTCTCATAACAAACAGTCATTTATGAAAGTAGCCTACCTGAAATTGGCCACATCACCGGGATGACACGAGTCAATGTCAACATTTCATCCTGTTCTTCAAGCTCAATGTGAGTTGAAAAAGGCGCATTGCCGTGCTCAAACAGGGTAAAATTCAAAGCGTGAAAAGCTAAACAACAAACGCACCTTTTAGCGCATTTTCAGGCATCCACGCCAGTGCCCCGCTTCGGAGACTGTCATATCAGCGGTAGGAGGAGACACACGGATGGGAGCAGTTTTAGGATCCAGCCGATTAAGCAAACGTTGATGTAACAAACAGCCTGCTCTCTCACATATCGCAATATGACTACATAACACAAATAGAGCGAGTTAAGTGGTAACGGCTCCTTTAACAGCAGTCTACACGTAGGGAAATTTGAGCACCAGGGCGATGGCATGGCATTTCCTCTTGCCTTTCCCCCAGAGCGACTCGGTCTCATCCGCCTAGTGCCGCGCTGAAGGGCGGATTTCTGTATGCTGGCGTATATATAACCCCTTAGACTTTATTTAGTTTTTAGTCCTTTCATACAGCAAGTAAATTTACCGCCAACAGTACTAGATTAAGAGTACATATAAACTACTGATCCCATGACGCAGATGTCCTTTGTGCAGAATGTGCACTCAGCTTCTAAATCCAAAACAAACATCTCATTCTTACCCCAAAACACGCGGTTATATTTCCAATACTCACCATTTACAAGTAAAAAAATAAATAAGAAAAAGAAACATAGTATGACCATTTTAATGTCAATTTATATCACCTGAATTTCAGCTTTCGAGTCGAGATATTTAAAGAAAAGAAAAATATGACCAAGTCTGTGGATCTTTCTTCAGTGGAATACAGAAGATGGTCAGAATGTCTCAAGTCACTGTTCTCTCTCACTATATGGGGACAAACTTCTGCCCAACTTCTCCTTTTGTGCTCGATAAAACAAACAAGACATATTTGGTCAAAATTAAAACATTTTGGGTGAACTATCCTTCAAATATATCTATAATATAATATTATTAAGAACATATATATATGGGTGATTCTCTTGCAGGTTCATTTGGTGTCCAAAGTCATTTTTTTCCCCTCCTTTTTTTAAATGGTTATATTTTTAATTATTTTAATAATTTGTTACTCATTGTCATGGGTCACACGATGTTACAGACAATGTTCCCTCTTCTGCGTCGGACCTGCGCCGTAGCCTCTAAGCCGTGAGCTACCCGTTGATTTTCATTTATACTTCTACGTCCTTGTCCGCGTCGACGTGCAGTTACACATGCAGAGGGAGCATGATACCCCTGAGGGAGGGGTTCTGGCAGACCAATCACAGCGCTTGCGGTCCGCGTTGAATCGACGCGTTGTTACATTTTTGGAGAGGCGCAAATCAGGCTACGCCGTAGGCTACGCGTGCAACACACAGCCTACTACGTAGCTACTGCGCAGAAAAAATAAAACGCCGCACAGATGACAGACGCAGACGCGAAATGAGCGGAGAAATCCATTTGATTGTAGTTTAAATGAGAAATATTTGCAGTGCTCTGTTCAACCGCTATAGAGTTAGTATCGCTGTAGTGTTAGAACCGGTGAATGCGCTTACAGGTTTGAGAGAATGATGTTGTGTTAGCGGCAGGGAGTCATGTTTGCGGTCCAAATAGCTCAATGAGACGCAATATGATATTGCAAAGAGGCAATATGAATAAAAAGTCATCATGTTTTAAAGAAGAGTGTGTTGATTAAGTGGTGGAAATAACGGATGATGGGCACAGCACGGTAACAAAACAGACATTTACAGTTACACAGCCATGTAGTCCACCACAAGTGTAGCGCGCAAACTCTGAACATCTCAGTAACACACGTTGGTTTAAATAGTGTGTGTGGTTTGGGTTTCAGGGATGTTGTTTAGATAACTATAAAAGAGTTCACCTGTTCCCTTGAACATACTTAGCTATTAGATCTATTATATTATAGGCTCTTATAATTATATAATATTGTAAGCCTTGTGTATCTCACAAGGGGATTGTTTACTGATCCTTGCCATTAAAAAGTTTTTAAAAACCCGATATAGAAAATCTTGGAAATTCATAAGCAATAAACAAACATTTTAGTTTGACATTTAATCTCAGTGTAACTGCTTAATTCTTTTAATAATATATTATTATAAAGAATTTAACTGATTTGGGGAGGTTTTAATAAATCACTAAGTTACATCAAGGGTTAAATAAAATAGAAATGGCACATTAAAGTTAAAAGTTATAACTGCATGATGAAACCACTTTTTGTGTGTGTTTACGCATGTTGTACAGGTCTGGTATAAAGAATGTTTTTGCTCAGGTGACCAAAATGTCCGCCCAATAGAGAAAAGTTTTGCTCAGCGAGATCAGAAATTAGAGGGAACATTGGTTACAGGCCATAACAATATAATATTTTCAGTAAAAAGTCTATATAGCTGGAAATCATGATTTATCCCATTGTGTAATCAAAATATTGTATTTTACATTTATTTTGGTAATATTTCATTTATTTTATTTATAAAAGACCTAGTAAATTCTACAACATTAAATTGTTATAAAAATGTGTGTTCATAAGTCTTGTGTCAATTCTGTTACTGCACCATACTTTGCCTTTGAATTGCTGGAATTATCTCCCACAACCATATAAGATACAGGAAATTAGGTTACTTTCTCTTATCTATTTTAATCTAAAAAGTTCTTGCACCAAGAGTTATTTTGTAAAACGGCAAAAGTGTTACCACAATATCAAAAGGCAAACAGAATTTATCACTGATCACACAGTGGGTTGTTTAAAAGTCTTTTAATCGTGATTTCATTAGTGCCATGTGCTCTTAGCATTTATGCTAGCAAGTGGAGTTTTTGGCTAAAGTTTAAAATGGTCAACTCTGTTACCAAGGTAGAGTAACAATGTAGACAGTATGTAACACAGTTGACAAACAATACTATAAAGGAATAGGTTTTCCGCTAAAAAGTAAAAAAAAAAAAAAAAAAAAAAAAAAAGGAAGCAACTTGTGTTTGGCAAGCACTGAATTATTAAAATTGAATATGTTCAATAAGATACTGGAAAGAATTTCTGTTAGTGAACAGTTTTTTCCTTAACTTTTGAAATGCAAAATGTACCTTCATTTATAGAATATATATATATAAAATGTTTTTTAAAATGTTTTAAACAGAATACATATTTCAAAGTTGTCATGTAAAAAAAAAAAAAAAAGAAAAAATGTAAACAATGAGCACACTACAAGTCTGAAACACAAACACATTTTATGATACAAATCATACATTATCGTTTTGCAATCTGTACATTGCAAGAAACTGCATCAGAAGACAAACTTCAAAAATGAAATTAAAAAAATAAAAAAATTAAAAGGACAGTCTGATCAAGACTATTCATTTCCAGAACACTAGCTCCACAATCTCCATAGCCTAGTGACATATTTGACACTTTACATCAATACTATTGACAATGCAATACACCCAAAACATATGATGAAAGAGCGGGTTTTCAGTGCGTTTAAATGTGTGTACTGTATATTAAAGCATGCAGGTGTTGTAGACTAATTATTATGGCAGGGGAAAAAAAACTGTTAAACATGGACCTTGTTTTTAAAGGGATAGTTCACCCAAAAATGAAAATTCTGTCATCATTTAGTCACGCTCAAGTTGTTCCAAACCTCTATGAATTTCTTTCTTCTGCTGAACACAAAGGAAGATATTTGGAAGGATGTTTGTAACCAAGCAGATCTCGGCAGCCATTGACTACCATAGTGGGGAAAAAAATATACTATGGTAGTCAATGGCTGCCGAGATCTGCTTGGTTACAAACATCCTTCCAAATATCTTCCTTTGTGTTCAGCAGAAGAAAGAAATTCATAGAGGTTTGGAACAACTTTTTGGGTGAACTATCCCTTTAACTTTTATCTGAGAATGTTATGACAGATGTCTGCACTTTTGGCCTGCTCGAAAACATTGGTCAAATACACAGGGTGTTGCAAACAGCATTTTTTGCCTAAGCAAGCAGGTTTTTCCAGAAGTAATGTCTTTTTATTTTAGTGATTTCTACAAAACAGATAAAACAGGGCCAGACTTTCCACTTCTTAAGTGTTATTGATGCCATCTGTCAACTGTCCATGCACCAATTCAACTTTACAATATGACAACATCTCAGCATATAACATTATATACTCAACACATTGCATGCTTCCAAGTTGGCGATCCAAAATGTCAACTTCCTGTTTTTTCAGAATAGCATATATCTTTTCACAAAGAAAATATCTTTTTATCTATATATCTTTTTGTTTGATCTTACACAACATGTGGTACAAGACCTAAATGAGAATGGCAGATTTTTTTAAGCAAAGGAGACACAAAAGAAGTCTCTCAGTCTCAAGTGCTATAAAGCTGGGGTTTTCAAACTATGATGCCAAGGACCCCCAAATATGATGAACATTTTATTTTAGGAAGGGACCCCCTTCCTAAAATCCATTTGTAATTGTTAAATTTTTAGATAAATAGTGTGACATTATAAATACAACATATTGACATTTTCAATTGAAAATGATTTGTATAGCAACTTTCACAATAAATGTATGTAAGCAGCTTACGTACTGCGTTAAGAGCCTTACAACCCCAGTGAGCAAGATAAAGGCGACTATAGTGAGAAAAACTCACTAGAAAGATACAAAGCAAACTTATACTACAATTCTGGAAAGTATGTATAAGGTAAGAAAGGAGATAAACATTTAGGAATGAAACCGTTAGAATGTTCGGTAGACTTCATCCATTTTTGCTTTGACTTTTTATTCTCTGAAATTTTCTGGGGACCCCTCAGAACCTTCTGGAGGACCCCTGGGGGTCTCCGGGCCCCAGTTTGAAAACCCCTGCTATAAAGCATCAGCAGTCAATGTGACATCCATATCAGTTTCTTGAACCGTCTTAAATAAAACTTGAGACTGCACATGACATTTTCTTATGCCTCACATGGGGTTTGATTCTAAAAATAGAAGAAAAAAAGAAAAAAACATTCCACACAGTGAGGGCATTATAATGCAGGTGCAAAATTAAAAGTGCATAGGGGCAGGAGTGGAAAAGCTAAGCTGAATCACTGAAACAAGAACAATAACAAACTGAGGGGAAATGGGCACATTCAGTATCTGAGTCAAGGAACAGAACCGATTTAGTCAAAACAAACATGAAATTTCTCAACCATCTGTATTTCAAGAAGAGTAATCTAGGAGTGAAAACACATAGGGCACGACAGGTCAAAGGCACAACACTAGACAAACAATTGGGGCAGAGAGAGTAACTTAAACAGTGCCCCCTAGTTTTGAATACAGGACTCTGCTTTGAAACCAGACCTGAAACCTATTTGAACAATGGGAATGTACAATAGGATCCTGTGAGAGAGGCGAGGTTCCATTACAGGAGCTTCATTGACTAATAATTGAGGCTGAACAAATAAACTCTCCACAGGAGGGGGAAAACATTAACACAAGCCCCTCCAAAAAGGGAAAACCAACGAACACAAAGTATACTGTAGCTCACAAACTCAAGTACTGTCTTATTGATATGATAAACAAAAGGACATGAGTTTAGTGCGATAAAGAGGCAAAATCCTTAACAGTATTTAGAGAGGAAGAGACAACACTTTAAAACACTGCAGACTGTAAAAACGTCACGCACATGATGCCATCTTACACTGATCCCTAGTTTATCAAAAGATATGAATAACCGAATAACCAAAATACAGCCTGGATACCAATTCAAATACTGACAATTTGGATGTAGTCACAGTAGATTAAGAAAACACAATGTATTTATTAAAAAAATTAAAATAAAACAGGAGATCGAGTTTATCTGCTGTTAAACAATAAGGACAACTGGTTTCAAAGACTGGGCTTCAATGCTAAAATGATGGGGGTGGGGAAATAAATGGAGACCTTTACATTCAAAATCATTCCACTGACATGATCAGACTTTGTTTAGACAAAAACGAGTTAAACAGTTAAATAGCCAAAATGTTACGGGGAGAGCTATATCTGATTCTAAAATGTCCGAAAAGTGTCAAAAAGATGCAACAAAGAGCCACTAATGCAGTTTTGCCCTGACTCAAAACTTGTGGCCACTTTGTCTAACAACAGTCTCTTGAACCACCTAGACTATGTAGGCCTGACACCTCTATACAAGAAGTCTCCTGTTATTATTTTTCCAGTCATTGACAAAAAGTTTGAAGGAATCACACAACAAAAATCACATCTCAGTGACCAGGCTTTAAAAAAAAAAAAAAAAAAAAAATTACATTAGGGGTCAATACAGAACCTCCCCCAATCAAATAGAGAAACTCATCTTTATAAACACAAAAGACGACCACTATGGTACAGATATCAACAATGGCATGACTTGCATTCGACCTCTTCGTAATACATGTTTGTAATATACATAATCCTCACATGCCCTACAACCACATATTTCTTTGTTTTTATTTCCTGTTTTGATGCTTTGAAATATCCAGCGACAAGGCAAAAAAAAATAATCCAGAATGACAAAAATCAACCGGAGCGAACTGGAAATGTGAGACATGTTCACAGCGATGGACACGCGATTTTGGGCATCTGACCGGACAGCTGGCAGTATACGAGTTCTCCCTTCTAGATGGATAAATGGGTAGTTAACTAAAGAAACATGCCACTCTGAAGAAGTTCAAAAGCCGCTGTCTTCTTTTTATCCACTGCGCCATCTGCTGTGCTCTTGGTCTGACCAGGCAATGGGAAGTGAATGCTGAAATGATGCGAATTTGGCTGCTAATAATTTACAGTGTAAGTTAATGTGCTTGTTAAGAGAAGCTGTATTGACGGTCGGAGAAGTGAGTCTATCCTGCACGCCGTTTCGAAGTCCTGAGGAGATTATGGTCATGTGGACGCAGCTGAGACAACCGGAGCGACTGAACCCCCTTTAAACATTTAAAGCCAGCAGCTGTAAAGATTATGATGATAATGACCAGGATATGGGAGGCGGAGGATGAAGTCTGCATAAATAAGCATTAGGATGAATGATGAATCCTTCCCTGTAATCCTCTCTCTGAGCAGTCTTGCATCAAATGTGATGACCTGAGGTTTAACCTCGGACACATTTTTTGATTAGTCGATAATAGCAGTGATAGTTAGTGGTGGTGCTGATTGGTTAATGTTGCAGCACTGCAGGGAGGAGGGGGACTGAAACCCCCACAGTGGAAAGGCACAAGGGAGGAGGGGAGGGTGAGGCGAGGGGTGGTGGGCTAATGAACTTGAAGTCAGCTGTATGGTGGCGGAGGATCTGGAGAAAGGAAGTGAGAGATGCGAGATCTGTGTGGGCTCCTCACATCCTGGACCCCCTCTCCTGAAGAATCTGTTGAGGAAACGTGAGGACGCAGATGAGCTCTGCAATTTTTTAAAAAACATTTTCAATCTGTTTTGGCAGTTAAGGACCATTAATAAAATAAACACTAAAAATGCTTGTTTTTTTATTGTATTATTTTATTAACTATTAATGTTATTACTACTACTACTACTACTAATAATAATAATAATAATAATAATAATATATATATATATATATATATATATATATATATATATATATATATATATATATATATATATATATATATATATATATATATATATATATAATAATAATATTATATCTTGCCTTATTTAATAATTTACTTAAAATATTTTGTAACAAATTTTTTTATTGTATTATTTTAACAGTATTATTATTATTATTATTATTATTATTATTATTATATCTTACCTTATTTAATAATTTACTTATTTTTGTAACAAAATATAATAATAATAGTAATAATTTTTATTGTATTTTTGTATTCTGCTATTACTACTACTACTACTACTACTACTAAAAAAATTTATTATTAATATTATTATTATTATTATATCTTGCCTTATTTAATTGAAACTTTTGTAACTAAATATAAATTAATAATAATAATAATAATACAAATTTGTATTGCATTTTATTTATTTTATTAACAAATTCTGTTATTACTACTAATAATAATAATAACAACAACAGTAATAATAATAATTGTTATTATTATTAATAATACTATTATATCTTACCTTATTTAATAATTTAACTGCAACTTTTTAACAAAATATAATTAATAATAATAATAATAATAATAATAATAATAATAATAATAGGGCTGCATCATTTAGGGGTGAAAATTCAAAGTGCAATTTTTCTGATAAAAATGGCATTTGTGGTTTAAAAAAATCCAGGTGTGCTGTGCTTTTGTAGGGCTGAACAATACTTTTCTTATTATTTCTTATTTAATTATTTCATTTTAACTTTTTGTAACAAAAAAATAAAATAATAATAATATAACTACATCTTACCTTATTCTGTTTAATCATTTATTTGAAAACATCTTTGTAACAAAATATTATATTTTGTTATGAAATATATTTTGTTACAAAAATAGTAAAAATAAATAAATAAATAAATAAGGTAATGAAAAGAGTTCATCATACCTTAGCCTTCTCAGTGGGCTCGATAACAATTCCGTTAGTGGAATTGTTGAGCTCCCGGGAAACGACGCACAGGAATTCGGCCTGGTCCTCGTTGCCATAGTTATAGGAGGAGCCGATGCTTATGAGCTTGAGATAGACAAGTTGAGTCAAGATTGTACAATAGCAAACAGGTAAGCAACAAAAACAGTGGCTTAGGTAAGTCCCAAAGAAAGGTGTAGACAGCCTGACTCTCAATGTATGGCATCTACAATCTGTTGTTCTCCTGAGGGACATGACTTATAAGAAACAACCTGATAAGACATGAAAGGGCTATCCAGAGATCTGCTGTATGTCTGAGTTCAAATATGCCACAGTAAAATACTGCATTGTCCAGACACAGGATCTGTATCTATATCGGTCAATAGCATCACATATGACAGGGGTTTGCGAAGAGAAAACAAAACCTACCTGCTCAAACTTCCATCCGTCTGACATGGTGGAAACCATTTGAGTGAGCTCCTCTTCTTGACATTGTAATACACGATACACATGCTTCACAGGGCCCTGCAAAAACAATAATATTCCATAATGTAATAATAATATTAGGGACTAAACAATTCATTCTGTGAAGATGCACAGGTTTTTAGAATAGAATATGTTGTTTAAAACCTGTATGAGTTTATTTCTTTCACTGAACCAGACTATTATTAGAAAGAATACTCCTTTCTATACAATGGAAGCACACAGTATATACTATATATATTTATATTTTAAGAATTAAATACTTCCTTTGAGTAAATGTGCTGACTGATTGCATAAAAAGAACCACAACGTGTCCTGTTCCTCCGGCTGTTATTTCCCCACATACCTGAGACGTTCTGTTCTCATTGTCTCGTATTCTCTCCTTCACCAGCCTCACAAGTGACGCAATGTTGTAAAACTCGGCTTCCTCTAGAACACCTGCAGTAGCCAGAGAATCAGTAAAAATCAATCATGTGGTTACGGCTTTGTAATCAGAAATAACTATCTGGAAAAAATACTCTTAAAAGGAATGGTTCACACCGAAATTTAAATTCTGTCATCATTTACTCACCCTCATGTCGTACCAAACCTGTATAACTTTCTTTCTGCTGCGGTACACAAAAAAAAATATTTCAACTGTTTTTGTCCATACAATTAAAGTCAATGCGGTCCAAACGACCATTGGACTACATTGACTTTCATTGTATTGGCTTACTTTATGTTTAACAGAACAAAGAAAATGATACAGGTTTGGAACAAGTCAGAATTTACATTTTTGAGTGAACTATCCCTTTATTGCTACATCCATGCCAATAAAAGAAGAATATTAGAAATTATGCACTACACGTAGATCAAATTGGTAACAAAACATCATGCAATAACTGCCATTGTCACAATTTGGAGCAATGACTCACAAAAAGACACAATTATTGGACACATAGACTGTAAGCCTTTCAATATCTCACCAGTCCTGCAGGAAATTATCTCTTACGTGAGTACACTGTGGTCCCTTTCCACACAAAAAACTGATGTTTCTAAATGAAACTAGGTCATTACTGTTCCATTAAGAAGTTTTTGAGGGCAGCATGCCCAGATCATCTCACCCTCCTCAGCGAGGTTCTTGTTGATGATCAACTTTCCATGCCTCAAGTAGTTCAAGATGGGTCCGAAATATGTGGGATCCCTGTCAATCAAATATGCTCCTGTCTCATCCTGTGAGAAAAGACAACTAACAGTGTGAATAGTGCTATTTGCAATTGAAATTCATAGTTTTCGATTTCCTTTACCATCACTGACTTGGTCGCTGCAGTTAAAAGTGTTGAATCACTTGTGAAAACCCCCCTTGACAAATCACTGATTCCATTAACATCATGTTAACGTCACTCAAGCACCAGTCTGCGAGCCCTTTCGTTCTCCAGCATTACATACAGGGCAAATTAGAGTAGCAACAACAGCTTTTTTCAGATGAGAATCTTTGCAAAAGCTGCAAAAACTTTGATAGCTATTTTTACATGAACTGACACCTTGGAGAGGAAATCCTCTACTGAACTGTGAAAGTTTAAGTTGGTAGACAACTTAAACATGCTAGCTAGTTTAGAGATTGTCTAAGATGGTCATTTGTTGGTATAAGCTAGTAGTCTTTTTGGATATCAAAATGGACAATTCTTATTTATGGACTCTAGTGTAAAAAAACAACAACAAAAAAAAAAAACATATACCAAATTGTATTTAAAATAAATGTATTTCATAATAAGTATACTACAAATACTGACATATCGCTTGAGACTTATAAATACTTTAAGCTTTATTTGGAGTACTACTTTGTTGCTCAATGCAGTCATTTTTTAATATTAATATCACTAATAGTAAGGATAGTATGATCTCTGTATAATACCAGTCTTTAAATGCAAGATATTTGAAGTGTACTTGCAATAGTTCCATTTTAGCACAATCAAATATACTTAAGTATATTTTAAGTCGGACCCTTAAAACTACAAAATTACACAAATTACTTCAAATTAAGCAGACTTTAAGTATAACAATTTAGTAAACAAAAAGTACAACTGCAGGGTATTTATATTAAGTACCAATTATATGGGTCAATGACGTGACGCCTACATTTTCTGTCCGATTTTTTTCCAGTTAAAAACTGGTTTAAATGCATAAAAAAGATACTTTATATATATATATATATATATATATATATATATATATATATATATATATATATATATATATATATATATATATATATATATATATATATATATATATATATATAGTCTCTCCATGTATGTACTCACTTTAATTGTTCAAAAACATTTGTTATTTGCAATCTGGCCATAACTTCTGTTTTGGAAACATCTTTGAAATTACTCTAAATGTATTCAAATGTATTTTCTTCTCTATTTGGCATGATTTCCAAAGTGTTTTGTAATCCTGCACAAAATTGCAAAGCATTTTTTTTTTTATTCTTTCATAATATACAAACAAACATTGTCCGATGATGTCCATTTTATGAAATATCATGAGGTGCAACCATCAAGAAAGCACCAATTTTTGGACTTTATGTTGAAATCCATTCAGAGACAGGAAGTTGCATCATATACCAATTTGCCAAGGGCCCACTGAAGCAGAAAGCATGTTTGTAACTCTCTCTCAAATTTGGAAAAAAATTACCTTTTTAACGGCTGGTATGCAGTTACCACATTTGGATATAATGTGGTGTGACCTCAAAAAAACAATGAGTATTAAGTTATTTCTACAAATATATATTTTTATTATAAAGTTTAATAGTGACCTTTTGTGGGACTCTAGCTTGTTTTGTTTAGGTGGCCAATTCTATGCCTGTAAAATCTGAGTGAATTTAAAAATCGCTTTCCTGTAGCTCAAACAATAGGAGCGTCATGGGTTCATGGGTTCGATTCCCAGGGAAAGCAAGAACTCACAAAATGTAAAAAAATGTGTACTTTGAATGCAGTGTAAGATGGATAAAAGTTTGGATAAAAGCGTCTGCCAAATGCATAAATGTAAATGTAAAAATGTCATGTGGTGCGACCACTTCAGAGTGTTTTCCATGATAGATATATATCCTAGATTGGCAGCTTTTGTTGCTTTTATATTCAATTGATGGTTTATATATGTAAAGTACTTTATTTTAGTATTATTTGGAATAGATTTTTTTATCCAATTTGGGTCATTTACAAACATTTCAGACGGTTTATTTTTAATCTTTGTACACTGAGAAAAATTTTTTTATTTAGATCATTCATTTCATTTGAGTAATTATGCATTTATTATTTATTTATAACCATTTACGTCTATTTTAACAGATGGCACTGCCAAGCAAAGAAAAAAAGGCACGCCATAGGCAGCGTGTTAACTCATTAACTATCTTGCCAGGAGAATAGGAAGGTGTGTTTAAAAACAAACAAAAAAAAAAAAAAAAATCAGCAGCATGATGATGATGGTCAAGTTTAGTTAAATATTTGTTCACAAGAAGGCCTCAAGCGTGACCCTGGACCCCTGCCTTTAAAATTGTCCAAATGAAGTCCTTAGCCATGCATGTTACTACTACTAATAATTTTTTTTATATACTTACGGTAGGAAATTTACTAAATGTCTTCATGGAACTTGATCTTTACTTAATATCTAATGATTTTTGGCATAAAAGAAAAATAGATCATTTTGACCCATTGTTGGCTATTGCCACGAATATACCCGTGAGACTCATGACTGGTTTTGTGCTCCAGGGTCACAAATGTGCATTTACTTAAAACTGTTCATGACAAGGAATATTACATGATTATACATGGTTCTGATCAAAATTAAATCAAAATGATTATTTTTCCATCGTCTCCGTTGTCAAGTTAAATGAAATGTTGCACTTTTTGCAATTAGATTTTTCTAAAAATATTATAAAATGTTTCATGTTCATTAAAACAATTCTGTGAAATTAATAAAATATGGTTTAAATCTTTTTTTTTTTTTTGTATGAAATGTATTGTTTATTGCTCTCTTTAAATAGATTTTTAATAATATTCGAGATCTTTGTGTCATTTGGAGCGACCACTCATGTGGTGCGACCAATAATAGCAATAACCGTATTAAATTAAAAAATAAAATATCTGTTTTCTATGGTTGAAATAGGAATGATGAAACAGTGATGAATGGTTTTTTTATTTTTTTATCAGTTTTATGCAATTTACAAGAAAAATAAATCTGTTAACTACATTTAAGAAGGCAACTCTGAAATTAAAAACAAAAATGTACAATCATCTTTTGCAAAAACTCAAAAGAAATGCTAATACTTTGTTTATAAACACTTTAATTAAACAGAACTTGTAAAAAAAATGTTAAGCATGTTAAGGAAATAAATTAATTTGAAGATAAATCACGGTCGCACCGCATGACATTTTTTAAGGCCAAGGCCAATTCATCAAGATGAAGAAAAACAACAACAAAAAAACACTTCATTTGACATTTTAATATGAATTTGTGTACAAAACATTCTTAATGTTTGAACAATTGCAATAGATATTATTAGTTTTGTATTTTAAAATTGGCCAGTTGAAAATCCTTATACGTCACTGACCCACATACATATGTAAATGTATTTGTAGTATACTTAGCATAAAATAAATGCATTTCAAATACATTTTGGTATTTATTTTTTTCACAAGGTGAATATTGCAGTATTTATTATAAAATTATATTTTATTATAAATTATTTATTTAAATGATTATTATTTATTATCCTCAATCTTTAAATCAAAATAAGTCCCCAGTCTTTTGCAATGACATCTCATCTCTTCTCTGATGATGTGCGGCTTGAGGACGGGACAACTTGTCACTCACATGAGATCACAGCAATAGCAAACCACAAAGATCCAATCAATTCCCGATGGACAAAATACCCCCACCCCACCCCACCCCACCAGTTATCAGGTTGTCACCTTAAGTTGGTCATGGAACATGGTAACTGGTGAACCAGATAATGACCAACTTAGACCATGTAAAAAAAACAAAAAAAAAACAGGATAAATTCACATAAAAATGAAAATTCTGTCATCATTTAATAACCATCATCACCCACTTAAACATAAAACAAGATGTTTTGAGAGAAATATATATTTTTGTCCATACAATGGGAACCAGTGCTGGTTACCAGCAGTCTTCAAAATATCTTCTTTTATGTTCCACAGAAGCAAGTCATACAGGTTTGGAACGGCATGAGTAAATTATGACAGAATTAATCATTTAAGCTGGATTTTCCCAACTGAGCTTGATGTACAAGTATGCATCCCGATTATGTCCATAATGCATTCATTTCCAATGTTAATGCAGAAGAAAAATGACGACTGATTCATTTTAAATACTGAGACAGGTTTTTAATGATGTAAACAGAGCCTTACCTTATCCGAATCCAGATCTGGATCTTCCTGACATAATCGATACAAAAACGATTTAGGATCCCTACACAGGGTCTGTTTCGTTGTAACAAAGTAGGTTCCCCCGACATTCAGCCGAACCCACCGAGATCCTGGCTTCTCTGTGGATTCTGGTGATGGGGAAGTGGGGTTGCTCTTCATGGGAAACCCAAACACAGCTCTGGAGCCGGAGACCCCTGGACTGGACAAGCCAGTCCGGGGCGGAATCACCAGAGTAGGGAAGGGGAGTCTCACGTTCACTGAGCCTCTGATTTCACAATGCTCGGTCTGCTCGATGATTCCAGTCGCGTTGGATTCAACGTGCAACTCTGCCATGTTTTCGCAGCACAGTCAGACACTAAATGCCTTTATTTAGCGCTCCGCACGGCGCTGTTACGCTAAACGGGCCGGGTTTACACGCGCTGATAACGACGACGGCAAAATTGTTGCGGTGTGTTAGTAACGCTCACGCGAGGCGACATAGCTTACAATGCCCGAAAACGCTATACTGATCCGTTTTGTTTATACAAACGACCCATGTAAGCTACAAATATTATGGGTGAGACTTAACATATCACTTCCCGGTCAAGTAAATCCATACGTGACAAAATAAAAGTCTGCAGAATGGTATTTTTGGATTTTCTTTATTTCAGACATAATGTTCAGGAAATTATTATAAAATCAGAAATGTTGCCTTCGGAACTAACTGAAATAAATAAGTAAAAAAAAAAAAAAACTAATTACTAAATTACTAAAACTAAAATAAAAACTGAAAATATAAAAATTAAAAGCTAATTCAAAACATCAATAAATAGTATAATAATATATAAATATTAAAATAACACTTCCGAATTGGGTGTGGATTAATTAAACAAAAAGTTCAAATTATTTATTCAGCATGGAAAGTCAGAATGAGATTTTAATTTCATTCATGTACATTTTGGTGGCTAGTAATTATTTAAAATGAAACATATTACGGTAATGTTATATTTTAATACAAAAAAATTTTTTTGCTCCTTGTTTTTAATGAATACAAAAACAAGCTGTCTCGGTTGTTTCTATATGTTTTACATTGCACCTCAAGTAGAGTTAAACTTGAATGGAACCAAAGAAAGTTTTCAAATGAAATTCATGCACCAAATTTAAGAGTGAGATTGAGAGGTAGATTAAGTACAGAATCCCATTTCATTTAGAACGCTTTCAGTGTCTCTCAGTAGGTTGCGCAGAGGCTCCAGCACTGGGGTGACGTGTTGGTCCATCCATTCCTGAACTGTAGAGACTGAGTACAGAAGACACATCTCTCCCCTCACCTCTTGCACCTGAATCTCCACATCATCAAGAATCCTGTTGGAGCAGATGAGGTGAAAAATAGGGATCTATATTATCATAAGGGCCTTGTTTAAAATGCACATGAATAAGAAACATGGTAAGAAAGAATGTTGTGAAAAAGCAATTTATACATACACTACTGTTCAAATGTTGTTATTGTTTTTTTTTAAAGAAATTCACTTTTATTCAGCAAGGATGCATTAAATTGATCAAAAGTGACAGTAAAAACATTTATACCGTTACAAAAGATTTAGATTTCAAATAGGGCTGCACAATTAATCAAATTTCTAATTATGATTATAATTACAGATGTAATAATTACATAATCGTTCAAAGGCGCAATTACAAAAACAAAACAAAAAAGCCCACGTACATTATTTTGCATGCTTAACATGAGCGTTGTTTTTTCTTTCTACAGGTTATCTTAAGGGTTTTTCCATTGTATTAGTTTTAGTATAACAGTATAAAGCCATGAATATTTTTACTTTTTTATTTAAAGAAGAAACCAAACTAATGTATAGTTGACAAGTTTTCAGCTTGTTTATTTTCATATAAAAATATGGCATACAGTTTCAAACAATGGTATAAGCCATACAAAACTGTAAAAAATGTAAATTGTGATAATCGTAATTAATAATTGCAATTACAATTTCAAGGAATAATCAACAATTATTTTTATTAGTAATGTTTTTGTCATAATCGTGCAGCCCTAACTTTCTATTCATCAAAGAATACAGAAATATGGATCATGGTTTCCACAAAACCATTACGCAGCCCAACTGCTTTTAACATTATAATGATAAATGTTTTTTGATCACCAAATGAGCATATTAGAATGATTTCTGACACTGAAGACTGAAGTAAAATCTGCTGGAAATTCACATTTCCATCACAGGAATAAATCACATTTTAAAATATCTTATTTTGTTACATTATTTTCACAGTGTTTTTGATTAAATAAATGCAGCCTTAGTGCGCACAAGAGACATTTTCAAAAACCTTACCAACCTCAAACTTTTGAACAGTAGTGTAAATATAATGTAAAGTACTTAGTATAGTAATAAGTACTTACATTTTTGCTTGTGTTTTAATCTGTTGAGCAATAAGTGGGTTAACGGTCTTCTTTTGAATGTGATAAGGCGTGAACCAGCCCCTCACAAACCTATTATGCAAAAATGAATACAACTATTTAGTGAGAAGTTTGCAATAACTTCAAAGCATCTTTTAAAAGTGAAACTTTAATGGCCCTGAACTCACATATTGTTCTGAAAATGTCTCAGCTCTGCAGACTCCAGCAAAGATGTCAGCTTCACTATGAGTTCAGCAAGTTTCGACCCAACAAAGGAGGGAGACATCCTGGAAGACAATCTGGGACACAGAGGCCAAAGAATATTCTGTAAATGAGTCTATTTTAAAGTAACCCTTGAGGTTTTTTAATGCTGTGCATATGCTTTCTTTCAGGACACGAGTATAAATGAATGAAAGGTACCTCTCTGTGTCTCCTATTTCCACAGTGCCAAGTGTCTTAACCACTTTCTTTTGGACCTCTTCAGTAAAGCTACCTGAATCACAGTGCAGAGCTATATGAGCATTCTTAATATGCATTTACTCCCACCAATTTGCCACGCAAGTACTATAAAATAAAAGAAACTTAAAGGAGTAAAACTGAAAGAGACTGACCGTGCAGAAGAGTTTGCAAACAAGAAGCCAGTGAGGGCAAACTCACGGGCATCAGCTCACACAAAACAGACAGGTGGTCATATCTTAAGGGAAAAAAAGAAACATACATTGTTGTCATATTGACCAATAATGAATATTGTGATTCTAGTGAGGATGTCATCTAACCTTTGCCATCCAGTTAGTGCAATTCCCTGTAGCTCAATGCCAGCTGACAGGCTGGATGCCACTTTGAGCCATTGCAAATGGTTGTCCACATGCCTCTGAGTGCTGGTCACGCAGGTGTGCACGGCGGTCGAGCCTTTAAAAGAGCTGGCAGCCCACTGCTGTGACATGCCCACAGACTTGTATAGTTCCATTAGCATAACTGGAAAGAGTACATGTAAAATGATCAAGCATTATCATCATGAACAATTACTTCAAAGCATTTAACAGTTACTTAAACGTAATGTGTGTTTTTAAAATACTGACCAGTGTTTTTGACATCCAGAGCAGGGCTGTAATCCCACAACATTGGTTGCACTAATCCAACAAGACCACTTTCTAGAATAATATCATAAATTGGATAGGAATTAGTTTTATTTGGTCATTACTAATAATTATATTATATTTATTTAATTTCTTTCATTTCACTTTGTGTCAGTGTGGAATAAGCATTTAAGTATGATATTTGGCCCAGTGAATATAGAGGTGGCGACCTTCAAGGGGAAGGAGGTGACAAGATCATATTAGCATGATCATAAAGGCAACTGAAAGGAAGTGTTTGTTGTCATCTGTGCCACAGTATACACTCTTGCATTCAAAAACAGCTGGAGGCAGCTCGACTGAATGGATCAGAAAAGTCATAAAAATGCAGAGCTCATAATGATACCAGATACCAAAAACAGCAAGACGTGTCGCATCAGTCAAACAACAAATAAAAAAAAGTGCATCCTCAGTGGTCCAAACCCCCTTTCTATTGTCTTTTTATGTAAAAAATAAAACACAAAAAATAAAAATTAAGGTTAACATGAGGGTGAGTAAATTAAAGGCACAATATGTAATTTTTCACTGTTAGAGGTCGCTTATTCAAAACAAAGGCGTAGCTTGATGATGCCTTGATTTTGCGGAGCTTTTATTATGCCGCGGATGACCGCTTCTGCTTCTTCCGGTCATGCGCATGGATAACGAAGCACTCTTTTATAATATTAGATACATTTGAATGTGTTGAAAGTTATGTTATAATGCTACTCTGTGCGTTTGCTCTGCGGCTACTATGAAATACTTGTTGCACACTGCAGTGAGCTAGATCGATATTAGGCATGGTAAAACATGGTACTCGCAGTAAATCATACGAGATTTAAACAATAAGACTAACTGTGTTGAGCTGTATCACAATGATTTGTTTTCTGTCAACGAATGTATCCGAACAGTTGCTCACCTGTCTAATAAAACACGTAATATATTAAAGCGTATTTGGTGTTTCGGAAATCGAGGATAACTATGATGTCATTGATAGGCGACGCATGGACACGGTTAAAATGGCTTATTTCTCTGGATTTAAACATTCTTGGAAACATTTGGGATAATGCAAGTACCCAAGTCAACAAAATATATAACACTGTTCTAGTGGTTTTTGGATATTTGAATCCAAAAATCTTACATATTGTGCCTTTCAGACATAAGCATTGTTTTTTTTAGGTAAACAATTCTTTTAATCATGAATATTTACATATCTGACACTATGTATTGAATATGTCCTTTCCTCTTTACACAGCAACATTTTTTATAATTAAATGCTCACCTTTAATGGTCTCGGGGGTCATGGACCTGAGCATATCATCCCACATGATCAATTTAAGGTTGGGCACACTTTTCTGAATCCCTTTCGCCACTTTAATGACATGACTGAGGAACAGCTTGTGAACACTCCGACCTGGAGCACTTAACCACTGTTTGGACTCATCTCCGAGACCAAGCATGTACACCTATGAAAATAAAACCAATGTTACTTGATCAACAGACTAATATTAAACTAGCACCCTTTTATTCCCAAGATCTTAACAGATCTTGAGGACACAGTTTACTCACAGGAATCAGACACGTGACACTTTTTATTGGCAGAGGGTTGTGCTTTACCTCATCGGCTCCGATGTGCAGCCTGGTACTTTTAGGGTGGAGCTTCATGACTTGTTGTAGCATCTCTTGCACCAGCCTAACTCCTCGATCATGGTGTGGGTTCAGGGTGCCCAGACAGTAGTCCACCTCCCGCAGATCTCTAAACACCTTGTGCTTCAGGACAAACTGATAGAGAATATTTTTAAATATTAAAGTTTGAATATGCATGATTGGATTTTGTTTGTTTTGTTGATGAACTGCTTTTAATGCATAGTGTTATGATATTAAATTTGCAAATCTCTGGTTCTTTCTTCCTTCATGTAAATGACAAAAATCAGTTTCATACTTCCAAATGTCCAAACGTCTGCACCAGGGGAATGATCTCCAGCCCTCTTCTACTGGCAGCATCCTGGATAGACGCAATCTCCTCACGGCTGTTTGGTTATTAAGTATTTTTATCAGTTAAATTAACAACAAACAAACAAAATCTATATTTTAAATATATACCCTTACCTGTATGGAGGCTGAGTCGTAGACCGAAGAACTTTTAGCTCTCCTTCATAGGGAAACATATCCTCATATTCAATGAGCAAGCCATTGGCACCAAGATCAGCAAATAACTGGATCAACTGAGGAAACATAATCGTGGTTAATCCCATAAAGTTTTATTTAGACAGTTATAATTAGAGTAAAAGATGTTGTACCTCAATTAGGTAGCCAATTCTAGGAGGTGCCCCTTTCAGGTCCAAATGAACTAACTTTTTGCAACTGCGCAATGACAGGTCCATTGCAGGTGCTGTTCAATGAAAAAGCTAACAGCGCCTTAAAAATATTTAATACACCATATTTAAATTACGAGAACAACAACTGAGACGGTATAATATGCACAGGTTCCCCTTTCATGTATTTCTTATTCCGCCTTGTTCTTTTATCCAAAATACGCACTTTCATTGAATCCAACGATGCTTCGCATGAGAAAGAATCGCTGTTTATCCTATTTTACCGTACTCTCCCACCACCCTGTTAAAGCACGATGGGCATTGTAGTGTTTTGTGTATTCTTAAACCCAGAGCAATGCAGACACAGGACTACAAGCGTTTTACTTCCGCTCAGAACCGGAAGGTTTGAACTGTGGTTCTCTGCAGGATGTTATTTCAGAATAAGAGCACACGTATATTATTATCACACACACACACACACACACACACACACACACACACACACACACACACACACACACACACACACACACACACACACACACACACACACACACACACACACACACACACACACACACACACACACACACTCACTCACTCACTCACTCACTCACACTCTTGTTGTGTTTTCATGTTTTATGGGTACATTCCATAGACGTAATGGTTTTTATACTGTACAAACTGTATTTTCTGTCCCCCCTACACTAACCCTACCCCTATACCTACCCATCACAGGAAACATTCTGCATTTTTACATTTTCAAAAAACATCACTTAGTATGATTTATAAGATGTTTTCCTCATGGGGACCAAAAAATGTCCCCACAAGGACAAGGATTTCGGATATTGCCGTCTTTGTGCTGACATTTTGTCCCCATTAGGTAGGGTTTACCAGGGTACATGTAACAAATGTCACACTCTAGTGGAGAGTGGTTCAATGTACAATATTGGTGATATTGACATTAATAGTTAATAAAATAAAATGTTATTGCTGACAGCTTAGTGGTTCAAATGTGTAGGTTCTACTCCTGGAAGGGGTGATTCATGAACTGTGGACAACTTTGAGGCTAATTAAATCTCACAGCCATGCAAGAATAAACTGTTCCTAAATGTCACAATGTGTGCGATCATAATTGCATGTTGAATTTCAGAAATAGAGTAGAAATAACCAATAATTGTCACTGTACAAATGATCACATTTGCTTTTGAAAGTAAAAATAACTATGCACAAGAAAAGAAATAGCCTAGCCTTTCAAATGGAATTTTTCTTTACTGTCAGAAGACTATTGCAACGAACCGCTAAATAAATAATGAAAAGAAAAGGAATATCTTTGTTTACATAATGGTTTATATAAACACATCGTATAAAATTCCCTGCAATCATCAATTTCATATATACAATAGAATTGAGAATAGAATAGAAAAACAAATACATCTTTTAATATGAATAATGCACATAGTAAAATATATAATGAATGGTGTAAATTATGTTAATCAAATTCTTAAAACAATCAATGCAAAATAAGATGCAATAGAATAATTATAACAAAAGAAACGTTCTTTGTACAAAAAAATGTGTGACAGAGTGTTGTGCATGCTTCTGCGTACTTTCCACTGAACAGAAGGGGGATCAAGGGGAGCCTTGCAGCACCACAAGGGGGCCTGATGCAGTAACACAGGAGCATCAGCAGTCCAAAGGAGCTTCACGGGACAGGCGGGAGTGCGCACTGTGCCACGAACGCGCACGCATTCACCCACAGAGACCTACTGCGATTGGAAGCGCGAGGCGGTCAGATCGTGTGTTTTGTGTTGCTGCCGCGCAGTATCTTTTCACGCAAGTGCCAAGGACTGCAAGGGAAAAAAGTTTATTTCAAAGACTCACCAACTAACGGACATGACCGCTCCCAGATCCCCCTGAACGCCAGGTCAGTATGAGCAGATTCTGCGTTCATTCCTATGCTTCAAAGGCGCATTGTTGCAAATATAAAGAGTTGCATTGTTGAGACCGCTGGGACTGATTGTTGAATAGCGGTTTGCTACCTTGCGGCCAACCACGAAAGCCGCTTTGGGGAACCTGCTATCGTGCTGCGGCAAAACGCTCCCATCGGGTTTTTAAATTACAGCCATGTGTTTCAACACGATATTCCCTCGCATTTGACATCCAAGCGCATTTGTATCTAGTTATGAGGTGATTTAGATGGTTTACTTAGACCTGTGTTTATAATATGTGGTTTGTTTTGATTACCACTTGGCTTGCAAGTAATAAGCTGTCATCAGTCAAAAGGGCGCAAACGGTTCATCAAAGTTATTATGAGTAGAGAATTAGCGTTGGCAGTTGGCATGCTGTTTCATTTTCCTATTGGAAACAATGTGTTCGCATGATTGTGATGGCACTTCATTTGTTTCAACGAGCTGTAATTGATCTCCGTAAACATTTCTCGGGCAGAGCTGTAGGTTTGTACTTCTGTATTATGTTTGAAAGTTTATGGGCCGAACCGACCCTTCCCCCTTTCTCCTGCGGCCTCGCTGTCGCCTTCGTCCGGGGAGGGACTGCACTGGCGACCGTGATGAGTGACCAGCCGCTACCAAAACAAAGGCGGGTTACCAGGGGAAACGGGGCTCTCTACTTCTGGACTGGGTGGCTGGAGGAATAGTGACGGCTCATCTGCATCTGCCTTGAATGAACCGCTGCAACAAAGACAAACACTATTTGACGTGTGAGAATCTGACGGCTGAAAATCACTCCGCAAAGTACTGTCGATAATGCGTATCCCGCCTGCAAGGTCACTTTGTGTTCACGGCTGCTAAGTGGCTCAGTAGATTAGACAAACAAACCCGTTTTATTCTGGCTGGGTTTGTCCAGCCTTGATGTTTGTTTGTCGAAAGGAGAAAAGAGTTCATTCAGGAAGAGAGCCACTCAGTTTGAAGTCAGCAAGACGAATGACAATGAACCATTTCTGATTTCATTTTAGTATGAATTGCTTCTTTTTTTTTTTTACTAACTTTAATGACTAAAACATCCTTATTTGCTCATTACGTTATAATATTTCTTAAAACGGTGTTATCGAAGAAATAACCTTCCTTGGAGCCTTTCCACAGCATGGCAGAAAGAAGTAAATTCACTGAAGAAATGTAATGGGTTTTAGCAAAATTGTAGTGCTTAGCTGTTTTTGTCAAGCTCAGCCATCAAACTCTGTTATTGTAAAAAAAAAAAAAAATTAACAGTGAAACATTTTTCCTTCTGATGTTTCTGATAAACATTATATTGGGCACTTCCTTTCATTGACTGCTGAAAGCGAGTTTCAGGACCTTTTTTACTGAAAGTCACAAATTAATTTCAAATCGGCATTAAACTGTCAAAGGTCTTGTCACAATAGGCTACAGGGCGGTTCTAACAATTCTGTGTTGATCACGACTTATTTTCAAAAATGTATAGTCTTTTAGTTCAAATGTGGGTGAAAGTCATGTCATGGAATGAGAGACTTATGTCTGATCTATTAGTGATGGACAGTGTGGCATTTAGTAGTGTCAGGTTCTAGTGATCAGGTATCTGGAATAATGCCCGGTTTCACACACAAGGCTTAAGCCTAGTCCCAGACTAAAATGCATGTTTGAGCTGTTTTAACTGAAAGCAACTTGTACCGGCATATCTTAAAATATCAGGGCCATTGTTTTATCTCACGATGCACACCAGTAATGGTACACCAGTCATTTTTTCTAAGGCATGTTTATAAAAGCTACTTAAATGTCCTAATTTAACTAAGGCCCAATCCTGGCTTAATCTTAGCCCTGTTGGTGAAACCAGGCCTAAATGTATTGTTTCTACTGAGATCATATGCTACTTGTGAAATCTGTTTGGAGTTATTAAGCAGAGAAACACGCGAGGCAGGAGTAGCGAGCTTCATTCATCTCGTTTACTCATCACTTCCGTTCTCCACACATTACATAATTAAACAACAGTATATAAAAAATGGTAGTCAACACAATTAAGATTCACTTATGAACACAGCAATACTTTTTTCATTCAGGTGCTAGATCTAAGCCATTCACTTTCCCTTAAATAGCATGTAATAGTTTGCAAAACTTTTGAAGACTTTTTTGTTGTTGTTTATAAATCACCTGAAAACTAGGTGAGTCAGTCCAAAACACTTGATTTTGCGCAAAAAAAAAAATTTTCGAAAGGAAAATGTCTAGACTGTTTTCTGTCTAGACCAAATGGCCATATATAAACACTGCTCTAAGGATTTCAGGATTTCCCCAGGTTCCAAATTTAGACAGACAGGTAGTTGTGTTTCATGGATATTCTGTTGTGAACCTCTCGTCACAATGTTTGCCTTTAGTAAATTTACAACTGGCTGATTTGAAAGTAGGTCATGTTGGCTTTTAGCGCTGCTAAATGTTATGTAATGTTGAAGACCACTGTGTAACAATGCTTAATTTGATCATGCCCAGAGTGTAAATGTCACACTACAAGCCTTGTTTCTGTTTGGGGGAAAGTGAGATTAGACAGAGACATGTATTTTCTCATGTTCAAGCCACTTGTGTTTGTGACTCAACATTTGCTATGATTTTCAAATTTGCTTTGATTTGTGTGGCTCATCCCTATTTTTCTTCTCTGTTTTGAATCTGGGAAATCTCTGGTTATTATTCTGGTTTGTCTGTTCTTTCTTTGAGCGATAGTATTGAAACCTAAAGTTGAAGAAAAATTAGTAATATTGTTAAATTCATAGGGAACTGCTGTCAATTTATTTCTGCTTTCTGTAGTATGTTAGCATTTGAAATGGATACAATCAGGGCTTGACATTAACTTTTTATCCCACCAGCCAATGTCTAGCCACTCAGCATTTTCACTGGCCATAATTTTGACATTGATGCTATGGGGAAAAACTGTCATATAGATATTTTTAATATTATCTCATAATTTGGCAGCAGGTATATTGTGACTGCTGTCACTTTAAGACCTGACACATGGATCTATTATAACACATTTACATTGCGCTTTCTTTCTCAACTGTTTACATTCACTTAAAACAACTGACTGTGCTTGTGTGAATACTCGCCATTTTGACATTGTTTTGTGTGTATTTGACTGTTTAAGCGCAATAAGCCACGAGAAAGAACTGAGAGGCAAAATCTGCGGGAATGAGTAAAATTATGGGCAATGCGCACAATCCCACACCAAAATTCAAGCCCTGTAACGGCAACAATATTCATCCGAAGCAAATGAGGGGGATCCGAGTGAGGGGAGGCCGGTTTGTGTGTCAACTCGCTGTCGGAGACTTGAAAGAGCTAGAAAGCACAGCTGGTATTGCTGGTCTGTTCTGCGGAAAATGAGTATTGGTAGTATTTCAGATATTTCAGTATCGATATGCATCAAAAATTCTATATTTTTGACAACACTACATTACATCAGATGCCTTTTTGAAAGACTACAATTGAAAAATATATTTATTATATATGAAATTAAACCCGCCAAAGTTATTCTATCTTTTTATGTGAAATTTGCCCAGATTTATACAATTTGTGTTTATATAAACCATTATAGCCTATAAACAAAGATATTAATTTTCTTTTCATTATTTATTTAGGGGTTCATTCATTGCAATAGTCTTCTATTTTTTGGCGGATGTTAATGTCAAGCCCTGTATACAATGCTGCATTTATTGTGTCTTTTTACTTGTTTCTGAATGATTTTTCACATTTGTAATGGGTGCTAATGTCTTGATAGTACAGTTCTTTGGGACTGCTCTGGGTTTTATTGTAAGTTGTTTGAATCCCAAAAAGTGAAACTCTTTGCAGTTCCACCTGCAAAGATATGGAATTTCTGCTGGAGTGACAGTCTCACTCATCTTCCTGCAAAGTTGGTAGTAACTTCTTTATGTGTTGCGTTGGCCGCATTGACACTGCACTCACACCCAGAGGAGACCTTCCATCTGCTCCTTGTTTATAGAAGCTCCACTTTGGTTAGCAGTCAAGTCCCCAAATGGGAGACACATGGTAGATATGAAATCCTTGTGTGCTACTTTTTCGATTGACTTAATCTATTTGCTCACTTTAATGAAGATCTGCTTTACTCTTTTAAAAAGTGTTGATAAGAGTTGCCTCATGCTGTTTTAATGTTGGTGGAAAACTGCCATCAGAGCTTTCACCTGTGATTCTCCCATCTGTGGTGTGTATAATCTTTCTAAAATGTCGCCCTGTCTTTTACTCATCAGAAATCACTGAAGGCCTTTATTCCTCAGACTTCCTTAATGTGATAACAGTGCAAAACAAGCTTTTAAACATGACTGCCAGTAAATGTGGATGTTATTGGCAGAGGGAGAAGATGAACTATGTTTAGCTCAGGTTGCGGTTCATGGTGTCAAGGGAGGATGGAGCATTAGCAGGCAGACAGACAGGCTTGTTTTAAACTTTGGCATTAGGGTGGTGGGTTAGTATTAGAGAAAACAAAAATGGTCTGACAGTGACAATAAAGACATTAATAATATAACAAAAGATTTTCATTTAAAATAAACACAGTGCTTTTGAAATTTTTATTCATCAAAGAATCCTGAAAAAAAAAAATCACATTTATTTTTGACCAAATAAATGCAACCTTGGTGAGCATAAGAGACTTCTTTTAAAATAATGTAATAAGCGAACCGACCCCAAACGTTTTTGAACTAGTCTATGCTTCGGTAGAGACTCATTTGTTCAAGAAAGCTAATAGTTGTTTTACAGAACTCATTCTCTCACAGAGTAAGTTCAGGTCAGTAGTTCAGTGCTGGATGTTCTGAGTTCACTTTGGCATGTGTCCCTTATGGTATCAGTTCACACTAAGGGGCCATTAATACAGGAGGTTTTTGCATTAAATACGGGACACAAGGCAGTGGAATGAAACGTAAGGTCTAAAGATGCGTTCTTGTAAAAGTTTTTTTAAACTCGAGCACCACATTTTTAGAATGCTGTGTCATTTGAGACACTGCAGAAGATGCGAGGCTCGAATGCAACAGTCAGACATGATTGCTTACTGCATGTTTACATTGAAAAACAATGGAAAAGCAGTGCAGTGGAATGGAAAAATGCATTCTGTGTGAACAGCCCCAGATTGTGTTTAGCAGCTCTACTTTACCAGTCATGCGCTTCATCCATCTTTTGTTCTTTATGTATGTTATTTGGTGTTTTCTTTTAATCATATTCTCGTCTTGTTGTTTGTACCTCCATATTTGAGTGCCTGCAGTAGGGTTTGATGAAGTATGTAAATGAAAATGAAAGGATGTGAGAGATTGAAGTTGCTGCCAGGGCTGGCACGAGTCTTTAGTGCAGAATGTGAAGGCAGAGTAGATTGCCTCTAGCTCTACACTGGTTAAATCAATGCTAGGTCAACTCTCTTGTCTAGTGGAATAGATGTGTAGTTGCTGAGAAGCTCAAATGAGAGAAACCGTTTTTGTTTCAGCAACAGGCTTCAGTTTTATGTGTCTTTCACACGAGGTTTAGGACCTTAATGATGTTTTAGTACATCTGTGTCGAATGGTTTATCTTTATAATGACGAAGTCCCTTTGGTTGGCTCAGTATTGATGTTTAAAGGGTTTGTTCACTCAGAAAGGAAAAAGTCATTAATTACTCACCCTCATGTCATGCCAAACCTGTAAGACATTTGTTCATCTTTAGGAGACAAATTAAGATCTTTTTAATGAAATCTGAGAGCTTTCTGTCCCTCCATTGACAACTCTACGCAGTATGCAACTATACCATTTTCAAGCCCCAGTAAGGTAGTAAAGACATTATTAAAGTAATCCATGTGACTCCTGTGGTTTAACTTACATTTTCTGAGGCGTTGTGAGTGTTTTGTTTGCGCAAATAAAAACATAAGTTACCACTTTATTTGCAAAATATTAAAGGGTTAGTTCACCCAAAAATGAAAATTCTATTATTAATTACTTACCCTCATGTCGTTCGACACCCGTAAGACCTTCGTTCATCTTCTGAACACAAGTGAAGATATTTTTGTTGAAATCCGATGGCTCAGAAAGGCCTCCATTGGCAGCAATGTAATTTCCTCTCTCAAGACCCATAAAAGGTACTAAAGACGTCGTTATAAAGTCCATCTCACTACAGTGGTTCTACAATAATTTTATGAATTGACGAGAATTAGTTTTTGTGCGCAAAAAAAATACTAAATAACGACTTGTATAGAGATGGCCGATTTCAAAATACTGCTTCCTGGAGCTTCGGAGCGTTATGAATCAGCGTATCGATTCAGCGGTTCAGAGCGCCAAAGTCACTTGATTTCAGCAGTTTGGTGGTTTGATGATTCATAACGCTCCGAAGCTTCATGAAGCGGTGTTTTGAAATTGACCATCTCTACATAAGTCATTATTTAGGTTTTTTTTGCACACAAAAACTATTCTCGTCGCAACGACCTTCCTCCTCATTAATTTTTTTAAAAGTTAGACATCAACCTTCTTAGTATTCCTCAATCAATTCATTATAAGCAATATAACAAGAAAAAATTATAAAATTATAAAAGAATGCCTGTTTTCCCATTCACTTTTTTTTTTTTTTTTTTATTCTATAGGGTCACTATCGACCCGAGGTGTGTAACAGAGGAAGTATATATTTTTTATGCACAACAATAATTGAATCTTTGATGACTGAATGAGTGCAATTCACCTTTATTCCAGTGGCAATGTCTGATACATAATGACAAAAAGTGACATTTCCCTCATAGTTCAGAAAACAAAAGAATAGCGAAACTTAATCAGCAACTTGAAACTTGATTTACTGCAGAGCAAGTACTGAATGTAATCAAATATTAGTTTCACTGTCACTTGATAGTGGATTTGGTGAAGAAGCTGTCAGCGATCAAAATATTGATTTTGAAGATGTTGAAAATGAAAAGATCTTCATTTGTGTCCCAAAGATTAACTAAAGTCTTATGGGTCTGGAACAACATGAGTGTGAGTAATTCTAACCCTTTTAAAGTTTGTTAAAGGTAAGATGGTAATAGAAGCTGACTTCTTCGTAGACCCAAGACTTAAGTTCATAAATTTAAAGCTTGGTTTGTGAAGCTGAAGCTTTTTGATGAACGCCAGCTGTGTCCTTCTGTATTTGATAAGGAAGACAGTAGCTAATATTTTAGAAAAGACAGGCAAAACAATATAATGTAATATAGCTAAGTTTGACTTTCAGGGAAAATACATTGGTTTAATATGATGTAGCTAAGTCTGATTTTAAAGAGAATTACTTTAGGTCAGTGTAATGGTCAGGTCAGGTTAATGTAGCCAAAGTTGATTCTGAGGTAAATATGTTTGTGATAATTCCAATAGAAACAGTTTGGTTACATCCGACAAACATGATTAGATACAACTTTATTTATGTAATGATTTGATGTGGAAATGTCTCATAAAATACATTCAACTGATGAGGTATTATTTTGGGTGTAGTGTGGCTCTGTGCTTGATTTAACAGTGCAAGGTTTTCTCAGTGGAGGGATCAGTGTAGTCTGTGTCTGGTTACAGTATTCAGTTTCATTCAGTCTTAGTAACCTCTATCAGTCCCTTTCCTCCATGGCTATTTTGAGAGGTGCCTTATGTCACATCAAATCCACATCTAAAATTTGACAGCACTGCATGACTTCACACACTGAGCAGGTTGTATAATATTTGTTGCTATTTTGAAATGTTTAGTAAACCCTTCAGCTTCCATGATTGACCGTTTAAGGACAGACCATGTGGATTAACTAGCTGTAAGTAGGGAGGGTTTAATGCCTTAGTTAAGAGTGAGTCTAGCTCATAACTATTTTCATGCTATGGTCTATATCAAAATTCGGTTACACTTTATTTTAAGGTGTCATTGTTATGGTGTAATTATATATTTAAGTACTGAGTAATATTAATTAACTGCATGCACTTATTATAGGGTTGTGGTAGGATTAGGGTTTGGTTGAGGGTTAGTTGCATGCATCATTTACTGTTATGGTAGGTACATGTAACAAGGACACTGTACAATTAAGTGTTACCCAAAATTCTATATTATTTTCACTAAATAATACACTAACATTAAAATCAGTTGTTTGAAGTACTCTGCTGTTTAAAAGTCAGATTTATTTTTAAATTTTCCCTAAGGCTGCATTGTGAAATATTATAAACATTTAAAATAACCGCTTATGTTAATACACCGTAAATAGGGCTGTGCGATAAAATGATAATGCTAATTACGCGATATAATTTCCTTGATAAAAGTTTGATTATAATATTTATTATTTATATGCCAAAAGTGTAACTAAACCGTCACATGATTCTTTAAAAATCATTCTAATATACTGATTAAGTGCTTATTATTAATTTTATTATAATCAATGCTGAAAAAACTGTTGTGCTGGTTAATATTTATTTGGAAACTGTCATAATTTTTTTCACGATTAGAATAGAATAGAAAAGCAATAAAAAGCAATTATGTGCCTTTAGTAGACTAAACTTTCAAATGGCTTTTGTTGTACATCATCTATCAGAGGTTGAGTAAAAGCAGCCAATTTGATTAGAGCATTAGAGCTGGCCAGATCATAAAGTGATTGCAGTTTTTGTGCATATAGTATGCATTAGAAAGTTATACCCTTTTTCCATATACACAAGGGCTAAAAGAACAAAGGAATTAGGGAAATAAAAGGAAGAGTGAATCCAGCCGCTCTTTATATCCGGCCCAAGGCTGTCACAATCCATCATCTTTAAGCACCATATGTGAACATGACAGTGTATATTTAACCTAAGAATGCTTAAGGGGGATTGTGTACATGTGAGAGTGGGATGTGGGGGCAAACAGATGCATGTTGATAGTAGAAAATGATCTGCAGGCAATACTCTGGAAAACATCACTCGGTTCACTCAGTGATCTGTGTGTTAGTGAGCACGGTTATGTTCTTTGAGACCTGTCGTTGTAATTTGATCATTGGATTACTGATATGTTGGTTGCCATGGCATCCTCACGCATGATTAGGTTACCATGCGGCTGCCCTTGATGCTGGAAAGTACAGTAGCACTTCTTTTTTTTTTTTTTATGTGTATATGTGTGATTTGTTTTTATTTCTATCAGATCAAGTCTGTCACAATTGCTATTGATTAATAGTACCACATGTATGTGTGTGTCTTTTCAATCCCTGTGTGCTAACAATATCATTCTCTCTTTTTGCAGTTGTGCGGACACAGCAAGAGATGTGGATCCACTCACAGTCTGTCTTCTGAATAACGCACGGACAGATTGAGTCATGACGGAACGGGATGGCCGTTGTGATTTGTCCATCGCCCCGGGGCAGGTGTATATTGAGGTGGAGTATGATTATGAGTACAAGGCGAAAGACAGACTCATCTCTATACGACAGGGTGAATGCTACATGTTGGTTCGTAAAACCAACGAGGACTGGTGGCAAGTTCGTCGGGAGGAGGGCACCAAAGCTTTTTATGTCCCTGCTCAGTATGTCCGAGAGGTCCGACGTGCCCTTATGCCACCACCCAAACCTCGCGCAAAGCCCCCCAACGTCCTTGAAATCAGCCAGTGCCGATCGTCGAACGAAAATCTCAACCAACGCGCTCCTACGGAAAGGTCCAGCTTTGGCAGGCCACCTCCTTCTACGACGCCTTCCCCATTGCCAGGGCAACAGACCCCGCCTTTGTTGTTGCGGGACACCAATCAGAACCCGGGGATGAAGAGCGTTGTTGCCGAGCTGACTCTGCTTAACAACAACCATCATAACCATCACCATGGCAACCCCACACTTCCACGAGGGCGGGCGGAATCCCCTCCACGAGAGCAAGGTTGCCAGGGGAAACTCCCAGGTGTGTTGTCGGTGGACATGGAAAGGAGTGTGTCATCAGGAGATGGGTTGGAGAAAATGAGAAATGACTCTGAATCTGGAGATGAGCTAAGCAGCAGCTCGACCGAACACATGCAGGTAAGAACGAGTGACGTTCGCCTTCCTCCTTCCTCTCCCACGCATTTGTTCTCTCTCCTGCTCCCTCCCAAACTTACTCATGTTCTGTCTTTATCTCTTTCAATGTCGTCTTTGGCTTTCATTCTCTGCATTTCCAGCACTTATCTTTGCCAGAAATGCTCTCATCTCCTTTTCATCCTTTGACTGTCATTATCTTTTTATGTAACACGCTGTTCCAACAATTACTACGCGACTAATCTAACATTTGCTCCTCACACCTTCCCCTTTATCCCTCCTTCAGTTTTACCTCTGACATTTACGGTTGCACGTATTCTTTTCTGCCAGATTAAATTGGATTCAGCAGCCAGTGTTCCCCTGTCCTCTTCCTGCATTCCTTTCTTTCCGTTGTGTGACACTAGCAAGAGATGCAATCTGTCTTCTGCTAAGGTTTTGGAAATTGTGGCCACCTCTCAGCGTTTGATTTAGACAGTAATAGAGACGTTATTGAGATCACAAAATACAGAGTCGTTTCTGAATTTAAAAAGCTGCTTGCATTAGTCTACAATCTCTGAATGCATTGAGCAATTTTTTATGTATATGTTTGTGTGTATGTGTGTAGCCTATTTATGTAATATATATTAAAGTATGTGTCAATGTAATATAAATATGAAAAGTTCAAGAATTAATAATTTTAATATATGCATTTAAATGTAATTATAATGATAATAATATAAAATATATTTATATTGTGTTTTAGTATTTTAATTGCATTTATTAATTGTGCGTGTATATATAATTCCAAGCATAGATAAAAATGCAATACAACAAAGTTACTGTTGCTACTATGTAAACAAAGGGCAAAGCTTTGCCTCCGCTCACCTGCTAGCCAACATTAGTGTTGCTATAGTGTTTACTAACCTTTGTAAGGCTGTTCACCGCCCCTTAGGAAAATTAACCATGGTCTTATGACCGACTACTGTTAGTATTACCATAGTTATCTGACAAGTATCATGATTAAATGGTATATAACATTTGTATCTAAAATGTAACAATTACAACAACAAAAAAACATAGCACTCTGAAACGTCTTGTTAAATCTGTACTTGCGAAGTCTGTGCATGAAATCCATTCTGCATGATCCTGAATCAGGCTTGATTTGGTTTGAAATTGACGCCATCGATCTGTATAGTAGAGCTCGCTGTTATGTAGGGACGTGACACTTCTATAACATGCGCTAAGTGGTGCCAATCACAACACACTGGGCCAGCTAACCAATCAGAACTTTTCGTATTTCAGAAGGAGGGGCTTCAACAAAAATGACACGTTCGAGCCAGACTGGGGAGAGAAGTAAAATATGTGAAAAAGAATGTGTTTTTTCAACAATCAAGTATGAAAGCATATTCTAGTACACCCCAAAAACAAAATAAAGACTTCATAAAAGGGCATAATAAGACCGCTTTAAGACATAACCGACTGTGTTTACAGGAATACTTGCAGACACAGGTATTTTGACATAATTTTGTGTCTATGTCCGTTCGAGCTCAAAAGAGGAATGAATTCGGTGTCTGAATCTGAAATGCACCTCTCTGTGTGTGTGTATGCTTTCACTCTATGATGGTTATACACTATATTGCCAAAATATATGCCATTCTTAATCTATAGGGTTTAATTTGGATCTGGAAAGGCTTTCCACAAGGTTTAGGAGTGTGTTTATGGGAATTTTTGACCATTCTTCTAGAAGCACATTTGTGAGGTCAGGCACAGATGTTAAACAAGAAGGCCTGGCTCGCAGTCTCCACTCTAATTCATCCCAAAGGGGTTGGTGTCAGGACTCTGTGCAGGCCAGTCAAGTTCCTCCACACCAAACTTGCTCATCCATGTCTTTATGGACCTTGCTTTGTACACTGGTGCGCAGTCATGTTGGAACAGGAAGGGGCCATCCCCAAACTGTTCCCACAAAGTTGGGAGCATGAAATTGTCCAAAATGTATTGGTATGCTGAAGCATTAAGAGTTCCTTTCACTGGAACTAAGGGGCCAAGCCTAACCTCTGAAAAACAACCCCACACCATAATCCCCCTCCACCAAACTTCACACTTGGCACAATGCAGTCAGGCAAGTACCGTTCCCCTGGCAACCACCAAACCCAGATTCGTTCATTGATTGCCAAACAGAGAAGCGTGATTTGTCACTCCAGAGAACACATCTCCACTGCTCTAGAGTCCACTACATCCGACACTTTGCATTGCACTTGGTGATGTAAGGCTTGGGTGCAGCTGCTCGGCCATGGAAACCCATTCCATGAAGCTCTCTACGCACAGTTCTTGAGCTAATCTGAAGGCCACATGAAGTTTGGAGGTCTGTAGCTATTGACTGTGCAGAAAGTTGGCGACTCCTCAGCATGCGCTGGCCCCGCTCATGGACTTCACTGAGCTCCTAAGAGTGACCCATTCTTTCACAAATGTTTGTAGAAGCAGTCTGCATGCCTAGGTGCTTGATTTTATACACCTGTGGCCATGAAAGTGATCGGGTGTCCCAATACTTTTGGCAATATAGTGTGTGTGTGTGTGTGTGTGTGTGTGTGTGTGTGTGTGTGTGTGTGTGTGTGTGTGTGTGTGTGTGTGTGTAATCTTTTTAATATTTTATTATTATAATAATAATAATATATAATATGATATATTAATAATATTTAATTATATAGAGATTTTTTTCAATACCCCTCACTGATTCGCTTGTGCAGTAAATAAAAAAATATAGCTTTTTTTCCAAGTAATAAACAAATAGAAGATTTTGAATACTTATTTTGAGCAAATCGAAACATGAAATACAAGCATTGTGTTTAATCCACTACTTATTAGATGTCAAGGGGCTCTGCGGTTTGGGGAGTCCACAGTAATATGTATTAAGTAGTTTCTGAGTGATTGAGCTTGCTTTTTGAGTGTCCCAGTGTGCATCGTGTGGAGTTGGGTGTTTAGTCTTTGTTACTATCCTCCTCCCCCATTTCCCTCACTCTCTGAAAGAGGGTGCTGCTGGGGGAACAAAGGGGATTGTGGGAGAATAGAAAGTAGGTCATATCTGACTAGATCATGCTGTTGCCCCCGTTTTGTGTGTGTATGTGTAAATGAGATGGAAAGATGCACATTGAGAATTTTGGTATCCATCAGATAATCATTGTGAACAATAAGAATGTTCGTCTGTATTAGTCTGTAAACCTGTAGCTTGTCATGTATATTGAGCTGATCTTCTGGGATGGCTCATTGAGTGGATCTGTAATTACTGATCTTGGTCGACAACATCAAGATTTCTAGCCACACTGTCTTGCTTTCAAATAATGAAAATAATCATGATGCTTCACAAAGTCAGGTTCTACAGTGGCTTAACCATGCATGCACACACATATATGGGCTTAAAAGGACATACAGTACTCTGGGCTTTTGAGGGATTTGTCCATGTCAGGCTTTGTCCATTAGGGTCAGCTGCTAATACTAAACCATGTGATTACTTAATCAGCCCTTTAACAACTATCTATTATAGACAGAGATATTTGCCCTCCAAATTTCATTCATGACATCTGCTATGTATGATGTTTGGTTTAAAGATGGAGTTCACCATAAATAGTCTTGTGGAGCCATAAAATAGCTTTGTATTTTACTGTAAGTCTATGAAAGTTTTTTTTTTTTTTCAATTAATAATAAAGAAAATAATGATTTTTATTATGTGTCTAACACAAAATAGCCTTTAAGACTAAACCTATTGGGTTTTTAAATGGATTTTGTAGACTTAAAGATTAGCAGCACTGTGATTTAGCTGAATGTGAACATGTCTTCTGAACATCTTTTGTGTTCTTTGGCGTAACATTTACACTTATTTATATTTTGAATTAGCATTTCATTTTATAATTTTAGTTTTCATTTTGATTTGGTTTTAGTAATTATTATTTTAGTATTTTTATATTTCTATTTAGCTTTAATGCATTTTTATTTCTACTTTTAGTATGCTCTACTATTTTATTTTAGCTTCATTTCAATATTCTATTGTATTCTATTGCATTCTATTCTGCTCTACTCTACTTTATTTTTAATAGTTTTAGTTATCAATAACAACGCTGGAATAAAGAATGATGTGTATACGTGCTTGGAAGATTGAGTAGATGATGAATTTCAGTATGGAGGAACTATTTGTATAATTACTTTTAGCCCAAAGTCACATTCTCTGCCTGCATCCCTCCTGACGTTGATCCCTCCTCTCCACTTATGAACGGGCAGCTTCTGCGCTCTTAAAGGATTGAGGTCCAAATCTGTTTCCCTCAACACTCCACCAGAGTGGTCCACAGAGGATGTATTTAGAACCCCAATTTCTCGCCTTTTTTCTATGCCTTGACTTTATCTTCACCCCCTGAAGCAGATTTGTACACACACACACACACACACACACACACACACACACACACGCACGCACGCACGCACGCACACACGCACGCACGCACACACACACACACACACACACACACAGTCTCTCTCTCTCTCTCTCTCTCTCTCTCTTTCCGGCTCTCGCTCTCTTCACCTACCCCTCTTTTACTTTTATGAACATGCTCAAATAACTTAAAATAATAAGCCGTCAGAAGACACACACAAACGCTTGACCAGGAGATTAGTAGCATGTCACCTCTCTAATAAAAGATTATGAATAGCTTTTATAAAAGAGCAGGGTCTTTTCTAATGGGCAGCTGCACAAAATTAAATTCCGCCCCCTCTGCTGGGTGTTTTCCTTTGTGTGAACAGTTATTGTCTGCTGCTATTAGGGGTGTCGCAATATACCGGTATTGGCGATAACCGTGATATTCAAAGCACGAAATATCGCCATCTTGTTCATTTAGGGTGTGGCAGTATACCGGTACTGGCGATAATCACAATATGTAAAATGAATAGGACTCTTATGGTAACAACGTAAATACTCCAGTGTCCCGAGCCCTTGTTTTTTTTTGTTTTTTGTTTTCCTCCCTATTACACACTGTTGCAGCCATAAAAATTGTTCAACTTTGAAGTCTCCTTTTGTAGTTTTTTTTTTGTAAGCTCAGTAGTTATATTTCGTTTTGTTTCTTTAAGTTAATTTAGAAAAAAAAGTTTGGAGCAATTTTTGTTTGTTAAATTAAAAGTTTTTGATTTTTAAAGTAACGACCAAGCGGCCGGCGGCCGACAGTGCGTTAACCACAATTTAGCCTCTTAAATCAACACTTGACTTGTCTCATAGATATAAAACACTTCAAGCATATCACAATGTTAGTTTAAATGTTTACTATCACCACCACAGTAAAAAGGCATTTTTGACAAGCTGAGGCAGGCTGATGGTGCTTGCAACGGCTCTCGTAAACGAAACGGGCTATACAATCTACTAATAAACTAAATAAAAACATGCAGGTTGTCTTACCTTACACCACTCGGCAAAATGAATATAAATCCAATCTTCAATTCTCGCACTATAGGCACATTTAACGGAGTCCACGTCAACGAAAGCAAAAGATTCGAGCTGCGTTTTATTCATCAGCTCATTTCAAGATCAAAGACCGCAATATGAGAGAGCGACCGAAGCACTGGTAAGATCATTTAGTCTCATTAGTTTTAATAAAGATGATCGTGTTTTTGAGCATCTGAGACTTATGCTACACTGGCCGTTTGCATGTTGGCTTAATGCTTTAGTGATAGGCAATATATAATTTGCGGTGATGCGTGTTGCAGTAGCGCAGTCATATCTGACTATGTCATATATAGCCTATAACACGCTCTCACACGTTTATTTTTAACAATTTGCCAGGAGTAAAATGTATATGGTTTAAACAACCATATGCATTAGGCCTACTTGTCCAGTTTCATCTGAAATGCATCCCATGCCACCTTCTGAATTGGTTCGTTGGTCACAGTGCCATGCACTTAATGCCTCATCTGCGGCCATTCTAGGTGCACATTATGACTTCATTACCGCCGGCAACGATAGGTTAAAGAGCCTAAAATATGGGTACACAAGTTAACAGGTTTTAGTATCAGTTTTGAAGTTAATATTTATTCATCACACTGTTGAACTTGACAGTATTTTCTCTCTTGTTATTTCATAGAAAGCTTCAAAGAAGATGCATGTGCCCTGTGTTTATCAGTATCCAATTATGTTCGTTGGGTAAAAAAAGAAAAGCTAAATAAAGTAAAAATTAATTTGATAACTTTCCCCCCCAAGTTTTCTATAGATATTGCGATATATCGATATCATGAATTCTTTTGGCCACAATAACCGTGGTGTGAAAAATCTAATATCGTGACAGCCCTAGCTGCTATACTTCAGCTTCTTTAATCTGTTCTGGTCTGTTCCTACATGTTTTGCCTTTGATTTAGTGTGTGTGTGTGTACATTCATTGTTATGTTCACCAGCATTCGTATTGAATCATTGACACTTTTGTTAAGCTCTTATGTTACAAGCCCAAAAGAGTCTTAGAAGTGTGTGTGTGCGCGTGTGCGCGTGTGCGTGTGTGTGTGTGCGTGTGCGTGTGTGCGCGTGCGTGTGCGTGCGTGTGTGTGCGCGCGTGTGTGTGCGCGTGTGTGTGCGCGTGTGTGTGCGCATGTGAGCGTGCGTGTGTGCGCGCACGTGTGTGTGTGTTCGGCTTCGGTCCGAATCCTGTGGCTCCTTCCCTGCATTGACAGTAAAGGAGGCCCAAGCATTCCTGTCATTCCTGTCCCAGCACACACATACCGGCTTCAGTGGGATAACCCAATAAAGGCCCACCGATTCTGATGGGCGGAAAACAGCACAGCTCACCCTAATCTAATATTTACTCATGTATCAAAGATCTCTCGCTCGCTCTCCTGTCGCTTGTTGTTCTTGTCTGTCTGTCTCTATTTTTCCCCAAATATGGACTTTAGGCTGAAAGATGGCAGTGCACGTCAAATCGATGTGTGTTTGGGGTGGTGTGGGGGGGTTTGGTACCCTCAGAGCATCTCTCTGTCTCTCACTCATTCTGTCTCTCTGCTGTCGATGAGCTCAGCTGACATGTTGTCGGGGCAGAATTTGTCCCAAGGGTGAGGTGAGTTTAGCTTCACACACATTTACTTAATCTAAATAGAGACAAACTATAGACTTCTGTTGTTTTTTTATATAAAGATAATTAGAGTTCCCTCTAATTGCCACTATTGGGGACAATTTTGTACCCAAACTATAGAATGCACAGACACGCTCATAGAGGATATACACCGCTGTTCAAAAGTTTGGGGTTAGTAATTTTTGTTTTGTTTTTGAAAGTAGTCTCTTTTGCTCATCAAGGCTGCATTTATATGATTTTTTTTTTCTCTTTAATGAATAGAATGTTCAAAAGAAAAGCATTAATTTATGATAGAAATCTTTTGTAACATGATATATATTGTTGCTGTCACTTTTGATTAATTTACTGCATCTTTTCCGAATAAAAGCTGAATAAGCTTTGCTGACTATTAATAAAAAAATAAAAAAATAATATATATACCTACCATAAACTTTTTAACAGTAGCCTATGTTCTCTGAAATAAAACTGCATTATTTAGCATTTTCTTAATTAATTGGAATGTCAATTTAGAGTTAAGTCAAAAAATAGACATTGTGACAACAAACATTGTGGTTGATTATTACTTGCCTAGTTGATCTAGTCTGTCTAGTCATCTATTTGATATTCCACTAGATGGGATTAGAAAGTCAGGTAGAGCACATCCAGCTACCAATAAAAGTATAGTGTTCTATTGTGTTGCTTTAATATCTAAAAAGTGGATTGAAATGTATCTAGACTGCAGATCTTTCCATCTATAGTCGTAGCCAAAAGTATTGGCAGTGACATAAATGCTGTTTCACAAAGTTTGCTACTTCCGTTGTTGTTGTGTTTATTCACATTGTTCCTAGATTATTGTGCAGAGGGATCAGATGCATTTTAAATAATAACAAAAAGATTCATTGGCCAAATGGACCTTATCACAACCCAAATTTCACAATTTTTTGGCCCTGGCACAAAATGACCAGCTAACTTCATTTCACGAATCATATCATCAGCACATGGGAAAATGTGAATAAGTACTAGTCGGGAGAAATTACAATCATTCTGATTGGATTATAAGAGCGGACTGATTGCTATAAAAGGAGGGAAGAATTGTTTCCAATCATTGTGTTCTTTACCACCTGCACCTGAAAGAACCATTTCCCGGATCATTAAGAACTTCAAGGAGAGAGATTCAACTGCAGTGAGGAAGGCTTCAGGACGTCCCAGAGTGTCCAGCAAGCATCCTTCTAGGGAGTTTGCTATGGAATTGTGTCACCATCAGTGCAGATCTTGCTCCATACTGGCAGCAGGTGGGTGTGAGTGCCAAGACTTTTGGACAACCGCCTGGTGTCAAGAAGGGCAGCAAAGAAGCCCCTTCTTTGCAAGAAAAACATCAAGGACAGACTGAAATTCTGATGGAAGTACGAGGATTGGACAGCAGAAGCCCATTTCTCCAATGAAACCCTCTTCCGACAGTTTGGGACATCTGGAAAATCGATTTACTGGAGAAGAAAAGGTGAACGCTACCATGAGTCCCGTGTCGTGCAAACAGTGAAGCATCCTGAGACCATTCATGTGTGGGGTTTCTTTTCATCTAAGGCAGTGGGCTCTTTCCAGAAACACTGCCAGGAATAAAGAATGGTATCGAAAACGTCCTGCAAGTGCAAGTTGTCCAACGACCCAGGAGCAGTTTGGTGATGATCTGTGCATTTTCCTGTAAGATAGAGCACCCTGTCACAAGGCAAGAGTGATAATGAAGTGGCTCGGAAGTCATTCGTGGTCAGGTAAATCCCTGGATCTTAATCCCATAAAGAACCTGTGGACAATCAGGAACCCACAAATTGTGATCAACTCTGCTCACTATAAGGCAAGAATTGCTCTCCATCAGTCAGGATTTGGGCCAGAAGTTGATATCCAGCATGCCAGAGGAAATTGCTGGGGTTATGAAGAAGGGTCAACGTTGTAAATATTGAATCTTAGCATATTGAATGTTTTTGTCAATAAAAGCCTTTAAAATGTATGAAATGCATATCATTGTTTTCCAGTATACCATAGAAATGTGAAAAAATAATCTACAAATACAAAAGCAGCAAACCTTGCGAAGCACAATGTATACTTCCCTATTTTCTTCTCTCTTATTCTCCATTCTGGTGTTTAAACCAGTTCAGACAAGCCACAATACATCCAGAGACATTTATCTGTGGGAAAGGCTAAAGTCAAACAGACGAGAGAGAGAGAGCGAAAACAACAATGTGCCACTGACTGAACTGAGGTAACCCGTCCCTCACAGAGGTTTATGACCTTTTGATGATGTTGGACATTAGCACAGCAGTGCATGAGTGCTTTTGTTAGGGGGAACGTTCTACACCTCGGTTTGCTGAGCTGAGGTGCATCAGTGACAATAGTTAACCAGTAGTGTAGAATGATCTGGAGAGATCTGCCCACTCACAAAGAATCAACCCACCCACATATCAGAGTATTTTATTTTTTATTTTTATGCAAACACACCGTGCAGTCCGCATACTTACTCATGGATTTTTATGTCCAATGGGAATTCCCTGCCATGAAAATTACTTGTGCTTAAACTAGTCAAAACATATCAGTTGTCAACATCTCTGTGTGTGTGGAGGATAAGAAGTACAAGGCCACAAGACTCTGCTGTCCTCGCCTGTGATTGGCTGATGACCCATCTCCTCTGTGTTTCTCCTCATGATTTCATTAATGAAATGGATATCACTGTGGAGATGGATTTCTCAGTGCTGTGTGTGTCCTGCTGTGTCTGAAAGGCCATAATATGTTTGATGTCTCTCTCCTGTATGGATGATTGGCACCTGGTTAATGCCTTCAAAGACAAAAGTTATTGTTTGTTGATGCTTGTGACAAACCATTGCAAAGGAAAAGTCAGGTGAAGAACATGCCCAGGACAGATTGATCCAAAATCAGAAGAAAGATGTAAAAAATCATGTTCTAGTCTGTTTTTGGACTATATTTTTCTTCATTTAAATTTTTTCATCAATTAAGCATGTTTTCCTCAAGTTCTCATTACTGCCGTACAAACAGTTCTGTCATTGCTGTAAGGCAAAACAAAACATGCACATTTAATATACTACTATTCAAAAGTTTGGGTTTAGTACGTTTGTTTTCTTTTAAGAAATGAATGTGGATGCATTAATTTGATCAAAAGTCAATAGTTTTACAAACGGTTTTTATTTCAAATAAATGCTGTTCTTTGAAATTTTCATCAAAGAATCCTGAAAAAATGTATTATGGTTTCCACAAATATATTACACAATAATAGGAAATGTTTGTTGATCACTAAATCAGCATATTAGAATGATTTCTGAAGGGTCATGTGACACTGAAGACTGGAGTAAAATTCAGCTGAGCCATAACAGGGACAGATATTTTAAATTTAAATAAAAATGTCACATTATTACTGTTTTTACTGTATTTATCAATCAAATAAATGTAGCTTTGTTGAGCATAGGAGACTTCAAGGGAGTTTTACAATGTACTATCTGTGTGAAATGTGACCCAGACATGTTTTTGTTTGCTTATCAGTCACTTTGAGATGTGTGTATGTGTGTTAATGTTTGCAAAGCTTTAGCAAGCATGCTAAAAACAAAGAGAAGTTCCTCAAGGCGAAGAATTGCACCGCTTTCAGGACTTCACATTTGTGCGTGTACATTATGTTGAGTTGTCTGCACAGTACACACTCACTTTTTGCCAGCTTTTGTTACTATGACTCAGTTGAGGCTGAAGGACACAGGAAGTCACTACTAGAGAAGCTTCCTCTGTCCAGTCTATTTACACTTTCAGTATTACTATATGTGTATATTTGTGTGCGAGTGTGTGTCTGCAGTGTATTTGTCCAAGACCTTATAATGCACTTCCTTTAACACACAAATAACCCTGCCAGGGTGTTACCCATTGGTGTTCTTGCACCAAATACCAAGATCACTAAGATTTGTTGTTTTTTTTTTTAGCTGTAGATTATGCTTGTGCTAATCTCACTATTACATAAAGAGATGCTTTTGAAATATTAACTCTTTTCCCGGAATGACACAACGCTTCTCCGCCATTTACGGAAATTTCCAGGCAATCCATATTTGTTATACGGTATTACTCATCTTCTAGTACAGAATCTCCGAATAAAAACACAGCTGAAGAAGAATCGGAAACAAGCAATGGAAGCATTGCTCATGCACATGTAAAATAATGTGATCAAACATTAAACCGCATATAAATCAGAACTGCCTAATGTTAACGAATGAAATGTGAGTTGAAGGAGTGATAGTGCAAGATATGTATTTGGGGGTGTTGATGGACTCGATCTACTCCGTCTATGTTTTGATCATCGTTCTGAATACGACCCAGGCATAGTCTTTGACAAACTTGCATGAAGCTAGTATAACGTTGTTGTTGTTGTTGTTGTTGTTGTTTTAAAGCAGAGGCAGTGTACTTGATATATTACATGTTCAGATGTTCATACAACAAAATATTCAAAATATACCTGAACAGTCAGTTCTTAAAGGGATAGTTCACCTAAAAAAGTAAATTGACTCACCCTCATATAATTTCAACTGAGACTTTTATTCTTTGTGTGGAACACATAAGATCATTTGAAGAGTGTTTTAACCCTTTCAAGCTCTGGTCCATAATTAAAGTCGATGGGTTCAAAACGACGTTGGCCCACACTGACTTTAACTGAATGGACAAAAAGCACAAGACTTTTTTCCAAAAACATTTTTTTTGTTCACAGAAGGTTTGTTAATTTCTGGTACATAGGGAGAAGCTTGTCAATGAGAGTGACAGTTTGTGATATCTTCCAACAGGACACTTCCCCCCTGTAATCCTCATAAAATCAGCTTGGCTGATCCTGTGTTTTAACACGCTGTCTAGTCAGATGGTTTGAAGACCCCAGTCAAAGACCACTCTCGCTGTCCTTTCTGTCACCCTCTGGCTTGCTGGCCACTGAGTGCTTCCAGCTTTCAGCTTTCACTCTAACTTCTCTCTCAGTGCTGTTGGGGAAATCGCAGGTCTTTTTATCAGTTCAGAGCCTGAAGGTAAAAACATCTCTCAACATGCCAGCTTCTGAGTCAACCACCCTGAAAAGACTTGGGGTGTATTTGAGTTAGTATAGAAGTATGTTCTCCTTGTCTTCTTGCACAACCCACCCCCATATAAAAGCCTCTTATGGTACCTCCATAAAGAAGAGGGGGTTGGGGGCAGATGGGAAAGAGCTGGATTAAGGGGAATGTGACACAAACTCTTAGTGTTACATGGTTGTATGTGCATACATTTGGTGAGGACTTTAAAAGAACATAATCCAATCTACATTTACAATAGTGTCTTTTGAGGCCCAGCCAATAATGTTAATTGTCTCTTAAAATGGCAGTTTTTCCATCCTTCCTTTTTCTTCACATCCTTTTACTCATTTTATACTCTTTTATGTCCTTTCTGGAGAGGTTAATAACATCTCTTTCTCTCTCTGTGCAGTGTGTGATGGATTGCTGTCTGCTTGTGCAATTGGGAAGAAAGACTTGGGTGGATGTTTGTGCCAGTAAGAACTGGGTGCCCCAAAATGCCCCTTTATACTGGGACAAAGAGAGCCTAAAGAACCAAAGCAAACACTCAAAGAGCCGCTTGTGTTATGGTGTGTCCCTCTTACAAGATTCAAATACATTTAGGCCTATCAGATTTTTTTCACTTCAATGTACCACTATTAAAATCTAGCCGATAATTGTTTTCATGTTGTGGTCAATGACAGATGTCGATATTTAAAATTCAATACTGTTTTGTCTAAATAGCCTATATTTGTGTACACACTAAAAACTAAAATAGGATTTAGGAATCACAACATTGTATTGTACAGTATGAAAAATGGATATTAATTTTGAAATTTGCTGCAGTGTTATTAAATTAGTGTTTTTAAAGATCAGTTACCTTTGCCGTCATCACTTAATCTAAATGTAAAAATCTGATAAATAAGCATGAACAATTAAATATCCAGTATCAACCAATTGCGAATCACAAATATTTGCAGATAACGATATGTTTCTGATATATTGTGCACCCCTGTTTGTGAGTGAGCAATAGTGAAGTATATCTAAACAATTTGAACAACAAAATTTTTTATATTCAAGTCAAAGAATCTGGAAGTCATAATATGTCAGCCAGAAAATATACATATAAAAAATATTATTATTATTATTATTATTATTATTATATTTTTTTAATTCTTTTTTTTCCAAGCAATAACTCATAGCTGAACTGCCAGGTGTTCAGATTCCGGTTTCTTAATTATGCCTGTCTGTGTGTGCTCTGAATTTCATGCTGTCATTGTAAGTATCAAGCCCTGGAGTATTAAAATTGAATCCCATAAACACATGCATAGAGTGGCCGAAAGCCCAGTTATTGGCGTTGAAGCCACAGCTGTCTAACCTGAATTGAATTAAATGTCTGCTTTTAGCTTCACATCCTGGAGTTGCTTGCTGACTCTTAGGCGACTGCAGGGGAAATTCTGTCATCACGGACTAGACAGGGAATGAGATTTCAGTGGTCTCCAAAGGGCTGAATGACTGACAAAAGCCACATTATCAGACATCTGAGGGGGGTAAAGAGTCTTCATGCCTTTTTACCATTCTGTTTCAGCAAAAATACTCTCATCCAGTCAGTCAGCCAAAGGGCGAGAGAAAGAGAACGTCACAGAAGAAATTGAGTTGACATGTAAAATACTAGTTTGATATCTGTTTGAGGTTAAATGTGTAGGAGAGTCAAAGTAAAACCGCTGACAACATCCCATGAGATTCTGGAAGAGGCACGTACACAGGGACTACAAATTTCTTGACTTATTAGAAAATTCTATATTTCTATCTATCAAAGAATCTTGAAGAAAACGTATCATTGTTTTGTCAAAAATATTAAAAGGGCAAAACCGATATCAACATAGATAATAATAAATGATTCTTAGACACCAAAATCAACATATAAGAATGGTTTCTGAAGGATTATGTGACACTGAAAACTGGAAAGCTTTCCCATCACATGAATAAATCAAACCTAAATTACATCAAACTGACCCTAAACAATTAGTTGAATCTTGTAACTTAAAAAAAAAGTTATTTTGATGAGTTAAAGCAGCGTTAAAAACATGTTGTCATAACTTATTGGTCATATATATTTTTTACAGTGTACACAAATGAGCCAAAACATTATGACCAATATATGCCTAATATACTGTTGGGCCACAAGCCTTGCCGTTTCAGAGATACTCCGACCCAGTCGCCTTGCCATAACAATATGGCCCTTGTCAAAGTCACTCAGATCTTTATTCCTGCCCATTTCTCCTGCGTCCAACACATTGATTATGTGAACTGATTGTTTGCTTAAAATCTAATCTACCCATACCTTAATAAATGGCCTTGTTAGGAGATCAATGAAAATTACTTGTGCTTGTTCAACAATATTCACTTCACCTCATAATGTTTTGGCTCATCAGTGTATACTTCTGTTCAAGCAAACATAGTTCTTAGCTAATTAAATGACCAAATATCTGCAGATTATCTGGCCGGTATATTTATTGATCAATATGGAAAGGTAAGAAATCTTTTTATATCTGCATTTTGCTGATTATTTTTTAGCTGAAAGCCATACTCTGACCGGAAGAGGCGGTCTTACTGACACTTAACAAAAATTTGCTATTTGCATGAACAATCAGGATTTTTTGTGAAGTCTGTGCACTCAAACCTGAATGTTCATGACATCAAATGATGTCTGAGGTGTCTCATTTTCTTCTTTTCCTATAGTGATTTCAAAACCCTGAGTCGGGGAACAAACATTTCAAGATGAATAAGAACATGTCTTGATTTGTTGTGGTGGTTTGACATCTTAACGGGTCATTCTCCTCCCGGACAAAAGGGGCAAATCAGATTTTAAATCCATAATCCAAATGACAATGTTGTTGTCGTCCCCCCTTGTTTACGTAACTCGTGGTTCTGGAGGAACTATTTTTGTTCTTATATTGCTGTCGACTGTAAAAAGACTAAGAATGAGGACAAACAAGCTTAACCTTTAGGAACTTATGTATGCAGACTAGCTGGACATAACACTGAAGAGCACAGTGTAATATGCCATTCTAAGGGTTTCTGGAAGTGCTGGGAATTGGTGAGGTTAGTTAATCATCAGTCTGGTGTAGAGTGTAACGTAAGCTGCATGACAGCTAATGCAGAAGGTTTTAGTGGATGCCTCGTTCTCTTCTACTTTTCCTTTCATTCTTTCTCTTGAATTTTCAGTTCTAGAGAAATTTTGGGTGCTATGCAAAAGATCTCCATGATCTGCCTGTGCTAAAATCAGACTGAACACACTGCAGCATTCAGCAGTCTCTGTCTGAGATCTCATCTCTCTCTCTAGTTTTTGTTTCTGGACTAGAATCATCTGCTTAGACAGGAAGAGACAAACATGCAACCAACCACCATCAGAATATCTGCCTGTAAACTATTTCAAAGCAGATTTTACAGTGTCACTTGTGATTTATCTAACTTGCTACTTGGTGCCTCAAACAAAACTTGAGGCTTTGAGGCAGAGAGTATGGTGTAATTGCAAAGGAACATAGTTCAATTTTCCCTTCTTGCTTGAATATTTATTCATCTTAAACTGTCATGTGCTATTTGTACAAAATGTGTTTATGATGGAGGTTGTCTTGTATCTGCTAAATGAATAAATGTAAATCTTCAAACAAAGGCCTTGTTGTATATGTTGCTAGACCTTTTAATCCACTTTGTTTACTTGAGCAGCCGTCTCTTACCTGTACCCCAGTCAACACTTCTGTTTGACTTCATTTCCTGTCTTTGTCTGGCTTTTTGTTCCTCACAGTGGTATTATTTCCTCTATGTCTGTGCCTGTCTCAGTCAGTGTTGTTGTTGTTGTTAACTAGTCTAGATTGAGCTCTAAAATGTTCACATGAATTTTGGTTGACCTGTAGAATGTCAATGATGTCTCTGAAGCGCTCTTGTGTAGCACTGACGGATTGTTGAATCGGCATTTTAAAATCACGGAAATCCAACCTACAAAATTCCCTGAGGCTAAACTGTATACATGTCTAATTGGAGGTTTCTGTGACAGGTTTAATGCTGGATTAGCTCTGCACAGCAGAATCTATATGTATGCACACAGGTCTGCTGCTATGTGGGTCACCTTGATGGAAGGAGAAAGTGCAAAAAGATAGAAGCGGAGAGGAAGAGAGCTCTTGAAATGTTGAGTGTTGAATTGGTGGACCCAATGAGCTCTTATCATTATGACGAACTTGGTAATACTCACACCTCTGCAGAAGAGATAACACACACACACCATTCTTTTGTACAGTGTTCTTGTGCAGATTGTCGGTCACACTTTAACCTTCCCCTTTTTCTTATCTTGTTGTTTAAAACGAGAGTGGTTTGATTAAAAGCATAAGCATTTAGGGTGTCTTAAGTTTTAATTAACCTGATTCACCCTCTCATTCATTTCTGTAATCTCCATAGTGACCCTTTCTGCATGAGAGCATGTGAGAGTTTTATTTAAATACTTAAATAGTTCATCTAAAAATGACAATTATGCCCTCATTTTCTCACCCTCATGTCAATCAAAACTTTTGACTTTTTCTTCTATGAAGCACAATAGATTATATTTTTGTTTTGTCCCTAAAATGAAATAAAATCTAATTGCAATTTTACAGATAAAAATTATTAGAGATTAAAATCATTTTTTAAGATCCAGGTTTGCTGTGCTTGTTTATAGAGATGCACAATTTGTCCCTAAATGTTGTGATTTGATATATTTTATAAATAATAATAATAATAATAATAATAATAATAATAAAATATTAAAGAAAATAAGAAATTACTATTGTAATGTTTCTCTGTAAAATTAAATATTAGGTATATAATAATAATAATAGTAATAATAACTTTATTTTATAGCACAACTGTAAAATTACAATACTAATATTTATGGTGGTCTTCATTTCTTCATTTTCAAAATGTTAAACCATGAAGCTTTCATTTTAGCTGAAAACCACAGGAGACCTTAAACCTTTACTTTTGTTGACAACAGTGGCGTATGTTGCGTTAGGGCCACTTGATTATGGCAAAAATCATAATCACAATTATTTTTAGTCAATATTGAAATCACAATTATTTATTATTATTATTATTATTATTATGGGAACAGTGTCTCTTTTGCGGCTTAATGCACTTGTCTTTTAATAACACTGTTTAATATCAAACACGTCCCGTAGATTAGCAACAGCAGACTGCATTTTACAACACTCACTTACCTAGATGATTTGGATGTTAAGTTTCGGCTTTTAAGGAGGAACGAAAGCGCACCGCTGTGAAGGAAAGGAAGGTGCGCTGGACAGAATGCAGCAGTGGCACAATAATCGTTTTACCTTTATTATCTTGTTTTCATAATCGTTGGACGCCAAAACCAAAATCAAAAATCAATTACGATTAATCGCACAGTCCTATTGCATTTTCAAATGCACATTGTAAGGTGACCCGAGCTCAGAGCACATGCTGATTTGAGTATGTGTAAAGCAGCATTTACTGCGAACAGCTCTGATGTCTTCTTGATGAGGAACAATTTGACATAGATGTGTTATTAAAGCTGTGAAGATGGCTGCCGAATCAACAGAGTTGCCTTGAGGGGACTTTGGTTGTAAACACCGGTCTCTCTCAGGCTCAGCCACACACAGTAATCACTATATGCATTATTCAGTGTGTGGGGTTGTGAGTGGGTGTGATGTATTGGGCACGAGGGGAGACGTGACCGTGTGCAAATTGTCAACAGAAGACTTATGGCATAGAGTTTGAACAGGCACACAGGGGACTCACAACATTGTTCTTTTGTTCAAAGCCCTGCATGGCAACGGTCCAGCCAATGAAATGTCAAAACTGCTGACTCAAGGCAGGTACAAGCTTTGACTGTTTTTAAACAGGTTTCCCCAAACACTTCCCTCGTCTGCCATTGGTTGAAAAAAAGAAATTCCACCCCAAACTCACACTATTGGTTAAGCCACTGTTGCTATGTCAGACTGGTTAGGATGCTCAAACAAACAGCAATGTTTTGATAACAGAGTGCATCAACCTACAAATGCTGTACTTGTAGACGTTATAAAATAGGACAAAAGTATTTGGTCATCAAGACTTTACACTGACAGTGACGTGTAGACCACAAAAAAAGTCATTAATTGCCATCCAACCAAGTTTAGCAGAGTTAAATTTGATAAGAAATATAAAATTGGCAACTACCAGTGGGAATTTGCTCAGTGAAGTTCATGTGGTTCGCCACCTGATACAGTTGGTTACTGCAGTCGAGTTGTAACGTCCAAAAGCAACCAACAGCACAGTAACTTGGTGACCTCTAGTGATTTAATCACTGTCAGTGTGAATGGAGCTTCATACTCACACCCTGACAGACTCATGAACAGGAACCATGGCGATTGAAATCCCACCGTTTCTCTGTGGAGCGTGTGAACTGCATCTCCATTGATCTCCAGTGCTGTAACCTCTGACCTCTGTTGGCAGACCTTCAGCGTATAAGGCCACCCTGTCATGCTTTCTCATAGCAGTTAGTTTGCTTCCTCTCTTTCACTCTAGACCAGTGTCCTAATGAGTGAGTCTATTTAAAGAGAACTCTACTGCTTCTATATTTAACCTACTAAGATGCTCTCTTTAAGCACCTAGTGCCTGCCTCTTTGTGGCTTTGGGTTAGAAAGGTGTGACTGTCTTGTCTCTGAGTCCTTATTTCTCGCTTCCGCCCTCTCTGCATCGCTTGCTGTCCCTCTTGCTACAAGAAGGACCTCACTTTCACTGCAGGGGCCTGTTTTGGCCCCAGTCCTACTGGAGACATGTTCTCTTACCTTCGATCTCCACACTACCTGGTGAGTGTCCGAGCACTGAAGGGGAAACATGAGAATGCTGAGATTTACAGGAGGACGTTTAATGTAGGCTAGGTTCTCAATTAAGGGTATGGCTTCTTGTTATGTATGGTATGTGTTATCCATCGTCCCTTTACATTGTGACATTCAACTACCATCCATTTATCAAAGAATAAGAGGATGCAATAAACTGATCAAAAGTGAAAGCAAAAAAAAAAAAGATTTACAAAAGATTTCTATTTCAAATAAATGCTGTTCTTTTGAACTTTCTATTTTTAAATAATCCTGAAAAGATTTATTACTGTTTCCACAAAAATATTAGGTTGTGCAACTGTTTTCAACATGGATAATAAGAAATGTTTCTAGAATGGGAAATCAGCATATTAGAATGATTTCTGAAGGATCATGTGACACTGAAGACTGGAGTAATGTCTGCCAAATCAGCTTTACATCACAGAAATAAATTACATTTTAAAATATATTACAGTTATTTTGAATTGTATTAATATTTCACAATATTACTGTTTTCTTTATGTATTTTTGATCAAATAAATGTAGTCTTGGTGTATGTATGGTATGATTATTTAATTATTTTGCTGAAGTGTTCTGTAGTAAAACACAAGGAATTCACGCTGTCTACACTGTCTAACTCTTTCATGACTGGAATACCCTGTACTTTTGTGGCGCAATCCCACACATAACTTGACCTACAAGAAATGGACAGTGTGTAGGAGAGAAGGATGATGTCAGTTGTTTTTTGAACGGAGAGCAGCACAGAGAGGCAAGTACAGGTTGCGTCATTGCGGCCATTGACGTATTTTTGCTGATTAACCCGTGTCATTCGGGCGAGTGTCCTCACACTTAAGCTTTGTTCCATAAGTACGGTGGCTTTGTGGTCATCGTGAGAAAGACGCATTGTTCTGTGTCTATTTCTGCAGCTAAAGGTCTTGTTCAGGGCAGGCATGGGTGTCCTGCACCACGAACATATGGATTCATATTGCTGTGTTGAGTGTTGGGAATGTCTTTCTCCTATAGTTTTGCATTATTGAAATTCCCTTCCCACAATCCCTCAAACATGCTGTTTGGTTCTGCCATGAAGAAAAGTTTTTGGTTGTTTCCAATGCAGAGCCTAATATTTCCAGACTATTTCAGAAATATTTCTGAAATCATAAGTCTTTGCTCGCCCATGCCTCTGTGTTGAGAGAGTGACACACTTGAAAATTCTTTTTGGCTGTGCCTGTGTCTCTCCTGAATCGCTTCTCTCTGTCTATTCATCTTTCTGTTCCTCTTTGTTGAGTCATTGTGAGTTGTTCTGAGGGCAGCCCTGCCTGAATAGCTATTGTGCTCTCTGTACCAAGAGCCGTCATCTCCTTTAGTCCATGTGGCAGACGTTCGACGAGAGTCTAAGACGTTTCGTTAACCCTGCTGTGCTTGTGTGTACAGGGGTGACGGACCAACACCGGGAACAACACTTGAGTAAATCAGCCATAGTGATCTAGCACACCAAGTGCACTGCAATGACTTAGCACCTTTGTTAACAAGCCATGTGCTAAATGTGAGCCTAGGACACACAGTTGGGATTCATTTTATTGGATACAACAAATGATTGCATCATTGCATCTAATGTGTATGTTGTCAGGTTGTTTGGCCGACACTGATGTTTGACCTGCCGCTAATTTGATTCACCTTGACAAGATTATTTCAATATCAGTTCAGACAAATCTACTCTGTCTGAATCATCGGTCTGTGATTAAGTGTGTAGAGAGAAAGAGGAAAGTATCTATTTAGAAGGCATTTCCTTTATGCAAACAGATACGATCAAAAGACATGTGGAGTTGCTTAATACTTCCTGTTATGCATGATAAATTGAAATATTACCCTTTGTAGATGAAGCAACGCATTATGAAGTACCTTTTAAAATGCTTCACAAAAAAATGAAAATAAAAGTAGTAATTAGCGACAGACTGTTGATTTACTGAAAATGAATGCACAAGCAAAGTGGTATGGCAGTGTTATGAATACTATAGCGCAAAAAAAACTACTTCAAAAGTAAAAACTTAGCAAAACATTTATTTGTAAGATTACATTTGTAAAAGGGTATCTGACAAGGCTGGTTGGAAGCAAGTTGGAAAAGCTGGGCAGCGCTGCTTTGTGTACCGTAGTAGCCGGGGTAACTGCTCTATTTCTACTTTTCAATAAGTGCCGCCTGTTGTCAGAGATTGAATTTGCATGTTCATTCAGCCCATCTGCTGTTTTTACACATTGGTCTCAAGTGTTTCATTATTATATTGCTGAGGTGTGTTGGTGCAACACTGTGAAGACATTTAAAAATGTAGGATCCTGCGATCAGTTCTGGCAGCCAATGAGCCAAAGGATTTAAGTGATTCCTCAGTCTAGTATGAGTCAGCACTCTTGTGCTGCATTCTGAGCTCTTTGTAAGTGTTTGATAAAGGTCTTTGATAAGTTAGCCAAAATACAATTGCAGTCTTGATGTAACAAATAAATGGGTTTTGGTGAGTTTCTCACTGCCTGAAGGGAAAAGAATCTCAGGTCACCAGCAAGTCTGGTTAAAAAAAACTATCCAATTATGATTATGAACCGTTACCTTATTACCTTTTAAAAAGTGTTTTAAATCAATTAGATTGGATGTTGTGTTTTGATAAAGCTCATTTGTTTGGTTGAGTAAGCAGTGGCCTCAAATCAAGTCTGTTACTGTACTCTATGATTAAAGCCCGATCGGACCAGTGCTGCATTGTCACAAAAGTTTATCATTTGCAAGTATTTTCAAGCCTTGGCAATTTTAGTATTCAAGCGCAAGATGCAAAAGAGAATTCAGTTTAGTAATCGTGCACTGTTTTGGAAGTGTGTGTGTGCAACACAAATCTGAAGTGCACGCCCAAAAAGCCACATCTCAGCCTGTGCGCAAATACTAAATTGAGTTCTCTTTGACGCTTGAATGGACATATTCATACAAAACTATGTCAAAAGGCGCATATTGGTGAGTTTCTTCGTAAACATAGGCTGCGTCCGAAATCACGTACATTCTTGAGTAGGTACTTATTTTGAATATGTAATTACTTCACAACCACTAAAAGTAAGTTCTATATAGTTATGAGTATATGTGTGTTATGAATGTAATCTGAACGTTCTACATTCGCCAAGTTGTCATTGTCATGTGACCTACCAGCATCAGTTGCTTCACTGCCATTCACAAATCCTGTCCCGTGACCTCATGGGATAGTAAAGTGTCAGTCATATGCACACTTCAGAATCACGCTGGTAGGAATAGGTCACCCAGGTATGTTTTGCTTACTCTTTTATGAGTACTGTGAATTTGGACATCTTTTGCTATATAGGTCTTCTGTTTTTTGCCTTCTATATAGTAGGGAAGTATGCGATTTCAGATGCAGCCCTCGTCTGTTATGTCTTAAGTGAACACAAACAGTTGAGAAATAAATTCCATGTGTAACAGTATATTAGATCTGTGCATCTCTTAACATGTTTACTTTAACAATATTTGAAATTTATATGAATTAGGCTAGTAGTTTTGGTGTCATAACCTTATTTAATAAGGTTACATGGGTCAAAAACAATGAAAACAATAACTAGGCTTGTTGTATTTTATTTATTTATTACTTTTTTTTGTGATGGGGGGCCAGTGAAAAAGCTATTTGAAATACTGGCCCAACCTAGCCAGTAGAAAAAATCATTAGCTCTGAGCCCTGGCCCCAGTTATTCATATGCACAATATATAGTGACAAAAAGTCCCATTTCTTTTCTTCTTTTTGGAACAAATTGCTTGATAATAGAATATTTGAAAACATTAGTTGGTATCAGTTAGTCTTTTTAGTTACTTTACAATGCTGGAGGTCAATGCATACCCCATTACATGAATTAAGAGAAGAGTTTATCCCCGAAGGTCAGCCCAAAGAGTTTACAGGTCAGGATTAGTAGCTTCCCCCCCAAGCTAGAGCCTGATTTTCTGTAGATACTCTAACTCCTAGAAAATGCGTTAAGTTGACAAAAAGTAGAAACAATGGAAAAGTTAGACCTGAGAGTGTCAGTTCAATTGTAAGTTAGACCTGAGAGTGTTTTCCAGTAGTGCATTTTTAAGCCATTGCATCCGTCAACAAATGGGAACACAAAGAGAGAAATGGAGAGAGAGGGATAAGGGGGATGGGAGAGAGGGAGAGAGAGATAAAGAAAGAATCATCAATCCAGCCATTCTGTCCAGGAGCATCCTCACCAAAACTGATTTAAGCTAATTTAGGTGACAGCCATCCCCATATTTTGAACTCCCCTTGCCTATTTTTTTCTTTTACGGTCTTATGTAACCAGTATTTGTCTGTGAAATCATCTTATATCTATAATAATGGCTAGTTTTGTTCAGCATCAAGCTAGTTTTAAGTGCAGTAATGGCCAAAGTATTTCTTTCCAAAAACTTTAAATTTATAAAATAGGAAAATGGAAAACATGGATTGGTAACAAAGAAGACCATCTTTAGGTCTGCAATGTCAGTATACAGACTGTAGGTTGAAGATATGGGGCATTTACTCACAAGCAGTGGTTTGAGCACAGAGAACAGAGTGTTGCTCACTAGGAGTCTCTCTCTAACATTTCTGAATAATTAATAGGGGTTTTTGGGGAGATGAAGGGACCAATGAGAACGCAGGGATTTGCATGATTGTGGAACACACCGTCTGCCGTAGTGGATTTGGGACTACCATCAAAGCACACTGCCTGCAGGTTTCTCCAAACACACACACACAGACACACATACACACTTCTACGCAATCACAGAAACGCATATTAACTGCCACATTCACTGATTAAGATGGATGCAAATCATGTAATCATCATTATGTACTCACTTTAATGCTGCCACAAACCTATATGACATTCTCTCTTTTTTTTGAAGGTTTCAGTGGTTTGTGTCCATTTGTCATCTTAACATATAGAACGCTAAGTAATTTGGCCATTTCTAATTATTGGGGGGACTTGTCCCCCTCAATGTCTATGATAGTTATGGCCCTGTATTATACTGACTTTAATGTTATGGACAAAACAAATGTGTGTCTGCCTGTCTGGCTCTATATATATAATATATCTATACATATATTTAATTTTACATAGATAGATGGGTAGAAGATAGATGGGTAGATGGATTAGATGGGTAGAAGCGATCAAAATAGAGCAAATCACCTTCTGAAAGTAACTTGGTGCTTCAAATAATGATTGTATCGATATATTGGTACACCAGTAGATGGCAACAAGTGACTTAAAAATATATTTGACATTGAATCATTTATTCAAGAGATTAGTTTAAAAATTAAGTGAAGTAGGCTACGTAAGTGAGTCATTGAATCTTTTTTTTATTTTTTATAATTCATTCAGATTAATTAAATGTTTTAAATAGACTGCAGCAATTAACATTTTGTCGGAACCTCTAGTAGTTACATGTTATTTTGTTTAGTGAATCGTGGGAGAATCATGATGATGTTGAAACAGAAAAAAATTGTGATTCTCAATTTATCCAGAATCGTGCAGCTCTAATAGATAGATTTCAGTCTGTTTTTTCTTGTGCCATTTGTACCCATTCAACATCTGTTGCAGTGCTTCAGAGATGAAAGTGTACAGCTGTACTTCATGCTGCTCTGACTGAGATTTCATATTCTCATTGAGTCTTCCAGAAACCATCAACGTTAGTGATGAGCGCAGGAAGGTCTGTTTGTGTGTGCTTGTGCGGTATCACGCAGCTTTGTGCCGAAGACCTAAAGGTTAATTGGTTGTCTCTCTGTTAGAGTTTGAGCATTTCTGAACTCACTGAGGTGTGAAACAGAGCTAAAATTCCCCATAAAGTTTGCTGTCGACTAAATCAGCCTTCCTGGAGTCTCACTTATTGATTCGAGTGTGTGTGTGTGTGGTCGTGTCCTTTGTGACACACTTGCAGTAGATACTGTGGTCTCATACTGTAGATATGGACTTCATGTTCGGTTGAGCACACATCCGTGTGGCTCCAGGGGCTCTGGGGGAGGTGACTGGGTGGCTCTGCATATGTCACAGATGTGCTAATGTGTGGCTGAGTGGATGCATCCTGACTGCAGGCAGTCAGATGGAAATGTAGGTTATACTGGTCATTCATACTTAGTCCAGGAGAAAGAGAGTGAGATAGGCCTTTCTTTGTGTTAAGGGGTAGTTCCTGATGGAAAAAAGAAGAGGAGGAAAAAGGTCTGTGCCCTCTAAAACAAAGGGAACGATATGATAAATGGAAGATTATTATTGTTATTAGGGCCCGAGCACCGATGGTGCCAGGACCCTATTGGAATTTCTCTGTTTATTATTACTAATAGTCAAATTCTTTTCAGTGTCATGAAAGCTGCAGCTGCAAGAATGAAGATTAAGCTTTAATTTAACTGAACCAACCCGATCTCATGAGAAAATGTTTGGTGATTAGGTGATTTAGAATTTTATGGCAATTTGTTTTAAATTTTGGCAAATTGGTGGCAAATCATATGGTTTGATTTTTATTTTTTATTATTATACCCACTCATAAATAACTAGCAGGTTGTATAAAAAGGTAGAAAGTAAAAGTATGTAAAAGGGTTACCAAAATGTAAAAGGGTTACAAAGTGCCACTATGTTTCACCAGTGATCAAACCTAGTGAAATCTGTATGAGTGAGTTATATTTTGTAATTAGCAATTGTTACAAACATGATAGGTTGCCAGGGTAATCAGCCAATCACTGGCCCTGCCTCCTCTCATCCATAAAGAAACATTTCAGAATTGTGACAAGTTTTCAGATTGTCTTTTTCACTTCTCTTTCTCACCGCACTATACCTTACACACACTTATTTTGTTATGTAACCATCTTAGAGTATGTCCCAGCTTAGCACACAAAGGCATTTAAGTAAATGCATGCATGGCATGAATAACTTTAATGGAAGCTCTTTGAAATACTTGCTTCTGATTGGTCAGTAATGGGATTTTGTAGTCAAGTATTGTTCTATAACGACCACTGAACTTTATAAATCGTTATTGTCTCAGACAGCAAAGCGCCTACATAGCTGTGTTAGTTACTGATCCTTGTTGAGCCTTCATCTGCAAGTAAGCTAATACAATTATTTAAAATCAAATCAATATTTAATTTCAATTAGGTTTTTATTTTGTAAGCAGTGTTACGAAGAGGCTAATGTACAGCAATGTCAGCATTAATCAAAGTACTTTGCAAGACCAACACCCTATAGAAATGCTTATGGGGGGACCTTACTTTTGTCCCATTTCTTTTTTCATTCTCAAACACCACAAACACACACACACACACAAACACACACACGCACACACACGCACACACACACTGGTGAGGTGCTTAGGAGGGAAAGGAATGCAGGTTACCATGCTGCATATAATCCTCCTTTGGCGCACAGTTTAATGGTCTAATGTGGACCCCTAGTGGCCAATCACAAGAAGAGAACAGCAGAGGTTCTGATATAGTGCTTTAGAAAATATACAGTAGTCAAGTCACCTTTATTTATATAGCGCTTTATACAATACATTTTGTTTCAAAGCAGCTTTACAGTGATAACAGGAAGATTATGCATTTTGGCTGTTGTTCAGTCAGATCAGTGTTGATTCTGTTCTGTTGTAAAGATCATCAATTATTAAATTAGTTCATTTGCACAAAAGCTGTTTTAAATGCAAGGGGTGGTCACAACAAATATTGATTTGATTTAGTTTATAGAAGTTAATTGATAAATAAAATCTAAATTACATTATTTTTACTCACTTTACAGTAATTTTAAAACTTTTCACAGTAGATTTTGCAGGAAACCCTGCAGAAAGGTTTCATCAAGCATCTTGGTTGCTACAGTTCTTCTGGATTTAGTCTGTTTTTTTTCTGTTTCTTCATGTAATCACAGATGGACTCTGATGATGAGATCAGATCTCCATGTGGACCATATTATCGTCTGAGTAGATTTCTCTGAAACAGCAAGGCTTATGGGTTACTCCTGGTCAGCAGTGGTGAGACATTACCAACAGTGGTCCGAGGAGGGACGAACGAATGCATAAGAAGAAGAAGAAGTTTTATTTATATAGGGCCTTTCCATAGCTCAAGGCCTCTTTACATAGTTAGACAGTACATTTGTCCACACACACAATAGTGCATAACACATCAACATACACAATACAAGCACAGGTCTTATATAGCCATATTATTCAAAATACAAATTAAATAGGTATGTCTTTGCATTGAAGGCAGTTAAGGTTATCCCATCTAGTCCGAGCCAACAGAAGGTCTACTGTGACACAAGTCACACAAAATTTTAATGATGGTTACGGGAGGTACAGTGCATTGCACTCTGCTGCGTATGGGGCTCCGTAGTTACAGACCAATCAGAGTGCCTATTATGACCCCTGTCCACGTCAAAAGTGCCTACAATGGGCATGGACCTTAGAGCAGTGTGAAACAGAGCTAAAATTCCCCATAAAGTTTGCTGTTGACTAAATCAGCCTTCCTGGAGCATCACTTATTAATTAGAGTGTGTGTGGTTGTGTCCTTTGTGACACACCTGCAGTAGACACCCCCGTCCACGTCAAAAACAATGGCCTACAATGGACATGCAAGCGTTAAAACTGGACCTTAGAGCAGTGGAAGCTTGGTCCGATGAGTCCTGTTTCCTTTTACATCACATGGACGGCCGTGTAAATGTGATTCATCAGACCAGGCCACCTTCTTCCATCGCTCCGTGGTACAGTTCTGATGTTCATATGCCCACTGTTGGCGCTTTTGGTGGTGGACAGGGGTCAGCATGGGCTCCCTGACTGGTCTGCGACTATGCAGCCCCATACGCAACAAACTGCGACTGTGGATTCTGACACCTTTCTATCAGATCCAGCATTAACTTCTTGAGCAATTTGAATACTATAGTAGCTTGTCTGTTTGATCGGACCACACGGGCCAGCCTTTGCTCCCCACATGCATCAATATGCCTTGGCCACCCATGACCCTGTTGCCGGTTCACCACTGTTCCTTCCTTGGACCACTTTTGACAGATACTGACCACTGCAGACCGGGAACATCCCACAAGAGCTGCAGGTTTAGAGATGCTCTGACCCAGTCGTCTAGCCATCACAATTTGGCCCTTGTCAAACTCGCTCAAATCCTTACTCTTGCCCATTTGTCCTGCTTCTAACACATCAACTTTGAGGACAAAATTTTCAATTGCTGCCTAATATATCCCACCCACTAACAGGTGCCGTGATGAAGAGATAATCAGTGTTATTCACTTCACCTGTCAGTGGTCATAATGTTATGCCTGATGTATAATATAATATAATATAATATAATATAATATAATATAATATAATAATAAATGTATGTCAATTATGATTTGAGTAGTTCTCATAGAGTACCACAAGCATAAAAGAGTGGTTGGCACTTGGAGGATGATGGACATATGCATGAATGGACGATGATGATTCATCGAAAGATGAAAGAATATTTGCTTGCATCAAGAAAATGTAACAAAAGCTTGCAGAATTCACATTACAGTGACTGGTTCCCGTTGCATCTATTGTACCTTTGTGCTGTCTGAATGAAAAGGCGTATGTGGCGCAGAAGCCATCAGATTCCTGTGTGTGTGTGACTGGTAACCACAAAGGACTTCATTAGCATCCATATCTGAACATCTAATCCGAAAACATCTCTGGAACAACAGACTTCTCATAACATGAAACCAATCTGCATTCATGTGTGCTAGTACTTCAGTTTGATGTCATATATACTTGCTTAAAGACACACTTCATAACCTGCAATCTGACTGTATTTATTAAGAGTACATACTCAAATCTCCCTCTCCCCTGGGGGTTTTAATTCATGTACACTCACAGCTTTTACCATGTATATATTCGTGCTGTGCATTTCCTCTTGGGTGTGCGCTACAGATTTCCATGTGGAGGCATGTGGCTGAGCATGGATTTGAATACTTTAATCTTTTTTTTCTGTTTGTGCACGCAAACATTGTTCATACACTGAGTGAAATGAACTTTGCTGTTTGAGCTATTTCGGGGTCACCTTTCTTATGAAAGGGTCCAGTAGAGGCTAGTCTCTCTAACATTGTTTATTTGCAGATACTGTGTGCATGTGGTTGAGACGGCGCAAGAGACAGAGACAGATATGCAAACAAGGGTTGACGTTTGTATGTAGATGTTTAGGTGGAGAGTTTCAGTATTTCCATTTAGATTGAAGAGAAAAAGACCTACAGCTCAAGAGACAAGCAGGAGTCAGTAAGTGAAATTTACCAATGTAATGCTTTTAATGTTTGATTTCAAGCGTATATGATAGGATGCACAATTGGTAATATCATACTTTAAATGATTAATAATTGATATCATTTAAATATATACATCTTTTGTCGTTAATTTAATATTGTATTTGTAATGCAGTTTATTTCTTTGTTCACCTGGTGTGTTTAAAAGTGAAACAACTCTTTCAAAGAGACGTTTCAAGTATAATCAGGTTTGCTGCAGCTGCCTTCTTTAAAAATTGGCAACATTTATTTTCTTGGCTTTTTTGTTGCTGTTCCAATATTTAATAGTTTTAAAAAAATGTATGTAATTTGTAATTAAAGAGTTCTGTAAGTCAGCTGGTCATGATTACACATAAACCACAGCTACTTACCAAATAAAGAAATATATGGACATATTAATTTGAGTTTGTTATTTTATTATGTAAGCTGAAAGAGAACTAGCACAGTGTAGTTTAGTGGCTATTATACAAATAAATGAATATTTGACTTCCAGTCAAAATGTATTTAGATCAATGTAAATTTTGGGATTCTCTTTTGGAATGTGTTTGCAGTTACACAGGACATTGGAAAATGTTAGAGCAGCTTTGAGTCTATTATCACGATAAACCTTATTATTTCAGTATGACAGGAAGTCCCATATGTTTCCATGCATGACAGGATAGATTAGCCAACAGGCCTCTTCCAAATATTCTGACTATTTGAGGTCTTTGCCAACAGGCCTTTCCATAAAAACAGGAATTGTGTCAGATTTTTTCAAGTGTTAGCAATGGGCCATTGCTTTGTTGGATTGGTCCTCAGACTTGTGCCATGTTGCACCCCTGACGGGGCACCCAATTGCATACATGTATGCATTCATAGATGCTGTATATACCCTCTAACTTGCACATCACTAGTTGCAGTATTAGGGTTTTAAGTCAAGTAGTCACTGGTGACTTTGTTGATGTTCTGGGAGCAGTAGTTTCTGTTACTCTCAGGTAAGAGACTGGCTTCTATTTCTGTTCTTCCTGTATATGTGAGTTTTCAGTTGCTTTTGTATTGTGTGGTTTGTTTTCATTATGGTGAATCTCACAATGGGTAACACCAAAATGACAGCGCCTTCAGCGGTGAGGACGTTGTTTCTTTTGCAGTAATGAGGAAGAGACACTCTCTAAAATATCTCTTTCAAACAACTGCAAGTGACTGACTTCTTAATTGACTGACTTCTATACTTTGTGTATTAACCAGACATTTCTACTGAACTACTGGACTGTTACTGACATTACATTTACAATCGATTAATTAAGAAACTTTTTTCCAAAGCAACTTATTATATTTATTTATTTATTTATTTATTTAACAAAAAATATGAATTATGTGTTTGCCAGGACTGGTTAATATATTTAAGTCAGAGATTGCACTTCAAAATAAAGTACAGATGGTCATTCTGTGATCAAACTGGCTCCTCCCATTGTTCTCTGTCTCTTTCTTAGTAAATCATATGCAAGTATTCCTATGCTTCATTTTATAACTTTATTGAATTCTCCCCATGCTTTATTCTCAGTTAAAACATGAGTTGTTTTAAATGAACAGTGTGAAAGTCCAGCCAGTTGTCAGCCATGACCGCATCAATAAAATAATTGGCAGATGTTTCTTGGAGCCCCCTGTGAATCTTGGATCTCTCAGAATTTCTCCACTGCCTGGCAGAATCAGTCACAGTTTTATTAGCTGCTTTTGTTTCTCTTGGCCTTCTTGCTTTGGCAGATGTGTGCACTTATCTTTTGAGACATTTACATCTAAGCTGCTAAACAAAATAGGACAAACTTTCTCTGTTTTGTTCACAGGGCATCTCTCCCACCGGACAGGGTCGGCCCGAGTCCCCTGTGTACACAAACCTCCAGGAGTTGAAGATCTCTCAGTCATCTCTCCCACCTGTTCCCACTTCCTCCCCTCTGCACATCCTGGGTGACTGGGAAACGCACAAAGATTCGAGTGGAAGAAACTTCTACTACAACCGCACGACTCAGGAGAGGACCTGGAAACCACCCCGCTCGCGAGACAACGGGGTCAGTCGCGGGGACACGTCCAACACTGGAGACATGGAGGTAACAAACAACTGGGAAAATGTCCACAAAAAAATCTGCGTAAATTGATTTCACATGTAAAGCACAATCTTTATTCTAATGTGAGTGTGACTGTGTGCCCACATGCTTGTGCATGTGAAAGTTTGAACTAGGCCAGATCTGAAGTAGGTCTTCAGTCTATATTTAAGCCTTTGAAAAATGCTGTTCAGATATTTAAGCTTCAGCAGCCAGCTGACCCAGCTTCAGACAGAACCGAGTTCTCAGCGGATATTGCAGTTATTTTGGATTATTATTTAAAATGACAAAAGTAATGTCAGTTAAGTTGTTCTGGACACTGTAAGAGCTATCATGTATGTCCTTGTCCATGTTTACGAGAGTAAATAGTTTGACGTGTTTGTTTCCCGAGCTCATTTAGGACAGCCTTATCTGAAGTTTTGATCCAAGTTTCACTCTTTCCATTGTCCATAGCTGCCATCTAGTGGTGAAAATATATCTTAAATTTGGGTATACTAAAAGGGGGCATGATATATTTTGTTTATCAGTTAAAATATTATCGGTTACAGATGCTGTGCAGTTTTTTTAACGTTATCGTTGTGTTGTTGTTGTTGCTGTATTTATTTAAAATGCATTAATAAGAATTTTTATTAAAATATATTATTTTTAAATAGTAATAATGTATTGTTTATTACTGTTAATAATGATAATGATGTTATTTATTTAAATATAAATAGATTTTTATAATGGTACTTTTTAAATAAGTAACATTTACATTTATACATTTTGTATATGTTTTTATTAAAGCAACTTACATTGCATTTGAAGAACACATTTAACTAGTTAATTTCATGGAAATAAAAACAGTTGCCAGTGTTGTTGGCACCATTCTGTATTGTCGAAGCTACATAAATGAATGCTTTTGTCTTTTTAATTTTTTTTTATGATTGACTTTGTCTTTCTGCCATTTTTGTTTTCTCTCTCTTGTTTATTAGCATTTGTCATCTGAGGAGAACTGTCCCAGCACACACTCCAGTCAGTCAGACAGTCAGTACGGATCGCCCCCTAGAGGCTGGTCTGAGGAGCTGGATGAACATGGCCACACACTCTATGTGTCTGAATACACCAATGAGAAGGTGCTGGAAAGAGCTGCTTACATACCAAAATCTCTTTTTATTATGTAAAAATGTAACATGTTTTTCTTTGTTTGGCAGTGGATTAAGCATGTGGATGAACAAGGACGGCCGTATTACTACAGTGCTGATGGATCCCGTTCAGAATGGGAGTTACCAAAAGTAAGTTAAACTTTTTCACAGGTTCACCCAGACAGTGTTTAAATCATGTAGTGTTCATTGCCTGCTTTAGCTCTTGTGTCAACCAGGACAGTAGGAGGTTTACCGGGAAAATCTAAAAGTAACCCTGATTCCCTAATCGAGTTATCCGAGATCAGTGTCTCTAGCGCACCAGTCGTGCTGGACACCGTTGGTCGGACCACACTCTCTTCTTTTATTACACATTCTTTTACACTCATTCCATCCAATATACACACATGTTGTACTCTGGAGGGCTGTGCGGGTTGGGCGGGCTTATGTTCGGAGGAGGGGATCTGACTGTACATGGTGCTGTGGACAGTGAGGAGAGAGGTAGCGGCTGTTCTCTATTATTTTCTGTGTTTTTATCACTGCCAATAGTCAATGATAAATTATTTTAACCAACCTTTTTTGTTTGTTTCTTCAAAACATTGTAGAATTTCCTGTAGAATTCTGTATTATAAATAGATGCGGAAAATCCCACTATATTTGCATAGCTTGGAGGCTATTAATAATGTGGATAAAAGATGGAAATCCTCTACATTTTGAAATTCTCAACACCCCTTGAAATTCACTTCCTGGACTCAGTCCCCCAGTTTTCCCCCAACAGTCCTAATTTTAGTTAGGGATGGGAATTTTTGTCAATTTCTCATTTCGATCATCGATAGGTCTCAAAAAAACAAGTACTCGGGGCATGTCCGTCATGGAGATAATGAAAATACTGTTACGAAAATTATTGTTGACAAATACAAACGTGACATGAAAACATGAACGCGTCTAAAAACAAAATGACCATCTCAAATAACCCAGTCAATAATATCGGGCATTGCATTTGAGCTGAAACTGTGAATAAACACCACCCTGCAGAGCTTTGCTAGCGGGTTAATAAACTCAACCAAACGTATCCTATATTAGATAAATCTGATATATACCTGTTACAACTTACATCTGCCCAAAAGGACACGAATGCAAATGTGAACTTGACCGTGCTAGTTTTTACAGTCTATGGTTTGAAAGGGAAACTCACAATCTGAATGCACTTTTCCCTTAACAACCATGCTGATACACGGGCAACTAAAGCATAGAGAATTTACAACATTCTATTACAATCTTGTTCTCATTATAATGCTATGTATATGACAGATTGGCGCTGCACATCTTGCACTTAGCTGTATTTCATGATTCCAGGCATCACTGCAGTGCATGCTTTCAAATCCAGTTTCACTTTATTTTGCCGGTCTGAAAGGCATGCTGTCGAATGCTAACCAACAGACCTTGGGTACCGCCCAAAATGCTATAAAAACCAATAAAAAAAATAGACAAATATATGTTTTAAAGTCAGGGCGATCATCGTTTTCATGATCGATCGTCGCCGTCACGTTCGAGTACTCAAGTACTCTTGCCCATCCCTTGTTTTAATCGATGGTTTTAACACTTTCACTCTCTCTTTCTTACTTCTTGTTTATTCCCAGTATAATCTCTCTCCTCCAATCTCCGGAGAAGCTCCTAAGAGTCACAGTTTGGAAAGGAAGCAGCCGGAACCCATTGTGCTGACCAAGTGGAGACACAGCACATATGTGCTGGACATCACTGATAAGGTACGTCTATGTTGTTAGACAAACAAATGTCCTTCCTTAGCACAACCAAACACAGCATTCACAATACAGTTCTCTTGTGTAATATGTGTATAAATGCATACACTGCAATTCAAAAGTTTGGGGTCAGTAAGATTTATTTGATAGAAGTCAGCATTTATTGGCTCAAAAATGCAGTAACATATTGTGAAATATGACTGCTTTCTGTTTGAAAATATTTCAAAATGTAATTCATTCCTGTGATGGAAAATCTGAATTTTCAGCATCATTACTTTAGTCTTCAGTGTCACATGATCCTTCAGAAATCATTCTTAATATACTTATCAATTAAGAAACATTTCTTATTACTATCACAGCTGAAAATGGTTGTGCTTCATAAAATGATTTGCTGTTCGTGGTATATACACTTTTTTTTTATAAACAAACAACTTTGGTAGAACAGCACTTAATGAAAGTAATATTAACTGCTTTGATGTTTATGCCTTTTAGGTGTGTGTTTTTTTTTTATTGACTCCATTTGTGTAACTCTCAGACCCTCTCAAATGTTTTACCGTGAAAACCAGCATGTAGCCTAAAATCCAATTAGAAGGCCGCCATTGTTGTTTTTTCCCCCCACTCAGATGCCAGTGAAGATTATCACATACCAAATATATTTCCGGAAAGCATGAGGCTTTTAACAGTTCTTAATCTCAGTGCATGTGTTTTGTATTTTATTTTATCACTCAGTAATGCTGGTTATTTAAAGATGCTAAATGAAACAAGCCTGATATTATGTTGCTCTCGTGTCACACAATGGTTTTCATTCCAGCTGACATTCAAAAACAGATGGTTCAGCGTGAACCGCCTCACCGGGGGCTTCGGTCTGTCACTGTACAGAGAAGTTAGTCACCTCATTATGCTGTAACCAATCAGATGTGATTACAGACTTCTTGATTTCTTCACTTCCCAAATTGAAAGTGTTTTCAAGCGAATCAAGGAAATAAATCATTTTGAGTTAATCAAAGCCTGCTCAAAATGTGCTCTTCATGATTTTGATGATATCTGGGTGTGCACATACAGTATGTGTGCTCATTTCTTGTATGCTTGCGCCTGCTGCCTTTATACTAACTATTTTATTACTAACATGTCAACATCTAGTCCAAGTCCTTACAAATCATTCATGGCACATAAAGACTTGAGATGACAGTGATTCTGACCATTATCTGTAACCAGCCTTTTTCCTCATCTTAACTACCTTCAGAATGGATCTAACCTCTTTTTGTATTCATCCTTTAACCCTCTCTGTTCTGAATGTTTAACACTGCACGTTTTCTGCTTTATGACTTGCAGGAGTCTGTAAATGCCAAACACAACTCTCCTGAATCAGACTCCTGCCCTTCTTCACCAAAACACCCCTCTACCGTTAGTATAACCAATAACCTGTGAATGTGTATTAACATCAGTTCTCTTTTAAATGCATGTTGTCATCAGAATTAACAATGCAATTTAAATTGCTTAATTTAAATACTACTACTACTAATAATAATATATACTCTATAGTATTATAATAACAGATAATAATGTACAGTATTCTTATTTACCTTTTATTTAATTGGTTTCCCTTTATTGTTTTTCTTTTCATTTTTATTCATTTTTCCTCCTCTCTGTAGCCCTCAGAAAAGTGTGGTGTTCTCAATGTCACCAAGATCACTGAACATGGCAAAAAAGTCAGGTAAACACTGCATCGCTGAATATTGCCATTTATCTTTAATAGGTATGGGGAAATGGATGCACTAAAATAGTAATATTTATGCATTATGCAGGATTTTTTTCTTAAAAGAAAAAAAGTTCTTAAAATAACTTTTGTGGCCTCTAATATTGGTTAATGCTACAAAGAATGAATTGTGCTAAATTGAAAAATGTAAGCATTGGTCATTAAAGTGCCCCTATTATGTTTTTTCGAATATTACCCTTAATGCAGTATGTAATATAGCTGTTTGCGAAATGTAAAAGGTCCGCATTGCCAAAATGAGTTAATAATTCCAGTCTCACTATGCAGTTTTATAACACATTTGCATAATGCCAGCCTATGGTCTTCATTGGTTGCTCACGAACGTCTACTTTACCCGCCCTCAAACACTAGTTGTAGCTGAGACTGGAAAAGTTTTGTGTTGTCGACATGCCGAGAAACGCTGTTTTCTGCACGGTGAAAGCAAATCCTCGAAAGCAAAGATGAGGATTCGAGTTTGAATTGATACGGTGAAATTGTTCATATCACGGTATACAAGTGCTGAGGAAGCTTCCGGAGCTGAATTTCAAATATGGTAATGGACGTTTTGTTTCCGACACGCTCCGTACAATGAACAGACTGACCAATCAGAGCAGAGTAAAAAGGGATTGATCCTTGATTAAGTCGTCTCAGACACTGAGAAAAGAGGTGATGCTGCGATGTATATTATGAGAAAATGTGTGTTTTTTTGACCTCGGATGCATGAAAGCCTATTGTAGGAGGCCTCTAAAACAAAATTAGGAGCCTTTAAAATAGCATAATAAGGTCACTTAAAAAAAAAAAAAAAAAGCATATTATGCAATTCTTGGTGACTCCCTTTTCTAGTTTCTCATCTGATCTTTAGAATAGTGACACAGATGCTCTTATTGTTTTGTTGTCCTGCAGGAAGAATTGGGCCTCCACCTGGACTGTCCTGCAGGGATCCTCTTTACTCTTTGCAAAGGGTCAGGGCACCGGCACCAGCTGGGTATGTATTCATGCCAGGTTACAATGGCCTGTTCCTCTGGGGCAAATGAGGAATTTTCCTCTTGCAAATAGTTCAGTGTATTTGACCTTGTTAGTCTGTAGTAACAGTTGACAGTGTAATTTCAATTGACACGCTTTGAATACTGCCAGGCCCCTCCATAGTCTGCCTCAAATTTGCCTGCATTTATGCAGGAGTGTACTGTGCAAACTGCATCCACATTCAGTGCTCAGCAAGTGTGAACAAAAAGACGCCTGGATGCTTTTACATATAATAAATATTAGCTCTCTTGCCGATTTGTACCTTTCTCTTTCGTTTATATCTCCCATGTGTGTTGTGAGTGTGTTTTCATGCATCATCACTCTCTTTATGTTCTTTTCCTTTCTTTCATCTCTTCTCTGTCTCTTCAAAGTCGTACTGCCGCAATGGTTCCTTTCCTGAACTCCTCCTTTCATTGCTAAGTAACTGGAAGCGTTCGATTAAGCCCCGGCCTGCAGTGTCCTATACGCACTGTAGACGCGGCCGGGCTCCTTCTGTATGTGTCAGCCTCTCTGAACTGAATGAGTGTGCCCTCTGTGCTGATCTAGGAACAGTTTTGCATGGATTAAAGATGACTGTAATTTGATAAAAAATTCTTTAGATGGTTTCAAATAGGATGCAGTTTAGAAATACATGGTATTTGATATGATTTCATTTAATTATTTAAATAATTATAAGTTCATTCAAGTTATGTGATGCAGAGCTGTTCTGAGATCAGCTGAGCAGGGCAGCTTGTCTCCCATTTTATTTGTGCACGTCCTACTTTCTGCCTGTGCGCCACACTTATCGCCCCGTGCTATGTGCTTGAACTCAGTTCCTCATGCAAGAGAGGGTGAATTTAAAACTTTTACAATGTCAAATAACAGTTATTAAATGAAAATGGATGCACTAAGACCCTTATGTTTGCTGGCATGCATAAGAATCATTTATTTTATGCTATGTGTCTGTATTATCACAACATACAAAGTGGAGCTTAGCATTGCTCAAAGCAAAATATGGGAATGCTCTTTGCAGACCTGGGCCATAAATTATAAAACGGTGAAGCGTGTGCATTGTGCATTTAATATTCAAGTCTAACCTAATAGTGGACTTTCCCTGCCACCCAGAACTAATTCACACTTAAAATGTAGCGTGCTGCGTAACTCGCTTTTGAACAGGAACAACAATATAGCTTGTGTTTAACAGCACTGGACTAAACAGAATCCTAATGATTGATGATTCATTAATGGAGAGTGTTCGGATTTAAACTGAGCTGTTTAATTTATCTTTGTTATTAAAGTTTGGAGGCAACCAATCCAAACCGGAATTCACAGTGGACCTCCGAGGAGGTTCGGTCGAGTGGGCATCCAAAGAAAAGTCCAGCAAGAAACATGTAATTGAGGTGAGAGTCAGATAATGTTACCTCTGAATTTCTCAAAATCTTCTACATTGTTGTAAATACTTTTCATTTGAACAATTATGGTTACTTTACGGTAATTACAGAGCAATTTCCTGGTGAATTAGTAGAAGATAAAGCAATGAGCCATGAGGTACAGGTTGTTTTTACAGTGCTTAGGACTCTTATCCCTGGAAAAATTGCTCTATCACACAGTAATTTACTTTTATAAAATGTTTTTTAATTTAATGGCAACAACAATACTATAAGACAACAGTGGTAATCAAATAGCTGATTTATTACTATTTGTATTAGTTATTTCATTTTTGTTAGATATTAGCGTAGAGTTAGTTTAGAGTTATTAGTGATGAAAATCCACATCAATTACATCAGGTACTGTAATACAGTTAAAGGTGCAGTGTGTAGTATTTATGAGGATCTATTGACAGAAATGCAATATAATATACATAACTATGTTTCCAGTGTTGTATAAAGATCTTACATAATGAACCATTATGTTTTTATCACCTTAGAATGAGCCATTTCTATCTACACACACCGCGGGTCCCCTTACAGTGAAGTCACCATTTTGCGTCGTCATGTTTTTACAGTCCTAAAACGGACGAACTGCTCTACAGAGCGCTAGCTGCTCTCTGCTGTCTCAGACGATGACATCTTTGTCCTGTGTCAGCCATTTCTCTATGTGTTTCGAAAGTGAGGGGTGAAAGGTGGGCAGTTGCAATTCGCAACCTCACCACTAGATACCGCTAAAATGTACACTGTGCACCTTTAAAGTTACATTAGCATAATTGCAAACATGTTTACAATTGCCTAGCGACATAGCAACTGTACATTTATAATAATAATTATAAAAGAATAACTTGTATTTCATACTGTAACTGAATCTGTCCTGACACCTGCCTTTGCCTAATATAATCCCACTGACCTGATGTGAACTTTGACCCCGGCAGCTGAAGACACGAGTGGGCACAGAGCTGCTGATTCAGTCCGAGATTGACAGCGTTATTAATGACTGGTTCAGAGCGCTTTCTGAGACCATCAACACGCATGTGAGTGAAATACACACGACACAATGCAAAAATATGACAAAAACTGTTAAAAAAAAAAATTCACATTGTAATGACGGTGTATGTGTTGTAGGCTTGGGAGTCTGATGAAGCCATTGAAGAGGACATGCCTGAGTCTCCTGGATCTGAGAAACACGACAAAGAGAAAGACCCTAGAGACTCAAAGAAAAACAGAAGTACAGAAGACAAACATTTGTACAATAAATCATAACTACATATAGGGTTTGTGCTGAGTCATGACACGCACCTGTGTGTTTGTGCAGTAGTGAAGAACTCCAGCATCGAGTCGTCTGAACAGAAGAAGACCAGAGTGAAGCTGAAGAAGTTCCTCACACGGAGACCAACCTTACAGGCTGTCAGGGACAAAGGCTACATAAAAGGTAACATATGAGTGCATACAGCTGTTAGGTTAATTCTGTCATCATTTACTCGCCCTCATGTTGTTCCAAATCCGATCGTGTCTCTTCAGAAAGTTAACTTAGAAAGACTAAACCACTCAATTCATATGGATTAGTTTGACGATCTCTTTATGAACTTTTTGAAGCGTCAAAGTGGTAGTTTTGTAGACTGTCAGTGGAGAGTATAGAAAGCTCTCAGATTTCATCAAAAAGATCTTCATTTGTAGTCTGAAGATGAACGAAAAGTCTTACGGGTTTGGAACGACATGAGGGTTAATAATTAATGACAGGATGTTCATTTTTGGGTGAACTATCCCTTTAAGCATTTGTGAATGATCTACATAAAGAGGAAGGGGTTCTGTTAGAAGACACCTCTGGTAACCCTCCTGTCTGTTCTCAGATCAAGTGTTTGGCTGCAGTTTGACTGCCCTGTGTCAGAGAGAAGGCACTTCAGTGCCTAATTTTGTCAAGATGTGCATTGAGCATGTGGAGAATACAGGTACTTATTTGTTTAATTGATCGTGATTTGATTATTAATACACTCTTTGAGTTGTCATTCTCAGACTACATCCATTTCCTGTCTCGTTTCTCTTTTTCTCAGGCTTAAATGTTGATGGCTTGTACAGAGTCAGTGGAAATCTGGCTGTCATACAGAAATTGCGCTTTGCCGTCAATCATGGTAAGGACATTTTTTGGTTTGTTTGTTTATGCAGTTAAAATGATACAAGCTTGCAAACAGGTCTCACACGTTGTTATTGTTCACTTAAACTAGAATAAAATCTATTAAGAATTTTTGAAATGTTGATGAAATGTTTATAATAATAATAATAATAATAATAATAATAATCTAACTAAAATAAAATAAGTTGAAGTACTAAAATTACTAAAAACTTAAATAAAAATACATTAAAAAGTCTATAGAAATAATGGCAAAAGCCTACAACAAAATTGCTAAAACTGAAATTATAATAAAAATATCTAAATAAAAATATCTAAATAAAAGCTAATTGAAAATATTAATAATGCACATTTCCTACACTGATAGCTAACAACAAAGTTCAAACAATCAGACAGAAAAATGACTTGTACTTTATCCGTGGTATATTAGCTGTATCTAGCAAAGTTTCTCCTTGTAAAGCAGTCTGAACTGCTCTGTCCCACAGCTTTATTTTGAATTGGTATAAAGGGTGTGTTTGTATGTCTGCAGATGAAAAGGTGAATCTGGAAGACAGTAAATGGGAGGATATCCACGTGACTACAGGTGCTCTGAAGATGTTTTTCCGGGAGCTTCCAGAGCCTCTGTTCACCTACGCATCCTTTAATGACTTTGTCGGAGCCATTAGTGAGTTCTTTCATTTTATTTAAACAAGTTAATTACTTGATTGATTCACAAACATATGTAACTAGGCTTCATATGAGCTGCAAATGTGTGAGCAGCTCAGAAATTAATAATTTTGTTTTGGACTTTTTTAGTTTTTTCTTGAAAGTTTACAATTTCTTAATTCTGGTTTTTAAGTTAAAATATAGTGATGTCCGGAGATCTGAAATCCTGGGATTAAACTCCTATATATATAACTATATATATATATATATATATATATATATATATATATATATATATATATATATATATATATATATATATATATATATATATATATAAAGGTTCTGATGGGGTCAGCAAGTTTTTATGTTCACCAACGCTGCATTTATTTGATCAAAAATACAGTGAAAATTTGTATAAATGTTACATTTTTGCATTGTGGAAAATTACAATTTTAAATATTTATATATATTTAAAAATGTAATTTATTCCTGTGGTGGCAAAGCTGAATTTTCAGCATCATTACTCCAGTTTTCTGAGTCACGTGATCCTTCAAAAATCATTTTAATATGCTAATTTGCTGCTCAAGAAACATTTATTATTGTTATCAATCTTGAAATCTTGACACTTTTGATCAATTTAATGCATCATTGCTGAATAAAAGTTTTAATTTCTTAAAAAATACTGTATGTCTTACTGATTCCAAACCTTTGAGCAGTACAAAGTGTTCTTTGGATGCTCTTTTTAATATGGAAAAAGCATGGACATTAATTTTATTATTATATACACCCAGAAGACTAATAAAGCTTCAACCACAAGAGGGAGCAGTTTGATTTGGGAATAGTTTTTCCAGGTCCCAGAGCTGGATTACCCAGAGCATCTCATTCTCAACATTATCCTAATCCTGCTCTTTTTCATTTTGCTTGATTTTCAGAACACTCAGATTACAAGCAGCGAGTCCAATCCATAAAAGACTTGATCAAACAGTTGCCAAAACCCAATCAGGAAACGATGAAAGTGTTATTTAAACATCTAAAAAGGTAAGGGACTGCTCGTGTCATTGTTTTTAATGGAACCATTTATTGCATGGATGGATTTGTCAAATTGAGTTATTAAGCCTTCCTTTCCAAACCTTCATCATTCATTATTGATTTGAGGCCATGCTGGTGTGTGTGATTGTTGGAGGTGAGGAGGGTGTGGTCGGTGCTCTGCACAGCAAGCCTCTATCGAGTTATCTCACTGTATCCATTACTGGGACAGACCTGGAGACTAGCCAACTACATCATTATGAGAGAGAGAGACATGTGGAGCAGGAGTGTGGGACAGGAAGAGACCGGAGGGAGGGTCTACACCACATCCTACTGATGCATTGCCATTGGCACTAGGGTGTGTGTGATGCACGAGCCACAGAGAGAGACTTGAGAAATATAGCAAGCAGAAGACTGTGACAGAGAGAAAACATGAAGGGCTGTGTGGAGGAAAGTGTGAGGTGCTGTAGTTAATCCAGGCGCGGCTGTCTGTGATTGTGATGCAGTAGGAATGTAATTCAATTAGTTAACGGCCTGTGTAAACAGTTCTTGACTGTGACATCAACCTTGGGAGCTTCACAGGAAACGGCAGATGTGGAGAACGCAACTGTTATGTTGCTGATGCTCTTTTAGTATACGTCATCTAGTATTTGCAGCTCATTCTGGAAAAGACCTGCCCGTTTAGACTGATTGACATTTAAAACGTTTACTTGCTTTGTTTGTTACTAGGAATGCAACGGTGTTGCAATTCTGGCTGATAATAAATTTATATACTATTTTGCCTAATTACATAAAACACTAAAAACTCGTTTTAAAGTGAATTTAGTATGAAAAATGTTTAGATTTGATAAAGATTACATTTAACAGTTTTATGAATTATGTTTTTTAAAATTAGCTTTAAGTTTTAGATGTTGGCAAAAATGCAAAAATAGAGGATATGAGCATGCGCAAGTAAATATCCAATATTAAGCGATAAATTAAAAAAACAATCAATAACTGCCAACCGGTTAATTCTGAATATCTTATCAATTACGTATGTCTACAATAAATAACTGAAAAAAATACCTGTGTACATAATTAATTACTTGCGTCGTTTAAAATGTTGTGGTCAGTAAGATTTTTTTTATTGTTTTTGAAGAAGTCTCTTAAAAGGCAGTAAGGCACAATATGTAATTTCTGCCATAATTTTCTCTTATTCAAAACAAAGGCGTACTTGATGACGCCTTGATTTCATGGAATCATGGGAGTTGACGTCTTTACCTCTACAGTCGTTGGAAAATAATCTGACTAGATGAGCTAATGTATTAAAGATTTATTAACGTCACTGTAGTATGAAGCAGGGTGGGGCTGAAAGCCTTGAAAGTGATTGCTAATGAGAGACAAGCATGGCACACGGCTCCAGAGCAGTGGAGCTTTTATTATGCCATAGACAGCCACTTTCACTTCTTCCGGTCATGCGTATGTGGGGTAACGTAGTACTGTTTTATAATATTAGATGCATTTGAATGTGTTGAAAGTTATGTTATAATGCTACTCTGTGCGTTTGCTCTGTGGCTACTATGAGACACTTGTTGCACACTGCAGTGAGCTAGATCGATATTATGCATGGCAAAACATGGTACTCGCAGTAAATCAAGAAAACAAGATTTAAACCATAAGACTAACTGTGTTGAGCTGTATCACAATGATTAGTTTTCTGTCGATGAATGTAATCAAACAGTTGCTCACCTGTCTAATAAAACGCATAATATCAAGCGTAACTCGGGTATAGGTGACGTGCGGACATGGTCCGTGTCCTGGTTAAAATGGCTTATTTCTCTGTATTTAAACCATTCTTGGAAACATTTGAGATGTAAGTACACAATTCAACAATATACACCGATCAGAAATAACATTATGACCACCTTCCTAATATTGTGTTGGTCCCCCTTTTGCTGCCAAAACAGCCCTGACCTGACGAGGCATGGACTCCACTAGACCCCTGAAGGTGTGCTGTGATATCTGGCACAAAGATGTTAGCAGCAGATCCTCTAAATTGCGAGGTGGGGTCTCCATGGATTGGACTTGTTTGTTCAGCACATCCCACAGATGCTCGATTGGATTGAGATTTGGGGAATTTGGAGGCCAAGTCAACACCTCACACTTCTTGTTGTGCTCCTCAAACCATTCCTGAACCATTTTTGCTTTGTGGCAGGGTGCATTATCCTGCTGAAAGAGGCCACAGCCACCAGGGAATACCGTTTCCATGAAAGGGTGTACATGGTCTGCAACAATTCTTAGGTAGGTGGTACATGTCAAAGTAACATCCACATGGATGGCAGGAACCAAGGTTTCCCAGCAGAAAATTGCCCAAAGCATCACACTGCCTCCGCCGGTTTGTCTTCTTTTCATAGTGCATCCTGGTGTCATGACCAGGCCACCTTCTTCCATTGCTCCGTGGTCCAGTTCTGATGCTCACGTGCCCACTGTTGGTGCTTTCGGCAGTGGACAGGGCACCCTGACTGGTCTACGGCTATGCAGCCCCATACGCAACAAACTGCACTGCACAGTGTATTCTGACACCTTTCTATCAGAACCAGCATTAACTTCTTGAGCAATTTGAGCTACAGTAGCTCGTCTGTTTGATCGGACCACACGGGCCAGCCTTCTCTCCCCACGTGCATTAATGAGCCCTGGTCGCCCATAACCCTGTTGCCGGTTCACCACTGTTCCTTCCTTGGACCACTTTTGACAGATACTGACCACTGCAGACCGGGAACATCCCACAAGAGCTGCAGGTTTAGAGATGCTCTGACCCATCACAATTTGGCCCTTGTCAAACTCACTCAAATCCTTACGCTTGCCCATTTTTCCTGCTTCTAACACATCAACTTTGAGGACAAAATGTTCACTTTTCTACCTAATATATCCCACCCACTAACAGGTGCCATGATGAAGAGATAATCAGTGTTATTCACTTGACCTGTCAGTGGTCATAATATTATGCCTGATCAGTGTATATAACATTGTTCTAGTGTTTTTGGGATATTTTAATCCAAAAATCTTACATATTATGCCTTTAAATTCACCAAGACTGTATTTATTTGATCAAAATATAGTTTAATAAACAGTATTGTAAAATATTCTCACAATTGAAAATAACTATAAATAATATAGCTTAAAATGTAATTAATTCCTGTAATAGCAAAGCTGAATTTTCAGCAGCCATTACTGCAGCTTTCCGTGTCACATAATCTCATTCTTATGATTTATCAATGTTGAAAACAGTTGTACTACTTAATATTTTTTCAGAATACTTTAATACAAAGTCTTCTATACAAAGAAAAACCTTTGCAACATGATGTATTTAAAAGTATTATGAATAAAAGTATTCATTTATTTTCTTTTTTGAACAGTAGTGTATATTAGCTATCAGGCTGTTGTGCTTCAAGAAGCAATCCAGTCTTTAATCCATTACTAAAACTACTCTTTTATCTTTCTTGTCGATTTAGGTTTATGAAGCAACTTTTTATAACTATAAATTGTTAACTCTACCTCTGTTATCACATCCATTCCTAACCTTAAAATAATCATGAGCTATAAAGCTGCTTCCTCAGTGGCAGGTGAGAGTCACATGAATCTTTAATCACTCTGGGCTTTCTTTAGGGAGTTGTCTCGTTCAGTCTAGTGAGGTCTGTTCTTTTCTACAGTATTTTTAACTTTAATTTTGCTCTTAGCCTTGTGAAGGACAGCAGTCAAAATGTCCCTCACTCCATCTCTTAGAGATTCCCATAATCTTTTGTAAATCTGAAATGACAACTATTATTTAGACGTGTCTGTTCATGCACATCATTTTAAGGCAAATTCTGATGTTTTTGTAGGAACATCAACTTCACACCTTCAGTATGTTTACTTCTGTCTTCTTTAAATCAACTCAAAGTTAAAATGAAGTGGAAAATAAACAAAGAAAACATTTTCACTGTACATATAGAGTGAATCATTTTCCCCATGTTGTTGTATGATGTGCCTTACTGTGTAATTCTGAATGTAATTTGAGACCGGCGTTGAGTCTCAATAGTAATTGCTATATCAAACATGCACAATGACATTTGCCTTTGCCTCCATTTGCATTTAAATGGCTCTCAGTCCACTGTAACTCAAAATGGAGGATGGAGGCATAGCGTTCCAGAAAAATTACGGTCTGACATTTTGCTGTTGCAGGGAAAAGGCATCTTTATTTATGTAATTTAAGCACAATACCCAAACATTTTTTATTAAAAAGTAAAATCGCTGGCGCTGGGAGGATTTGTCATTTTAATGTGGAGTAGATCCTTTTACGTTTGGACAAAAATGCATTTACCTGCCACAAATTCACCGTTCATGATTGTCAGACAGATGGAAGCTCTTTAGTCGCAAAAGCTCTGCTGTTGATGGTGGTTACATTTTTAACTAATTTACAGGAAAGCAAGACATAACTCTCAAACTCTCGCTCTGTTTTTCAGAGTTATAGATCACGGCGAGGTGAACAGGATGACGACCCAGAGCGTGGCTATCGTGTTCGGTCCAACCCTTCTGCGGCCGGAGATCGAGACGGGCAATATGGCGGTTCATATGGTCTATCAGAACCAGATTGTAGAACTCATCCTTCTAGAGTATGAGAACATTTTTGGGAGGTAGAACATCTCTAAGTGACACCAGAGAATCAATCCAGAGAACACAATGCCAGAAGTTTAACATCTCATATCCATCGCACAAACACGCACCACTGCTGTGGACCAAGCCTAAAAGTGTATATAAACAAACATATGAGTGGATTTACTGTGACTTATGACTGGATATAAGCAAAGAAAATTAATACAGGAAGGTTATTTATGCACTTAATTTTTTTTTTTTTTTTTTTTTTTTTTTTGAGGATATACAATATTTTCTTTTTTTTTTCCATTTGGATTGTCATTCCTTGGCTTAGAATAAGCTGGATGGACTTTTGGACAATTATGGATGGTCATTAGTTTCCATTTATGCACTCTTTTTTTTGGGAAATTGGAATATTTTCCTAAGCTGGGAACTGGAATGGACTTTATCTTAGCCAGTATTGACGACTAGAATGAAAACTGACTGAGCAGACACTTTCAAGTCTCACCAGATTGAGTTTTTTTGCAGTGAAATGTTTAAAAGTAAGAGTGATTTTTGGAGTTTCATTCATTCAGAAACGTGTCTGACTTGTATCTGGGCTCTCGCAGACTCAGAGTTTTTGTTTTCTTCATTTTTTTTTCCTGTGGAATAAGCTGAAAGTGCACTGTATTAGGAGACAGTATTATTTGACAATGACTACTGACCGATGGGTAATGGGGTCGATTAAAATGGACAATGATTAATAATCAGTATTAGGGCAGGAATCTTGTTTCAAATGGGAACAGCTCTTACTTCAGGACGTCACATTACTGGATAACAGACATGCTCGTCACACTCTCTTTTGTGTTATCCAACAGAAAAACCCATTTTAACCCTTTAATGAAATGTATCAGGACTTTCACGTGCTCTAGGTCAAACCTGTGTAATTTTCTTGGCGTAAATGGACTGTGTTGTGCCGAGTTATGTAACCGTATGCAGAGAACCAGGTTGTTTTCCAGATGTGAATCTGATGTGTTGTGTAGCAAGACCTCTCAAAAACGGCTCGTCTCTCGCCCTTGTATCTCCCGAGGCTTACTGGAAAAAGAAAGGTGAGATGCTTATATCGGCATTTAGGCCTTACACGGTTTCAAATCAATACCGAAAAATATTAATCTCCGGTTTCCTGCTCTGCCCCTGGATGGAAAGCCGCTTGATAACAAATTGACAGTATGGTACTGGAAATAATATTGCAGTTAGTGTTAACTGAAGGTACGCATGGAAACACCTTCTTTGTCTTGTTTTTAACAAAATTCAGAACGCATATGTACAGACTACTTCAACAAGAACTTGAACCCTGTTGTACAAAAAGAAAAATACCAATAATAGTTGAAGTGTGATGGCTTGAAGTTGTGGGTCAATAACAAGTGAAAAGATCTAATATTGTTGATGTACGGAAGAAGGAAATGAGTGATAGGTGGGGCGAGGGAGGGGTGATGTCATCACACATTGTGAACTGCACATTTTGAATGTAATTTTCAGACTAACTGCTATTTCTGAAATTGATGTCTAATCCTAATTAAAAAGACAAAAACTCATGGATAATATTAAAGTGATAATGCCTGAGTTATTAGTGTAGTGTTTATTTTCATTGTTCATGTGTCACCATTCATCTCGATATTGCAGAAACTGATCATATGAAATGACGCAGGAAACCATCAACTGTTTCTTTTAATGCAGCGATTTATAATACGAAAATAAATCCTGTTTATTTGAGCAGAGTGGATTGTGCAGAGCAGTTCTGTTTTCAGTAGCTTCCATAAAACACTACAGTTTTATACACATTTTAGCTAAATATGCATCTCATTAAAGCTTAAATTTATGTTTCCAAGTTAGCTTTATGATGTTTTTGTAGACAGGACCACCTTTAATCAGTGAAAAAGTGACATGGAAAATGACAGAATCGAGACTGGGTGGTGATCAAATCATACACCTGCTAGAAACCATGAGCTGTGTGACTTAAAAAGAGGAAGGCTTTCCAAATGAGAACACAATTAGCTCATATCCATAATTCATAGCTCTGACCACACTCTGCTGCAGCCGGGACCCTAGAGGTGTCTGAATTGCACACCATATGCTGCTGCGTGTCTGAGGGGCAGAGGTGCCAGGAAAGCCCCTGGTCCTGTGTGTCCGTGGAGGCCGAAGTGTGGTGAGGAAATATGAGCAAGCCATTATGAACCATAAAACATTCATGACTTTGACTCTTCTTTTTTTCCCCTCTATATGTCTATCATCTTCAGTGTTGCTGCATCTTGCCAACTGATCGGAATGAGTGACAGACTCTTTGTTTGTGTGCTTAAAACATGTATATGACTGAAGACTTTCATAAACGATAATTGAGTCTTCTCTGAATTCGCTGCTTTTGGGATCCATTTTCATATCTGTTTTGGAGCCCCAACTAAACTGAGTAATTGTGTTCATTAAAACGCACATGGAAAAATTTCAAGCATTTGCTACTTTGTGCGACTGCTCTGCTAAGAAATACCCGGCTGAATGAGGCAACCGGATCAAGAGGAGAAAGAAGAAAAAAGCCACATTTTCTCTAATCACATTAATCTTTGACGGCAACACAACTTGTAATTTTCATGTATGGGGAGGCCAGATGAAATCATTTTATTTGACATGGTAACTACTTTTATAGGGCTACATATAAATGTAAACTGTATTTGTGCGCTGTAAATCTATGCATGCAGCCTGAATGACATTTATAGGAATGTCCTAGCCGCTGATAAGCATCTGTCTGCTGTGTAACTTTAGGCATTAAGTGTAGTAGAATGTGGGTTCAAGATGTCTCTTGTGCGAAATTATTGACCATTAATGCAAATTTTGCACAGAAATGTAAACCATGCCGAATACAGAACAAACATGATGCTGAAATCCATTTCCTCTCCTTAATTGACTTTTATAAGGCAATTGTGTAAATATTGATGGTACTTTCATGTGAAGTTGCGCTTATTCCTCACTTAAGACACTCCTGAGGCTCCTGTGCTTAAATGCTCCATTTAGCAAGTCTTTGCAAATACCATCTCAAGTATCCTTTAAAATAAACCCCAAATGCACACGGGCATTGGCTAAAGTAATCATAGGAGTACTTCAAATGTTATCTGCCCATGCTTTGCTATTAATGAAGTTCGCATGGTTGGACTTGATGGTTTTGAATTGGGAAATTCAATGCATTTTAAATAGACGCCTGCATGCGGGATTTACATAAGGTAATTGCACAAAGCTGGAAATACTATGTCTGTGATAGGGCCATTCCCCCTCCTTGTGCGCTAATACAATCAACCCCATTAAGTAGGCCGTAAATATAGAGCTGCTGTATCATACGAGCCTGACAGATAATGGACCCATCTGCATGTCCATTTACTCATCCTGGGTGAAGCCTGATTGGTTTATCCGCACTCCATCATCTGACCCAGCATTAAGAGCTTGTAAATTCTGCAGAAGATAACACCTGAAGAACCCTGCCCAGAGTTTTATAGAGTAGCTCCAGCATGAGGCTGGAGAGTGTGCGAATATGTCATTGTAAGAAATGGGTGCCTCTTACAGAGCGCCAGACAAGGAGTTCCTTTTAATTTTTGGAAGATTTCAAACATTCTATAAGACAAATAATATTTAAGTGTTCACATATGCACTGTGCCATTCTTAGATAAATGATTCTTTTGACATATGAGGCCTTCAGAAAGGTAAAAGGGCTGACAATTGAATGAGATTACAAGGCTTGAAAATTATATGGTGCTTCTTAAAGTACGTTTACACGACAATGATGCACTAAAAATGGAAGTTTGTCCTTTGCATTTTTCACATACAGACGACAGCGTTATCAAAACAATCCAGTTCGCACGGATCCGCCAAAACGTCTAAAAGCGCTGTATTATTCATGTAAGGCCAGTAGTTGGCGAAGTCACTGTGTAAAGAAACACTACGGCTTATAGACTGAACACATAATACGTATGCACATGACGTCACCTTTATCACAAATTCGCGCTTTTTAAGTTTACACATTGACAATGACAGTTTCGTTTTCAAAAACTTGCACTTTGAAACCCATTCAGGCCCCCTAAGACGTTGTCGTGTAAATGAATACCCAAAATGCATAAAAACGTTTCCGTTTTTAATTGAAGCGGTGTCGTGTAAACGCACCCTTAGAAAAATGAACACTGATATTTCTGCAAATATCCATATTTCAGTTATCAATTGTTTACTAAACAAACTAAAATATTTATGGAATGGTTTGTTATTTTAAGAGAGGGAAACACTGGAAAGAGGGTAAAATTATGCACAATTATACTTTTTAATTAATGTCAACTGAAATTGAAAAAAATGCAAGTGCTAAATGCTAGCGTTTATTATTTTTGTTCACATCAAAATGTGATATATTTTTTAAAGGCATTCTAATGAACAAATAAAAGAATTTGAAAAATATTATTTAAAATAAGTTTTGCTGATGTGTTTAGAAAAATGAACCTGGCATCAACTATTCATTTTTTACACATATGCAGGCTATACGAGGGAAACAAATGATACCCATTTTGTAAAAAAATTACCCATATGTACTGTATGCTTGCCAGATTTTAATAGGACAGAGAAGTCTTTTAAAAATGTAGGCAGTAGTTTGATTCGAAAGTTAAATGAGAAGCAAAGAGCACTACAGCTTTAAAATTTCACATACATCAGCTTAAACATCCTGGGTATAGATATTCTGAAACCCTCTAAGCCAGGCATCTTGTGAATAAGACTGACGGTAATTTAAAAGCAATGCCTCTCTTCACTAGTCTCTAGTGATTCGGTCTCTCTCTACCCGTTAATTAGTTTGTCTCCAACTGCTGATTTAGCCTCGGTGTCCTTGCAGGAAGCCGTGTGGTGGGTCTCTTTTACAGGCTGATTAATCCTGTTCAGGCCCGTGGAGTGGTGTTAGACCCCGTCAGCAGCTTATTAGCATGTGTGCCTACTAGCAGAGCCCCTGCTACTCCTAAGGCTTAATAATATGTGTTTCTTCAACTAACGTCCTTATTAGTGCTACTAAGTGACGATCACACTTATAAATAGTGCTGTGTGCCTTTTTAATTAAGGCCTATGAAATCATAGGCTTGATGCGCGAGCATGTGTGCTTGTGTGTGATAAATGAGGGGTGTTCGCGTTGGTGTTATGACTGCTGCTCCCGTGAGTTTACCTCACACACTTACCCTAACAAGACACACACACACACACTCACTCACACAATCTCTCGATGATTTATGATCTGAGGTGCAGCAGCCTCTTTACAGTGCAGTTTTGCTGAGAAGATAACAGCAGCTCGAGAGATACAGGCGTGTAATGTTAAACATCAATTAGGTTGCTGTCTACTCATACATGCAGCCTTTTTCCCTTTGGAAATGTTATCCTTAAACAGGGCATAACCACCATCGACACTGAATAGGACATGACTGTTTTTCATAGTTCTCCCATCTTTCATTGGTCTTTAAAAAAACGTACTTCTGTGTAACACAACTGAATTTTTGAAGAAATTATTTGGGGGACTAATAATGAAAGTGAATGGGAACTGGGGTAGGGTATTCAATTTCCGAAATTACACAAAATCACGATAAAGACATATTATACTTGTGTACTGTGTTTCATTACATGTCTTCTGAAGACAAACGATGGAGAAACAATCTTCATTGTTGAGCTCATGAAAGAAGCCATGTCCGATTCCTGAAAGAATTGTTCTTTTGAATCAGTTGTTTTCAATGAATCGGTTGAACTGTTTCACAAAGGTGGTGTAAACCACACATATATATATATATATATATATATATATATATATATATATATATATATATATATATATATATATATATATATATATAATATAATTAGAATATCATCAAAAAGTTGATTTATTTCACTAATTCCATTCAAAAAGTGAAACTTGTATATTATATTCATTCATTGCACACATACTGATCTATTTCAAATGTTTATTTCTTTTAATTTTGATGATTATAACTTACAACTAAGGAAAATCCCAAATTCAGTATCTCAGAAAATTAGAATATTGTGAAAAGGTTGAATATTGAAGACACCTGGTGCCACACTCTAATCAGCTGATGAACTCAAAACTCCTGCAAAGGCCTTTAAATGGTCTCTCAGTCTAGTTCTGTAGGCTACACAATCATGGGGAAGACTGCTGACTGGACAGTTGTCCAAAAGATGACCATTGACACCTTGCACAAGGAGGGCAAGACACAAAAGGTCATTGTAAAAGAGGCCGGCTGTTCACAGAGTTCTGTGTCCAAACACATTAATAGAGAGGTGAAGGGAAGGAAAAGATGTGGTAGAAAAAAAGTGTACAAGCAATAGGGATAACCGCACCCTGGAGAGGATTGTGAAACAAAACCCATTCAAAAATGTGGGGGAGATTCACAAAGAGTGGACTGCAGCTGGAGTCAGTGCTTCAAGAACCACTACGCACAGACGTATGCAAGACATGGGTTTCAGCTGTCGCATTCCTTGTGTCAAGCCACTCTTGAACAACAGACCGCGTCAGAAGCGTCTCGTCTGGGCTAAAGACAAAAAGGACTGGACTGCTGCTGAGTGCTCCAAAGTTATGTTCTCTGATGAAAGTAAATTTTGCATTTCCTTTGGAAATCAGAGTCCCAGAGTCTGGAGGAAGAGAGGAGAGGCACACAACCCACGTTGCTTGAGGTCCAGTGTAAAGTTTTCACAGTCAGTGATGGTTTGGGGTACCGTGTCATCTGCTGGTGTTGGTCCACTGTGTTTTCTGAGGTCCAAGGTCAACACAGCCGTATACCAGGAAGTTTTAGAGCACTTCATGCTTCCTGCTGCTGACCAACTTTATGGAGATGCAGATTTCATTTTCCAACAGGACTTGGCACCTGCACACAGTGCCAAAGCAACCAGTACCTGGTTTAAGGACCATGGTATCCCTGTTCTTAACTGACCAGCAAACTCAGAAAATCTATGGGGTACTGTGAAGAGGAAGATGCGATATGCCAGACCCAACAATGCAGAAGAGCTGAAGGCAACTATCAGAGCAACCCCTGAGCAGTGCCACAGACTGATCGACTCCATGCCACGCCGCATTGCTGCAGTAATTCAGGCAAAAGGTGCCCCGACTAAGTATTGAGTGCTGTACATGCTCATACTTTTCATGTTCATACTTTTCAGTTGGCCAAGATTTCTAAAAATCCTTTCTTTGTATTGGTCTTAAGTAATATTCTAATCATTAGAAATATATCAGTCTGTGTGTAATGAATGAATATAATATACAAGTTTCACTTTTTGAATGGAATTAGTGAAATAAATCAACTTTTTGATGATATTCTAATTATATGACCAGCACCTATATATATAGATGCCACATTTGACCACTCCAGACACGTTGGTGTCCCCACCATCTTGCAATGGTTAGCATGTCGTCACTCACAATAAGAGTCAATGATGCCACAACATTGCGCAGCTTCTGGTTGTGAAACCGCCAAGATTTAAATTCCCGAAAGAAACAAGATAACCTTTCACAGGTGAGAATGTGTTGGTTTGTGTTTTTATATGCATTAACTCAATATTACATGTTTTTACTTTTACTATGGTTACCTTTTAATGTTGTGTCAGCTAATGCCTCTGTCTTCTTGTATTGTGTTGTTTAGCAAAATTATCTGCTGAAGTCTATTTCATATATAGATATTCATACATGCATAACTACAGTTGCAGATGCTCAGGCCCTGTTTACACTAGTGCGTTTTTATTTTAAAATGGAAACTAAAATTAAAACTATCCTAATAACTATTTCAGAAACGATCTCCATCCACAATACATGACCAAAAACGCATGTCACATGACCATATAAGTGTAAACGGTTGCGTCTTGCGCATGTAGGCAGCTGCAGTATTATAAAATACAGCGTTTAACTGCACAACGGCTGTTAAAAAGGATCACAAAGTCAGCAAAGCATGCAGTTCCATCTCTGTGTTATTGCTTACACGGTCATCGAGGCTGGTGTTGAGAGAGACTGCATTTCTTTTGGGAACTGCAGCCCTGGTCTGTTTTTGTTGTGTTGAGATAACGTAATGTGGGCAGCCACGTTTTCAAAAGTTTTGGTCCATTAACACTGAAACGCAATCACTTTCCTAATACTGTGTTGGTCCCCCTTTTGCTGCCAAAACAGCCCTGACCCGTTGAGGCATGTACTCCACTGGACCCCTGAAGGTGTGCTGTGGTATGTCACAAAGATGTTAGCAGCAGATCCTTTAAGTCCTGTAAGTTGCGAGGTGGGGCCTCCATGGATCGGACTTGTTTGTTCAGCACATCCCACAGATACTCGATTGGATTGAGATTTGGGGAATTTGGAGGCCAAGTCAACACCTCACACTTCTTGTTGTGCTCCTCAAATCATTCCTGAACCATTTTTGCTTTGTGGTAGGACGCATTATCCTGCTGAAAGAGGCCACAGCCACCAGGGAATACCGTTTCCATGAAAGGTATTTACCACCTACATAAGTATTGTTGCAAAGTAACATCCACATGGATGGCAGGAACCAAGGTTTTCCAGCAGAACATTGCCCAAAGCATCACACTGCCTCTGTCAGCATCCATAGTGCATCCTGGTGCCATGTGTTGCCCAGGTAAGTGACGCACATGCATCCGGCCACCCATGTGATTGAAAAGAAAGCGTGATTCATCACACCAGGCCACCTTCTTCCATCGCTCCGTGGTCCAGTTCTGATGCTCACGTGCCCACTGTTGGCGCTCTCGGCGGTGGACAGGGGTCAGCATGGGCACCCTGACTGGTCTGCGGCTATGTAGCCCCATACGCAACAAACTGCGATGCACTGTGTGTTCTGACACCTTTCTATCAGAACCAGCATTAACTTCTTGAGCAATTTGAGCTACAGTAGCTCGTCTGTTTGATCGGACCACACGGGCCAGCCTTCTCTCCCCAAATGCACCAATGAGCCCTGGTCGCCCATAACCCTGTCACCGGTTCACCACTGTTCCTTCCTTGGACCACTTTTGACAGATACTGACCACTGCAGACTGGGAACATCCCACAAGAGCTGCAGTTTTGGAGATGCTCTGACCCAGTCTATGGTGAAAACGAATCATTTATTAATCATTTTAAGATTTTTTTTTAATTTATTTTTTTAAATGCTGTATCAACACGGATAACGTGTATTAGTGAAGTATGCCATAAATGTTTGAACGCGCCATTTGTGCCCCAGTGTTATTTCTTGGGCAAGAGTATGCAGGACATTGTGATGATATGTGATTTTGTGTTCCATGAAAGAAAAGTCATAATGGAACTAAATCAGAATGATGAAATAATTTCAGCCTTAATCCCTGTACAGACTAATTAGTTCATCCTACCCTGATTTTCATTAAGTTTCATCATAAGTCTGTGTCAAACAAACAGTCATGAATCCATCCCGATGTAATGTTGAAATGTGAACACTAGGGTGTAATGAAGATCATGTTTTTAAGCCCTTCCACAGTCTTAATTCTTGCTGTCAGCTTATTTCTTTTTATTGCACATTATCCTTCTCCCAGAATCCACCTACACATTCTCTTCCCTCCTTCTCTGCTCCTCTCCTCCAAAGCAGAGCTGGCAAGGGTTGCCAATGCAAAATAAATCCATTTTGATGTTCCTTACAGCTTTCTCTTCTTCTCTCTCCCGCTCTCAAGTATGCTCTCGCAATTCAGTTATGTTTAGACGAGCTCTGGTGATTCATGCAGTTCAAGATATTCACAGTGCCCTATTTCTATTTTCTACCTCTCCCTCTCCCCACGCTCGTCTAATGAAGTTAGTGTGTATATGCAGCGGAGAGAAGTAGATTAGAGCTGAGGTGATGAGGCAGAAGGGGAGCCTCAGTCCTCCTGTACTCAGACCCAAGGAGGGGCTGCTGGGGTCGGCCGAGATGAATTCCCACTGCTCCTGAGGTGATCTAATTGATTTTTGTACCCTGAGCCATCTGGCTTGGAGGAAGTGTGTTCAGTGTGTGTGTGTGTGTGTGTGTGTGAGGGAGAGCAAGACAACAGATCACCTCTTGAATTTGGTTTTGGGCTCACATTTACTATTTAAAAGCACTGACTGCATGCTACTCTTTCTATGGGGGATTCCTAATTAAATCATTATGTGCTGGCTAGAGCATGCTTTTGACATCATCACCAAAGGTCATCTGTGTTACCTAGGACAGACGACATCATCAGTATCTTCATTTCACCTCAGAATGTTCACCTAACACAATAACCAGGGTGTCTCATGCTGTTTTTCATTTCAATATATATTTGTCAATGACAAATTAAGATGTCTGTGATGATAAAAGGCAGAATCTAGTTCATTCAAGTATTCATATTGTTTTCAAAGATTTTGAAACAATTTTCCACACAGAAACAATTAATTGTAGCTTGAATAGAAGTGTTTTTATCATGAAGTAAAACGATTTTTGCATCATAAATACTTCATTTGACCTAAACCACCTTTTTATAAATAACGGTTCAAGATATATGATTTAAAAAACTAAAACTAATTTACCTCGTGTGGACAAAATGTGTTAAATATTAATAATATGTTAATTGTTAATTAAATTAATAATTAATAAGTATAGTTTAGACATTTTAGGTGTAATTTAGAAAATTTAAATGAGAAAAATACTATAAAAAGGGTTGTTTTTTTTTCCAGTGAAGGTGCCGTTATCTGATGATGTTCAATTTGGACAAAAAGCTGATATAGCGATCATGTAGCTTCTATAAATTAATCAGCATAAACCTCCAATTTATGGGCTCATGTTACAGCAGTAATGCTGTTTGTGTCTTTTCTTACAGTTTCCAAAGGAAGATGCTATTACAAATATGTATCAGCAACATTATTAGCAGCATGTTACTGTAATAGATGTTTGTTATTTGTGTATGTGTGTGTGTGTGTGTGTGTGTGTGTGTGTGTGTGTGTGTGTGTGTGTGTGTGTGTGTGTGTGGACATGTTTTTCTATCCCGCTGGGCACTTCATCCTGAATGCACACAGACTCATGGGGACTCGTCACTGTGGGGACCTAAATTGAGGTCCCCATGGGTACAAAAGCTTATAAGTCATACAGAATGAGTTCTTTTGAAAATGTAAAAAAAATGCAGAAAGTTGTGTGTGATGGGTAGGGTTAGTGTAAGGGGATAGGATATATACGGTTTGTACAGTATAAAAACCATTACGTCTATGGAGAGTCCCCAGCCAGACGTGTGTGTGTGTGTGTGTGTGTGTGTGTGTGTGTGTGTGTGTGTGTGTGTGTGTGTGTGTGTGTGTGTGTGTGTGTGTGTGTGTATTTATGTTTTGCGGGCCAGTGTTAATATCCAGCCCTGTGGCACACGGCATCCCAATTTGCATATCTGTCCTAAATAGTATTTGAAATTAGAATTAGTGAGTCCCAATTCATGTTGATGAGTATTCCAAAGATTAGAATCAGAATTGCAGATCCATGCACACTCTAACAGCAAATATCGCCCACAACCCATTGCGAGTTGGACAAGAATTTGATTAGAACTACAAACTACAAACACATCTGCAACAGCATTGTGAACTTTTGTAATATGTTTGGACATTAACTAAAGGCATCATGTTCAAATTGCAAACACAAAGAGAGTTCTCCACATTAAAGACTCATGACTGGCAGATCAACATACTAGCCTACTACATTTTCTCTCTGATATGGTAGGGAATTAAATTAAATTGAATGTGGAGGATTTTAACTGTGACAAGATGATTGACAGAGCAGCTTAAACAGTGACAGGATGCATGTAACTAAGCGACAGAGCTGTCGGTTAAAGATGTCGAAGTAGTATGTCCCAAAGCTTGCCTACTCTTCTGCTACACACTCAAAAGTATGTACTTTTTCTTCACAAAAAGAGTACATACTAGGGAGTAGTATAAGTAGGCGAATTGGGATGCAGCAACACTCTCAGCTTGATCAGAATCAATAGAAAGATTTGGTTAGGTCATATGGGGTTGAGTATGGTTTTACAGTCATTTGTACTATTTAAATAAACAGAAATGCAATTTCCACATGCAGCAAATGCCTAAAATGAAAATCAGGTGCACTGTTGCGCAGGTGCAAATGATTAGAAGCTCATTAGAGAGTAAATGGAGGGGCACTGCCTTATATAAACATCAGAAACTTGTGGTCAGGTTTGGTCTTAGCAGCTGAGGAGTGTGGCTACATCACGCTGAGATCAAAAGAGTTCACTGAGGCCCTCAAAACAGAACACTGCTGATGTTTGCGCGTTTGAGCAGCATTTTAAAATGATTTTCAAACAATTCTTTGTTAGTCACTCCACTGTCCACAAAAAAACAAAAAAAAAAAAACAAAACTATTTCAGCCTTGGTGGTCCAGCCAAACTGCACTGAAGTCACCACCTCATGAAACTCTACATGTGATGTCAAGATGGAAAAAGTCACCATTCTTATTAAGGTATGGAAGACCCTGGCAGCACTGTAACATTTTAGCGTTGCTATGCGGTTGCTGAGTGCTATTATATTATATTATATTATATTATATTATATTATATTATATTATATTATATTATATTAATTATATTAATTATATTATTATTATATTATATTAATTATATTATATTAATTATATTATATTATATTAATTATATTATATTATATTAATTATATTATATTATATTAATTATATTATATTATATTAATATATATTATATTAATTATATTATATTATATTATATTATATTATACACAAAATATTGCCTACAGTTTTGGGACGTATGCCTTTAGATGCACATGAATGTTATCCCATTCTTAATCCGTAGGGTTTAATTTGGAGTCGGCCCACCCTTTGCAGCTATAACAGCTTCAACTCTTCTGGAAAGGCTTTCCACAAGGTTTATGAGTGTTTATGGGAATTTTTGACCATTCTTCTAGAAGCGCATTTGTGAAGTCAGGCACTGATGTTGGATGAGAAGGCCTGGCTCACAGTCTCCGCTCTAATTCATCCCAAAGGTGTTGAGGTCAGGCCAGTCAAGTTCCTCCACACCAAACTCACTGATCCATGTCTTTATGGACCTTGCTTTGTACACTGGTGCGCAGTCATGTTGGAACAGGAAGGGGCCATCCCCAAACTGTTCCCACAAAGTTGGGAGCATGAAATTCTCCAAAATGTATTGGTATGCTGAAGCATTAAGAATTCCTTTCACTGGAGCTAAGGAGCCAAGCCCAAACCCTGAAAAACAACCCCACACCATAATCCCCCCTCCACCAAACTTTACACTTGGCACAATACAGTCAGGCAAGTACCGTTCCCCTGGTAACCACCTGCAGCTGCTCGGCCATGGAAACCCTTCCATAAAGCTCTCTACCCACTGTTCTTGAGTTTTATTGTGAAAAAGATGGGTTGTTCTAAAGAGCACAGTGATTTCAAGTGTGAAATTTCAACCTTGCTAGATATTCCACGGTCAACTGTAAGTGGTATTATTGGAAAGCGGAAGCGTTTAAGAACAGCAGCAAATCAGCCAACAAGCGGAAGACCACGTGAAGTCCTAGAGTGGGGTCACCGAGTGCTGAGGTGCATGGTGCGTAAAAGTCGCCAACACTGATTCCATAGCTGAAGATTTACAAACTTCCACTGTTGAAACTGTGTGTCAGGAGCTTCATGGAATGGGTTTCCATGGCCAAGCAGCTGCATGCAAGCCTCACAACTTTGTGGGAACAGTTTGGGGAAGGTCCTTTTCTATTCCAGTATGACTGTGCACAAAGGTGTGTGTGTGTGTGTGTGTGTGTGTGTGTGTGTGTGTGTGTGTGTGTGTGTGTGTGTGTGTGTGTGTGTGTGTGTGTGTGTGTGTGTGTGATTGAGTGTGTGTGTGTGAGTGTGTGTGTGTGTGTGTGTGTGTGTGTGTGTGTGTGTGTGTGTGTGTGTGTGTGTGTGTGTGTTGAGTGTGTGTGTGTGTGTGTGTGTGTGTGTGTGTGTGTGTGTGTGTGTGTGTGTGTGTGTGTGTGTGATTGAGTGTGTGTGTGTGTGTGTGTGTGTGTGTGTGTGTGTGATGTGATGTGTGTGTGTGTGATTGAGTGTGTGTGTGTGTGTGATTGAGTGTGAGTGTGTGTGTGTGTGTGTGATGTGTGTGTGTGTGTGTGTGATGTGTGTGTGTGTGTGTGTGTGATTGTGTGTGTGTGTGTGTGATTGTGTGTGTGTGTGTGATTGAGTGTGTGTGTGTGTGTGTGATTGAGTGTGTGTGTGTGTGTGTGATTGTGTGTGTGTGTGTGTGTGTGTGTGATTGAGTGTGTGTGTGTGTGTGTGTGATTGAGTGTGTGTGTGTGTGATTGAGGTATTTCTTATTGGACCAAAAAACCTGTACACAGAATCTCTTAGAATAAAATTTGCATCTAGAAGGATGTACTGTTACTTCATCTTCATCTGTTACATATTTGACAGTCTTTCGAAAATCATATTTCATGTTACAAAAAAAGACATTTTCCACCTAGCTAAGCTATGGAACATGTTATCTGTTTCTAATGCAGAAAAGCTAGTTCATGTATTCATGACCTCTAGACTGGATTTCTGTACTGCATTACTAGGTGGTTGCCCTGCATCCTCCATAAACCTAATTAATCCTAAATAATTAATGCCTGTATACACTTCTGAAAAAAATTAAGGGAACACATTGGATCTCAATGAATGAAATATTCAATTTGAAAATGTTTATTTATATACATTCTATAATTTGTTAAAAACAAAATTATGTAACAGTCAATGGAAGCCAAATTCATCAACACTGGATTCAAAATCATACCAAAAATCAATGTAAAAAAATTCATTTACAGTACCTAACAGCAGTGAGGGAACCATTGGCTAGCACGTGGAGATCTGTGCGATAGTCCTCCCCAGACCATCACTGACACACCGCCAAACCGGTCATGCTGGATGATGTTGCACGCAGCATAAAGTTTCCCACAGCATCGCCACTCTTTCACATCTGTCACATGTGTTCAGTGTGAACCTGCTCCCATCCGTGAAGAGGACAGGGCATCAATGGCGGACTAGCCAATTCAGGTGTTCTCTGGTAAATGCCAATCGAGCTGCTTGGTGCTGAGCACAGGTTCCACTAGAGGACGTCAGGCACTCATGCCACCCTAATGAACTCTGTTTCTGACAGTTTGGTCAGAAACATGCAGACCAGTAGCCTGCTGGAGGTCCTTTTGTAGGGCTCTGGCAGTGCTCCTCCTGTTCCTCCTCGCACAAAGGAGCAGATACTGGTCCTGTTGCTGGGTTGTTGCCCTTCTACGTCCCTGTCCAGCTCTCCTTGTGTAACGGCCTGTCTCATGGTATCTCCTCCATGCTGTTGAAACTGTGCTGGGAGACTGTGCTGTGCATGGCTGAGCCATCCTGGAGGAGCAGGACTGCCTGTGCAACCTGATTGGGTTGCAGGCACTGCCTCATGCTACAGACAGTGACAAGGACCCTAACAAAACTAAAGACAAATCATTCAGGAAGAATAAGGAGAGAACAACTGTCTATGGCCACCTCCTGCAAAAAAAATTCCCGTTTTGGGGTTTGTCTTGCCTCTCTAGTGCAGCTGTTGTCACTTTCATTTGCAAAGCCTGTGAAACTGATCCACAATCACTTATGCATCCTAATTGGACCGATTCAATTGACTCTGTATTATTCTGTGTTGATTTAAGTGTTCCCTTAATCTTTTTTTTTTTTTTTTTTTTTTTAGCAATGTATTTAGAATGCAATGCCATTACATTCCATGTTGGTGTAATGGTCAGGTGTCTCAATACTTTTGTCCAGATATCTCACACACACACACACACACACACACACACACACACACACACACACACACACACACACACACACACACACACACACACACACACACACACACACACACACACACACCTGATCACATCGAAAGTCTGATCACTTTGTGAGCCTCCCAATTTCAGTATCTGTAGTACAAATGGTACACAAGCTACAACCAAAATGCAACACAATTCTAACGCAATTTCTTTTGGCAAATTTCACTTCATATTGGCAGATGGCCAAAAGATCATCATAAAATAACTTGTATACTTCCAAGCACTGATAATCTTCCATTCTTCCATTCCAGAGGAAATGCAGAGAAAAGCAAGCTATTTAATTTTGTTTCACATATGCAATGACCACCAGCAGAATATGTTGCAGAGGCTTATAGATTAAACTTGAACTTCAACTGTGCATACTCCACCTATAAAACTGTTTATTAAAATCAAGTGTGCTGAAACAATCCAAGTAAAATATTAATGTGGAAATCTCAGTGATTTTGTGAATGCAGCATTAATCCCTCATGCCTACACGCAGTGAATGAACATGATTTTTAAGTAAAGGGTAATGTTTTGAGCACAGATGTGGGCTATTTGTATTTGATTGTGCTATCCACTAAATTTCCCAGGGGATGTTCTGTTCTCTGCTTCCACTCTTGGCTTGTTCCTGTGCTGTTGTCCATCAACATTCAGCTACTGCTGGAAACAGGGCTCTCGTTTCATTCTAAGGGTGTTTTCCAGATTGTTCCATACTAAGTTGTCATGGCACAATGGTCAAGAGAAATCTACTCTGATTTTGAGTGTCCCGTTTGATAGACGTTCAGAAGACCATACAGTTCATATAGCACCACATAAGTAAAGAGTGTTCTTCTACAAACTGAAACATCCAAGTGCCACAGAGCTCAAGAATATTCTGGCTTCCGTTTTAACAAAATGATTTATGGCAGTTTGACACACACACACAAACACAGCGAGTCTATTCTCCATACAGTAGAGGGTTGAGCATGCGTCACATCATTTTCAGACTTAAGTCAGATCATAGATTTATGTTTTGTTGCATTAATAATTCATGCCCTCCATCCAAAATCCCGCACGGCAACCTGATCCAAATCAATGTTTTTGGTTGGTGCTATAGGGGATTTATTCACAGTGAATGTCTCTGTATTTCCATCATGACTAAATTCATAAAAATCATCACATCTTTTTGAAATGTATGCCTATAAACTCTTGTAATTGATTTACATATCTCGTAATGGAAATATTCTAGAAAAGCTGTAAATGTTGAATTCTTGAAGTATTTTATTGTGAGATGGGGAGTCATTAAAAACAAAATAAAACAATCAAACAAAAGCTACCACTAAAAAGGTTAAAACAGGGACATATAAAAGACTTTGTTGCCTTGATGTAGACAAAGAGTTACAAATTGGCACAACCAAAAATAATAATGAAAAAACAACACATTGATGATGTTTTGGCTTCATTAAAAGGGCAGCACAGTTTCATGGTGAAGGACAATATTTCGATACAACAGCAAAGACTCATGCGTGTATAGCATACAATTAGTTTTCAAACGTTCAGTAGCTTCAAAGTATAGTGGGGTAAGAGACAGTAACATGAAAGTGACGTGTAAAAGGTAACAGTTCTGATATAATATTTAGGGGTGTTTTTTTTTCTTTTCTTCAAACAATGCATTTTGAAAATTTGAAAATAATACTTTTCTGTTTTAAAACACTTTGAAATGCTAGAGTTTCTCCCCAGCTTTGTATTCATTTATCTTCGAAATTATTCTTCATACTAAAATATATTATTGTATTAATACAAACTACAGTATTGTACACTACACTGTGTAATAAATAACCATAAAGAAAATACAAAAATAAGACACATAAATATAAAAGGTCTCTAAAACTAAAAATGTAAAGTTATACTGGTGAGGGATGGGAGGGGTAATACTGCCTTTACTGAAAACAAAACAAACCCAACCAACAACAACAAAAAATTACACAATGTTCACTGAAACAAACAACAAAAAAACTTCAATACAAACGAGACAAAAATTAATACTGACAGGTAAAAAGGCTGACCCAAAAAAACCCCCAAAAAACGAAAAACACTAAAAGTGAATTCTTCATTGATCAGATCTGCCTACATTTGTTACCTGAAGAAAAAGTGTCGTGCTGCTAAAGATAACAAGAGAAACAAGTGCACCAAAACGGGGAAAATACTTCAAGGCTGAAAAAAGAGATAATTTTTTACTCCTTTTTGCTCATCGATCGTCTTTCCTGAATTCTTGATGCAATGTAGTCCTTATACTGGATTAAAAAAAAAAAAAAAAAAAAAAAGAGGCAGTCTTGTCCTTTAGTCAGGACTAGTGGTTTAGGTGCAGGGGTCCAAAAGTTTGCTACTAAAACGAAGACAGCATGAGCCCCACGCGAGTGTGCTGCTTAGCGGCGGCGTCACAGCAACGGCACAGCACTGTTCAATGGCACTTCCAACATGCATGTTTTTGCATAAGGGTGGATGATGGGTGGGGAAGGGACTTATGGCGATCACCTGAAATATGATGAACACTACGTCTAAAACCAGCTGTCCGGGATTACTAAGGTTTTCATCTTTGATATCTTGGCTTTTTTTGGAATTCATTAAAGCCCTCCCCACCATAACCACATCAATCTTTTTTTTACATTTAAGGCTCAGTGTCTTTCTTGAAATGAGAAGACAGACAAATGTTGTGCTAGCGAGCACTAGCGTGGCTTAGGGAATAACGTCTAATACTGGAAGGTAGACATGAAACAACACAAGGCCCACATAGGTGTTCCATAGGTAAACTGGGAATATGGTAGTGCACAGGATACTTTTTCCTTCAAATGCAAGAAAATACTGAGTTTTGTTCATTGGCAATAAAAACGTATAGAAATCTCTCTCTCCCAACTGTACAGCTTTTCAGGGTAAACCGAGAGTGACAAAAATTAGTAATACTGATAAAAGAAATTGACCCAAGGCGTTTTAGTAATAAAACGTTATTAGCCAAAACGTGTATAGCTTTCAGTCCGTATATGCGTCATATTCTTTTTTGTTTTTGTTCGTTTTTTCGTTAAACTTTGCATTTGTACAAACCATACTCAAACACTGAAAATCGTCTTTATGTGGAAAAAGTAACTATTTCGTATTTATCAGGCACACCTGGGGGTTTATACACAGTAGTGGGTTTAAATGCAGCGTAAGAGCAGTAACGCTCTCTTCCTCGCCTCATTCTCGTCTTAACACAGTCAGTTCTCAGGAAGAGAGAGAAACATCTGCAAAGAGAAAACGTCTTTTTTGTTCCTTCAAATTAGTAATTTTGTAAAACAACTTCATAAGGAATAAGGGTCTTAAAAACACAGTTGTGGCTTCTCTTCATTTCACACCTCCATTCATAGCGGCTGTGTTCTCTTCATTTTCACTGATTTTCTTATTGTCCGGGTTCTCTCTTTCTGTTGTGTCCTTCATGTGTTCAAGGGCTCCTGTGTCCATGGCTTCCTCCTCCGTTCGCTCATCTTCCCCATTTTCTTCCTCCTCGCATTCATCCTGCATCACTACGACTTTCAGCGTCTGTCCGTCATTTTCCTCACTCTCACCTTCTTGTTCCGCCCCCTCCATCCTCTCTCCCTCCCCTTCCTGGTCTTCATCTGCTCCTTGGTCGTCTTCGTCTCCCTCCTCTCCAATCTTGACCACCTGAATCTCATCCTCATCCACTAAGCTCCCAGAACCTATCTCATCCTCCTCCTCACTCTCATCCTCTCTGGTACTACTCCCCCGCTCGTCTGAGTCTAGGTGGGAGGGGGGCGAGGCCGCCGTGCTTCCCGTCCGAGGCTGCTCCTCGCCGTGGTTGTCCTCTTCCTCGACTCCTTGGCCTAGCCCTTGACCTTGAGCCTCTTTCTTACAGTAGGAGTATCTGTGGTTCATGTGTTGCGAGTAGGAGCCGGAGTGGGAGAAGCGTTTGCCGCACTTGTCACACTGGTACGGCTTTTCTCCGGAGTGCAGGCGCAGGTGCTCTATTAGGTGGTGCTTGTGTTTGAAGGCCTTGCTGCAGATCCCACATTCATGAGGCCTCTTTCCTGCAGGAGATGAAGTTGCACTCTATTAGTAATCATCTTGGAGTACTTATCCCGTTACCAGAATATACAATAATTTCTGAGCTTATTATAGACTTGGAATTACTGTCCATACCATATTCTGTAACTCTATATCTTAAGATACAGTCACATTTACTGTTGCTCTGCAAATTTTGCATGCAGTTTTGTGTGAGGGCGAAAAAGTTCCCCATGCAGAGTCACCTCGGTTAAGTCAGTCATGCAAATGCACTGCGATGACCAATGGAACTGCTTGGTTTTAAAGTGATTTCATTGTGAGCGGTGCTAATTGCACTAATGTGAACGCACCTTTAAGGTGTTAAAAATCATGTCATGAACATTGGAAATTTACGCTCAATGTTTCTTAGCTGACTGACACTTATGCAACAGTATAACATATTAAATTGACAAAATTTTCGTCAATTATATGCATGCTTTAAAAACCACTGTCACACAGTTCAACTTATAAAGGGTCCCAGCCGCAAAAAATCTTGTAATCTCCGCATGTAGCATTATAAAATCCACCCACACCCAGCCTTCAACCCTAGATCTTTAAGGCATTAAGAATTGCATTACATGTTGTTATGTAGCCATGGACAATAAGACCAAACAATGAATCAAAACAAGCTGTGGTGCAACAAGACAGGCCAGCTCCACCAAGGCCTGGAAGTTTATAAACTGTGGCTTCAGACAAAAACGAGAGAGAGAGAAAAGACAGCACAACTTGTGGTTCAAGGCGCTGTGATGTCATTTGGATTAGGAGTGCTGCTCGCTTTTTGGCCAGGTATCTTAACAGTGAGAGGTGACCTGCTCTTGGCTTTGCTAACTTTTCATGTTTTTAGAGCAAAAGAGGGAGGAGGAGTGTAAATTACTAACAGAGAACTGATGCAACAGCCTGGGTTCGGTGTGAGAAGGTAATGTATTTGGCCAGAGGATGAGGGAAAATAAGTCACCGCACCCTCCAGCACGTGTAATTTAACAGCGGTTGGAACTTAAAATTCAGTTCTGCTCCCTGTGTAATAGGTAAAATTACTGCAATACAATGTATTCTGTCATGATTTCCCCTTCAGTATCACTTCAAATCATATTTCTATACCCAGCCTTTTGCGTATGAAGGAACATCTAAAAACAGGCATAACTCCTTTCTTAATGTTTACTTTTTTCCCTGGAAAAAGTGTGTGAGAATCCTACCTGTGTGTTCGTATTTATGGCGGAGCAGTGAGCTGCTCTTCTGGAAGATTTTGTCACACAGGTCACAGGCATATAGCCCACTCTCTGTCCTTTTCATCTTCTTCCTCGTCGGCCCTGAGTCTGAGTCTGTCTGTTCTTCTAATGTTGAGGTGACCTCTGACCCCATCTCCTGTTTCTCCTCCTACATCAAGAAAAAAAGCAGATCATTGTATTTGAAATAATATAACCAAGGTACATTTGTGGGCACATATACATATATATTCATAAACACTTGAATGTTAGTTTAGAGCTACCATTGTGTGCCCTTAAGCTAACATGCAGTTAATGTGGGGTCCTCACCTTAATGCCATTGACGTGTATAACGTTTTTCTGTGGTGTGTCGGTCCCTGCTGGGCTGGAGGATGTAGTGGTGTAACTGTAAGTCAGCTGCGGGATCAGGATGGTCTGTTTAGTGGTGGTAAGTGCACGTAGACATTGTGCTTGTCCCTGGTCAGTGATAGCCACTAGGGTGGGCAGTTGAGTGGTCACAATGTTTATGGGATTGGCACTTGGTTGGCTGGCATATATGGCAGCATTGGTGCTTGCATTGCTGAGCAGTTCCTTCTTTGTGCAAGTCAAATTCAGCGGCTCCTCTTGAGCCGAGTAAACAGTGTTAACGTGACCGCTAGCCACAGCAGCTGTAGCAGCGGATTTTGGTAGCGATAGATCGAGAGGTCCTTCGCCTTCCTCAAGAGTCCTGGCTGGGACAGGACCATCGGCCGATAGGTTTAGTGGTGAAGGGGATGTAGGGACACTCTCGATCCCATTCACCCCAGCTGCTACACCCTCTACTGGGCTACAGCATTCCCTCTCTCCTTGATCCTCTGAGTTCATTTGATCATCCGGCTCTGTTCTGGGTGATCCACCTCTAGTCCCATCCAAATCCCCAGGGGTGGTCTGCTCATCTTCAGCCAGGGGTGAGGAGGGGTCTATAGAGATCTGTCCCAGCTGCATCTTCTCAAACCATTTCTTTACCACCTCTGCTGGAAGACTGACAGACTCGGATATCTTTGCCAGCTCCTCCTTTGTGGGCTCATTGTTTAAGGCAAAGTAAGCCTTAAGCAAGGAGAGAAGGTTCTTCAGAGGAGGCTGACCAGGACACAGTCCTTCCTCCAGGTCCATCTTCCCATCAAGATTTTTCCCGTTTACCCTATGTCCATCTTTACCACAGTGCTTAAGTGTTGTGTCATTGTGTAACATACTCTTTTCATCCACAGTGATGGTGGTTTTGTCCCTATTTGTCTTCACAGTCAGGTCCTCTGGCAGCTTTTGAGCCTTGCAGACCTCTGTGTTCAACCCCAAAAGTTCCTTCTTTGGACTTTGAAGGACTGCTTGGGCCTGTGATGGGTCTAGACTGTAGTTGATGATGATCTTAGCACTGCCATCCTGATCCAAGATGGGAAGACTAATGGCCTGGATGACTTGCTGGGGTGCTTGGGCAATTCCCACCCCTCCTGCTCCAATGATTCCTGTCCCTGCTTGCTGCCCCTTAGCTTGCGTGCTTTCCAGCACTTGCCTGATGACGTTGCCATCCACTGCCATCTTCAGCACATTCTGTAAGTCCCCCAGGTTGATGCTGATAGGGGATACCAGACCCACTGTTGGGAGCACAACAGCCTGTACGGCTCCCTGGAGAGGGGCTGCCGCCCCACCCTGGAACATGCCATTTACGCCTCTAGCAGATGGGGCCACCACTACAGGCTTGAACTCGTAGTCCAGCGGTTCAGACTTGATCTGCGTCAAGGGAAGCTGCTCCTGAAGGGGTTTGCTGTTGTCCAGTTTGTCTCTGACTTGGACACGTGCTGTAGGGGAAGAGGTTGGCAGCGATGGAGAAGAGCACTGCGGGGTCTTGGCAGCCCCGGTGGCGGGAGAAGGTCGTGGTCGCCCGTTTACTGAGATGAGGCCGATGCACTTCTTACTGCTGATGTGGGAACTGTAGGAGCCGGAATGAGAGAAACGCTTCTTGCAGTTGGAGCATTCATAAGGCTTTTCTCCTACACAACACACACACAATAAAGAAATCAATCAAGTGAAACTTCACATATAACAAGGTCTTCAACTCAATTGCTTTTGAGGACACACTGTATGTTTGATCGAAAGAATGGAGGGCAAAATCTATTCAAGTACTTTACTTCACTGGTGGTCCTAAAAAGAAACTATTACAACATAGAAAAAACTTTTTTTGTTAAAAAATTAAAGGCTATAAAAACACTGTGCAATGTTTAAAGGACAAACTCTCTTTGACAGTAAGAACTAAAAGTACTTTAAACTGAAGTACTTGAATGCAGAATTGCCCAACAAATTTGTACAAAGAAGTGAATGACTGCACACACATATGCATGCTTGCAAATACACACACAGAGATACAGCAACATACACTACTCAAGCAAATTTTAGGCAGTCCTCACCACTGTGGATGCGCAGGTGTTCTTTCAGGTGGTGTTTGTACTTGAAGGCTTTGCCACATTCAGTGCATTTAAACTTTCGATTCCCTCCTCCACCTGACTGAGTAACATGCCGCTAAAGAACGTAAGAGAGAATCTGTTATACTTGGGTGAAAAGTCCTGCTGTCATTTATCTGTAAGTGTAAAATCTCATCAAAAGCATGCTTCATTTTTAACCATATGTCCATTTTCAGTCTTTGGTATTCACAACAATACACAATAGTCTAAAATTGTAACCTTCCCCCGGTTGGCCCCTGGAAACCACTTTTTAACACACCAAAATATGTCATTAAATCACACTCTTTGCAAACATTCAAAATTAGGGACAGAATACCTGTTCTCGGCCAGCTTTGTGTGCGGTCATGTGTCTGTCCAGCTGTGTTCGGTAGGCAAAGGTGTAGCTGCAGAGAGAGCAGCTGAAGTTGTCCTCGCTCTTCTCGTGTCTGTATTTAATGTGCTCCTTCAGTGAGGTGTAACGCTTGTAGCCACGAGAGCAATACGGACAGGTGAGAAGCTGAGAAAATGAGTCTGGTGTGCCTGAAAGTGAGAGAGAGAAAAGAGTATATTACAAATGAGTAGAGTTGTATGTGTGTATTTATCATAAATTTCTATGCCCCCCTCTTTTATCTTTCTCTTTTTTTCTTCAAAATTTGCATACAAGTATTTACTATGTTGTTCAAATATGTCCGAAAAGGTGTACAAGTAAACTAATGTAATGGAAAGGAATCCAGTTGCATGGATTTCTGGCATAGATCATTTATCTGTGCAGTGTGTATACGTGTACATATAGACATGGATCAATGCACTGACGCATGAGAATATGAGAGTTAGGGAAGATCTTTATTGTGTGACACTTCCCATCCTGAAATATCTCCAGCATGAAATGTTGAAGAACAGCAGCCCAAATGAAAAGAACAAGGATTGACAGCTGGGTAATCAAAGAATACCACAGCAACAAGGCAAATAATTACATAGAAGAACAATGGATTCCATAAAAAAAGAAACAATATGCTGGTGAAGCCTGTTACATTTTAACAAAATAATAAAGCCACGGATGTTACATCTTTGTCACTTTTGTCAATTAAAGTCATACAGTGTCATTTATTAAGACATCAATAATATGTTTAATTGCAATGCCATTATAGTGCGTACTGATTCAGATACACCATTGTCATTACATTTCTCAAACCAAATGTCTAAATTTAAGGAAAGACTTTTATAGTTTTAACCATTATTAACATATCTTGGTCAACATTTTTAAACGTCAAATGGAAAATTGAGCAGAAAACACCTGGATGGGTTTCTGTCCAGCTCTCACACAGGTAACATATTACCTGTTAACAGGTAACCTATTAAACTTCTCCCTCCGGTCAGGTGAAACGTTCTCTCTCACACAAACACAGCAACAGGGACGTGAGAAAGTAACTCAGCTATGGGAGATTTGCACAGGTGTTGCAGGTGTAACAAAAGTCGTTTCAGATTCATTAGTGGTTTATGGTCAGGGAGAACTCATGTTCACCATGAGTGATATTTACAATGTGTGTGATGTGTGCATGTCTACCGTTTTCATCATGTCCACTGGTTTCTGGTGTGCCCTGACGCGGTTCGTCGTCTGGAGCCTCGGGGAAGATGACGGCCGTGTCTCCTTGCTGGAGCATCTCCTCAACCAATGCATCTCTGCTCCTCTCATCCTCGTCTGACACACACTCCTCTTTCACTGCAACACACGCAAATACACACTTACTCACTGCCGTGTCTGTGGACAGAGTAACTGTTGTATGATATGGCCCGGTACACGATAAAAAAAATATGAAGGATAAATAATTGGAATCGGAGCAAATAACAGCCAAAACACTTAGTGGTGACTCACTATTAAACAATACATTAGCTAAATACTCAGTGGACTCTGGTGGTTATGAGCTTTAGATACATAGCTTCACGTATGTGGGTATGTACACCCACAAAAACACATATTAGTCCTCGAATGCACATTTACCTATTAAAAGCAAATGAAAAAGAAATGACTCTGGTGCAGCTAATTCAATTCCAGGCTTAATGCACAATCTGAGCACAACGTCCCCATTAAATGAGCTTCTTTAATTTGAGAAATGTACTCTCATTCTCTTTTGCTCACAAACGAAAGATTGGTTCAACTAACGATTGCAAATGAACAAGCGAAGGCTTCGGGAGAAACTGAGCCCTCGGGCGGCACACTATTCTGTGCCTTAGCTATGCGCTCTCTCATGCGTATGCTGAAAATGAGTCCGCAATGTCAGCAATTACAACTAATGGCATTTGCTAGCGAGTCAAAACAACATTCGGAAACACCTGAGGACATTTGTGCATTTGTGTGTCGGAACGATTTAAGAGATCATGCAATATGTGAGGGAGAAAAACAAAATGAAGAAGGCTTTTTTTGATTATGTCAGTGTTCTTTTGCTTGTTCTTGCTCTCTTTTTCAGCAGCTCTTTCTGTAGCACACTCTACCCTTGTCAGCAGTGATGTCTCCATAAGGGACGCTGATTCACACTGACACTGTTTATTTGTCTGACGAGTAGGATTTTCTCACCACAGTAGAAGGACGTCCTTAGTTCTATACAAAGAAGGCAAATCCTGTCATCAGTGTTATTTTAGTTATTAATTTATTTTACAGTTTTTATTTTAGTCAAATTTGTAACTTTTTTCTCTTGAAAATGTATATTAAATTGACAGTATTTATTATTATAATGATTTATCACAAATTCTTTTATTAATTTATTTTAATGCATTTAAATGTTTATTTATTTATTTTGATAATAAAATATATTAATTATAAATATAATTAATAATTATTAATTTTATTACATTTTACACTGACTCAAATGGCATGACTTTAGTTTATGATGATCTACAGAAGTAGAAACATTTATTAATTTATTGCATGTATCAAAAATTTGGGTTTAATCAAGATGAATAAAATAAATCTAAAACCATTTTAAATATATTGCCAATATCTTGCAGTGTTATTGTTTTCTCATATAATGTTTGTTATTTTCGTCTCATCTTTGTTGTCATTGATCAAATCAAACCCTCGGCAATCTAACATATTTGTCAGTAATTTTGCTGAGCAGAGTAGCACTGCCCATCATGTAAGTAGGCACTAGAATAAAAGAGTAACAGAACACTATGCAAATTTTATAGATTAATTTGCATATTCATTTAAACTATGCTCTTGGCATTTGCAGACAAAAAAAAAACATGAACTCATTGAAAAAGATAAACTCTATCATGATCTCAAGTGATTTCAATGGCAAATGTTTCAGTAGGTCCCTCCCAAACGTTCCTGAGAGGTTTAAATCGTGTTGAAATCTGGGTGTGAGATGTTCCGCTAGTAAAGACAGATGATTACAAGAGCTCTTGGTCCAAGCTTTGCCCTGCACTATCCAGCCATTACAGCATGCTGTTGTCATGACATCACAACACTACTGTAGCCGTGACAATCTCACATTATAAGTGGGCCAGAGATAGACATGAATGTCCTTCTTCATTCTACACTCAGTCAGATCTTTCACATTACACCATTTCCAAGAAACGTTCACAATCTATGGCTCAACACTATTACACATTATTAAAGTCCTGTGACATCTTGTGAGGGACAATATCCCCTCAGGCCCCACAATAATAAACTGTTGACAGAGGCAGACAGAGATTATCTTGTGATTGTACAACAAACCAAAACTTTCTTTGAACAGAAACAAATAAGTTACGTGTTGTAGTTCAGTGAAGTAGCAAGCAGTAAGCACACATATAGTACATGTACGTATGATTACACATGACATCCTGACCTTGTGAAACGCATTAAGGGTGAAGGTCAAATAAAGTGCACGAGTGCTCTGTGGCTTGATTTGAGATTGATGCACTAGTTAGCATGCTAAAGCTCAGTCACACGAGTGTCAAAGCTCACGCAGTTCATAGATTTACTTTAACTTGGGATGAATTACTTGAGAAACTAAAGAAATATGTACATAACATCTTGTGAGGTACTGTAAGCGTAGTTCCACTATCCATTAAATCCACTAACAAAACAGTTACGGGTGACTATGGCATTCTCACCGCAGCTGAATGTGAAGCAAATCTGATTTTCTGCTCAAATCTGATTTTTCTGTGAGGTTGTTCACATGACCCTTTAAATAAAGCCTGTATCAGATACTGGTTTGAACACACAACACTCCTAAACTGATGCACGTAAAACACTCTAACCTGGAATGTCCAATGTACAAATTGTACATTGATTAATTATAGGGGAAAGAGATCAACATGACTCAGAATTGTAAAAAGTTAATACAAAATAATGATAATTCGGTTACACTTTATTTTAAGGTGTCATTGTTACAGTGTAATTATTTAAGTACTGGGTAATAATAATTAAAGCTGCTGTCCGTAACTTTTTGTGTTTAAGATTTACAACAATTATATAATGAGAATGAACAACATGAATCCATTTTCCAAACCGTGTTTTTGTCTTCCCCTGAATCATTATGGTACACTTATAATAAGTGTTTATATTGGGACTATTTCAGAGCGGTCTGGTAGGAACCGCTGCGGAGGAGCACAGTCCCTGCGTGACTCGCCATAGACATAAACAGAGAGAAGGATCTCCGGCTGTGATGTTCTTCCGCAAGACGCGTGCAGTTCTGTTTATTAACCACTAGAGCGCAAAAAGTTACGGACTGCAGCTTTAACTACATGTACTAATATAGGGTTAGGGTAGGTCTAGGGTTAGTTGCATGTAATTATGCATAATTTACTGTTATTACTATGGTAAGTACATGTAGCATATGTAACAAGGACACTGTAAAATAAAGTGTTACAGATAATTCTGAATCATTCTGATTTCGTTGCCCTGATGTATATAGATATGGTTAAAAATTTTGAGGAAAGTAAGATTTTTTTGAAAAAGTTCTTCATAAAGATGCATTGAGGATGCATTAAAATGATGACAGTAAAAAAGTGACAGTAAAGACATTTATAATGTTACAAAAGATTTATATTTCAAATAAATGCTGTTTGTTTTCATTTTCATCAAAGAATCTTAAATATATGTTACAGTTTCCACAAAAATATCAACTGTGATAATGATAAAAATGTTTCTTGAGCACCAAATCAGCATATTAGTGTGATATGAGTAGGATCAACTACAAATGCATCAAATGTTTGAAATATATCAGTCTGATTCTTATTGTGTGCCTCTCAGCATAGACCATCAGCCAGCACTACATTTCCCAGAATTCACCAGCTTCACTTTTCCTGATTAAAGTTCTGGTGGGATTTCCATTATGAGTCAGGCACTTACAGCACGTTCCCCAGTGACCAATTACTCCATCACCATATGCTCAGGCACTTTAAAACCTAGTCAAATATAGAATGTAATCCTCCCCAACAGTAAAAAATGAGGTAAGCCCATCCACCATGTTCCTTGTTCCATTATGCTAGGTGCCTATGCTCACCGCATTACGTAAATGGCTGATTCCTAATGCCTGTTCAAGAAACGTGTGGTTAAATTACAGGGGAATAGAGTGGTAAGACATATCGAATTGGACATACAGCGTCACTATCCTTGCGACAGTAATCATGTATTGGTTTACGGAGTATTTACCCCTTAAATGACTGTGAGGGGAGCATTTTCATCTCATAGAACATGAGAGCTGACAGTGAGCGAGCGGCCAGTCATCTGATCGTGAAGAATGAAGTGCAGAAAAGTAGCACGGACGGGGGAAAGTAGAAGCGGAGGTTGAGGTAGAGGGGCGTACAAGAATTGTAGCCTTAAAACAAACACAGACAGAGAGACCACAGAGAGTCAGCCGTACTGTCTCTGAGCTAGGTGGTACTCCAAAACAGAGATCGCTGCCAAGATAAAAAGAAAGAAAAAAGAAAATAATAAAAGGTGTGGGGTAGCCTGCAATGGAGAGTGAGAGTTGGACTGATAGTGCTGAACCATTATGGCTAGTGGTTGCTTTACAGCCCAGAGCTCTATGAATGATGGGAAGCTTAGGCAGAGAAGTGTATATAACTCAAACACGACATCTGAGCGCAGAGAACAATGCACATTACATCTCGGCAGACCAATTTCTCTATGTGACACGCCTCCTAATGGCTCATATATCTGGGCCTCTAGCTGCAACTGAGCCATTGGCAATGGAAAGGTAAAAGCTATGAAATGAAGGAGAAAAGGTGCAACAGGTGCTTGGATCTTGTGCTCATAACATGTTAAAAGGAAGAAGACGCAAAGAATTCTGGGAAAACATTAAAGACTTACAACAACATTTCATTCAGAGCTCTACAACAAAGAAGCAACAAGCGGACAAAGAAAGCCTACAAAGAGATAAAGGTGGTATGGAGGTAAAAAGAAACATTTGAGAGCGAGAGAGAGCGTGTGTAGTCCCTTTCTCTTAACTCGGGTTTCTGTGAAGTGTTTAATGTTTGGAGAGCTCTGCCAAAAACAATGACTTTCTTCTTCACTGAATCTCCATCCTGCAGAGAACCGCCAGAGAAGCCGGGAGAGAGGAATGAATGAATGAATACTGGCAGAAATTAAAATGACAGAGAACTATGAATTTCTGGAGCGAACCTAGAAACAGAGTGGAGAGAGTAGAAAATGTACTGAATGAAAAAACTGAATGCTAGGCTGCTGTGCAAGCAGTTGCCGTGGTTATAGCAGCGGTATATTACCTGCCATGATGCCTGCGTCCCGCAACACTAACCTTAACGCACAATAGCATGCTGGTAGCTCACACACAACAGACTTTGTGTTCATTTCTTCCAGCATAAACAATCCCCACACTGCAGGCAATACATATTAACCCAAGAACAGGAGAAATGACTTTCATAAAAACGCAAAAGAGCTCTATTGTATCCCAGTCACCCTCTATCAAGGCTCATTATTATCCAGATAGAGCCGAGATTTCATCATCACAATAAAAACTAGGTCTACATTTTCTGAAGGAAATACCTGTGCTTGAAAGGCAGCAAAGAAATGGTGTTGAATTTTGTCTCTAAGAAAGATTACAGTTCACGTTCCCTTAAAATAACATAAAACCCGGAAGTGTAAAGATATTAATGATGAGCTGTTGTCATCTGAATAGTCAATTTGAAAAGTCAACTAGTTTATCTGCAGAATTCACACAATTTCTGATTAATGAATTCCCATGTTTTTTTTAATGATTTTTCGGTTATTCTAGTCTTAAGTTTTGGTGACATTAGCGAAATTTCTGTGAAATTTCATTGACAAAAAATTCCATTGTCCATTGCCAGTAATAGTGAGGCAATATATGAGGCACAGCTCACACAGACGTCACTTTCAAACCAAAAAGTTTGTCGATGTAGCAACTTAAATCCATTGCCAAATGTGTGTAGGAAAATGTTTTGCCTTCTCATGCATGGATTTACCAGATGCATGGTTTCCTACGGAAATGACTGGATTTTGCCTCCGAATATTTACTGAATAACAGTAAATGTGACTGCACCTTAAGAGAGATTAGAGTTAATGTTTCTTTAATAAACCATAAAACCTGGAAGTGTGATGATGCTGATGACGGTTAACTATTTGCTAACTCACTAGTCGACTTGTAAAGTACTAGTTTATTTACAGGGTTCTCACACTTTCTGAATAATGAATTCCCATTTCTTTTTAATGTGATAATAGGATGAATATTTTACCAGTCCTTTTCAAGGAAAGTCTGTTCACTCGGCAGCCATATTTGCAATGCGGGGCAGCTATTTCGGGCATCCAAGACCAAGTCCTACCTACTTGAATCCAGGAATCATGAAATCTCAAAAACGCTTGCCGAACTCACGTTTAGACTAGACCAGCCAATGCGCATGCACAGTCCTAAACGTGAGTCTCAGGTTTACATAGAAAATAGAGCTTCTAACAGGAGTTGCAGTTTAGTTATGACTTTACCAATCAGCTATTGGCTCTTTTATTTAGAAGGCGGGACTTATTCCACCAATGCAGTTTCTCCCATTCTTAAATAATAGGAGTGCAATAGGGTGATTTCAGCCTTCCCATAATTTATCTTATAATTTATCTTATTTATATATGCTTTAATTAGTGTGATGACAGTATGTGTGTTTTAGCTTTTAGACAGTTTATGTCACAAACCTTCATGAAAAAGCGCCGCAGCTACAGCCATACACAGACGTCTTTGGCTGTTTCATCACGTCTAGCACTGTGTTGAGCATCCTGCTACAAGCTTTGCACTTTAAAACAATTTAAAAATAGTCTAACTTTTAAAATATGCAAAATATGTTCTGTTACATCTAGCTGTTTTTGAACATGTCCGAAGTAAACACTCCTTGAGAAACTTGATCAGGATCAGGTGAGGCCAAAATGAGTGACATATGTAACAATATGTCACAACGAGGCAGGCTTACCATCATCCCATCTGCCATCCGGGTCGGCGGTCCCATTAGGGTCATCGTCAGGGGCAACGCTGTCACAGTCAGCCCCGTCCAGGAGACTCCCTTCCTCCTCCACAATGTGAAGCTTATCTTCATCGTCTGAGTCTGACTGGCCCTCCAGCACATGACTGTAGTTACTCACTGCAGAGACAGAGAAAACACAACACTTAAAGAGAATGTTAACATATGGAGCCTGCAAATGCTTGCAAACCACAGAAGGGTTGATGAAACCCTCAAGATTTGGAAAGATGCTGCTGGTGAAAATGACTACAAGATACAGCCAGACAAGATTAAAGAGAGACACAGCAGCTCAGATGAAACCAATTGTTGAAGCAGAAGAGATGACTGAAGAGATGTCGAGAGATGAAGTGTACTTAAGGGAATAATTCAATTAAATACCAAATAGTAGTGGAGCAGTTCCTGTGTTTTTCAGTGAGCCAATGAAACAAGACAAAGAATCACTCGAGATTGAATCAATAAATCAGAATGGCTTGTGTTAAAACCATTTGTGGGCAAATGGTTCAGTGTGGACATGGTCAGATGCTGTAATCATATCATCTCAAGCATGAAATGCTGATCAAGGTGCTGTAATCGTGAGATCATTTACCATACAACACAAGAAACATGTCTTTTTATAGATGTGCAATTGGACAAAAAGGGCTTCTGTGACGTTAAAATGCCTCTTTAATTTTTTGAGAAAAGAAGCCTGGTTGACCTCCATTTCAGCAGCACAGAAAAAAGAAAGAGAGAGATCGAGCGAAAACACCATTGATTTTCTGTAACAGGCCAGACGACCTTAATTAGTAATGTATGTGTTTGCATGCTAGGCTAAGTGTGATTTGACATTCTATTAAAACAGCGGATGACGGAGTGGTAAGCTCGCCCAACAAGTTCTCATTCGTTAAAGGGAAGTGCTGGCAGGACAAGGCCTCTAATGGAGCATGCATAAATCAAGCGGAGGTTGAACGCTCAGATTTATAAAATTCAGCTAAAAGAAAGACAAACATCCAGCACTTCTATATGTCTTGGATGAAGAGTTTGTGGCTACCTGAGGAATCTGTATTACTGTTATTGTTCGCTCAAAAATCGAAAATTCTGTCATCATTTACTAACCCGCATGTCTTTCTTTTGAGGGACAAAAGAAGATATTTTGAAAAATTGATTTTTGTCTATGGTCAATGGGGCCCAAACAGTTGAAGCATTCTTCAAAATATTTTATAATACATAGAAGAAAGAAAGTCTTTAGAGTGGCATGAGGGTAAGTAAATTAATGAAAGAATTCTCATTTTTACTATCTCTTTGATTGGTAAATGTTTTTTTGCCCAATACAGATATTTACACGTTAAATGTACATGACACAAAAGACTGGCAGTGATTATCATGGTCATATGTTTGAAACATTGTTGACCATACATAGCATAGCAGCATAGCAGGTGTGTACTTTTTGCAGGGAAAGAAATAGGTGTGCAGAAGAGCCTTCCTCTCCATCCTCCTCTCTCCATTTCTCTCGCTATTCTCGCTCTCTGTCATTCTTCTGTTCCACTCATCTAAGTACCTCTCTCCGGCCAAATCAATTTTCCTTTGAGAGGAGCAAAGTCAGCAGAGGGGCTGGCCATAGATTCACACACACACACACACACACACACACACACACACACACACACACACACACACACACACACACACACACACACACACACACACACACACACTATATCTCTTCTACTGGGCTTATCTGGCACATTTACATTCAGCTGATTTTGTGCTTTTTGTTGCACTCTTTAACCAACTCTCTCTCTCTCTCTCTCTCTCTCTCTCTCTCTCTCTCTCTCTCTCTCTCTCTCTCGCTCTTCCTCTCACACTCTCAATCTTCTTTTATTTCTCTGGCCTGTACTTTCATTCTCCACCTGTTCTGTGCATGTACAAACCTCTTAACCTTTTTCTTTCTCTCTATCTCACAGTCCATCTTTGGTTTTAAGGTCATGGATCACAGCAAAGACCTGTGGCATGTCTGAAAGTAGAGTCTCAACATGCGGTGTGGTTGAAAAATGCTGTCTATAGCAAAATAAAAAATAAAAAAACCCACACACAATCATAAAGATAGACCCATCGCTCACTAGCCACAAGTTCTGTCAAACCTATCCGAGTGATGCACGGATCACCACAACAGTCAATTCGGTGTACTGTGAAGGAGATGCTACCAATCCCATCAGGCTGTTCAGCCAAGGGAAGCAAACGGTGTGGCTAGTCAGCAGAAGACAGAAGTAAAGGGACAGCAGAGAGTGTGTGAGCTCACTGTGAATGATCCATGACAAACAGCCACGAGCCTTGTTCCGCCGTTCCACATGAGAGATTTCATTACAGCCTTCAGGAGGTACACACAGGAAAGTGACTAAACAAACGGTTTACCAAGAAAGGAATAGATCACATTATGCTGGAGCTGTAAACTAAAACTGTGTGAAGGCACGGGAGGAACAAACTGTACTAAATAAAAAACACATAAAAGACAGCATAAAACATTCAACATCTGTACCTTAAAATAGAGAGGTTAGAGGCCAGTGTCCAAAAAATTAATCTTTGCCATCACAGGAATAAATTAATAAATTATATTTTAAAAGATATTAACATAGAACATATTAACATATTAACATTGGCAACGAAGATGAGAGTACATTTTTAGAAATGTTCAAAATATTATTGTTTTAATTGTATTTTTGATCAAATAAATGCAGACTTGGTGAGCATAAGAGACTACATATTAAAATATACAACTGCCTTTATATTGTAGGAAGAAGGTTCCTCACAAGGCAATCAACATTAGATGACCAACATATTTTTCAAAACCCTGTTATAGAGAAAGAACAGGAAATAATGACGGAAAGGGATATTGAACTATAGCTCATTGTATTTTTAGCATGTGCACTATCCAACAGGCCAAAACTGTACTATTATTCAGTTAAATAAATGCTTGTTAAATGTACGTCCTACATTATCTCTCAAAATATCACATACACTTGTCCAAATACAAACATTGACATGCCACCAAAACCTTCAATGGTCTTTGCATGTGTTGTCGGCATGCACAGCACTATGAATATGTCAAGTCAGCCTATGAAACCATTAGCCTAATGAGTCTGCATTCCTACTGGTCAATCAGTTTTCCAGCTAAGCCTCCTCTATGGATTTTACAATCAACCTAGTGAAGTGATATGTTGACTGGGCAAAAACTGGACTCCAATCTGCTACTCTATACCTGTATGATAAAGCCTGTATTCCCAGAACTCCAGGTGATTCTCTGAAGCAAACACATTCTAGACCACTTAATGCCCCCTAGGGCACAGTGACATCTGTCAAGGCACACAGATAAATGCCTATTAAAGAGTTCCCTAAATGAGTATACATACACAACTCAAATCACCTGGGTAGAGCTCAAATGCTTGTTAGCAGTATAGTACATCAAATATGGAGACTTTAAATGAATTGAACTTTCTTCCATCTAAACTCCAGCTCAGATAAATGACACGTGAGACTCTGAGGCAGACAAGAGTTATTGATTTGTCATTTAGGAAGGTGAGTTGCAGGTTTCCCATGAGTCCTTTGCCACTAAGAACGTTCTCATCTGCTACTTGCCCTCTCAATCTCTATGTAGAGGTTATTCAAGCACAAGCATGACGTGATTGAGTAGTACGTTACTGGTTAAAAATCTGGACCGATATTAATATTTAATACTTTTTTATATAATAGAAAATAAATAACTAATTCATTTTAAATGCTACATCTGAATTTCTGCATCTAAACATTATAATGTAGATTAATTTTAAGGTAATCCTACCAACCCCAAATTTTTGAATGCTATACTATAACAACCATTACCGATCTATGGTACTGATATATTGTGCATCCCTACTAATGTGCTGAAAACAAGAATGTCTTAAGAATATATATTATCTGACCTTTGCATAGTTTGCTATTCTGAGAAGATACATAGAATTAGTCAGTAAGAATCAAATGTGCTAAGAGAACAAATAGTGCGTTAAATCTTTCAGGAGTGTCTCTCTTCTGGAACACTCTCTGCAGAACATATTAATCATTGTGGCCTGTGGTGTAAGAAAATAATCACTGGGGTACACTGATACCTCGCTCAGGATTCTGTTCATGGGATTTATCACCAATGAAGGGATCTTGAGGGGGGCACAAGAGCAGTAAATTACAGCATGCTTTCCTCTTCACAGCGACAGCCACGTTTACCTCCCAGAGTCCTGAGCCTTGCATTTGCTGGTCTTTTTTACTTTTGTATGGAAAGTAACTGGTTGTATACCTGTAAGTCTGCCTGAACCAACATATGACAACACGAGGTGGATGATCTCTACAAAAAAACCTTAATGGCCTATAATTGGGTTTCCATTGCAAACACAGCTGTCTTTAAGGCTTATGAACGTGTTTTTTTTCCAAAGCTATCTTTGCGGCGAGAGAATGGGTGTTTGTTTTAGAAGGAGGCTACAGTAAAAATGGATAGTTGGGTTTTTTCATTCGTTTGTTCATCCAGGAGTGAGAGTGCTTCTATTTCGCTCCTCCAACCCTGGTGAGAGAAGCTATGCGTGGAATGTCCAATCATAACACTCTCCCTGAGTGGCTGGACCATAACGACAGATCGCTGTGTCTGCTTTTTTTTTTATACCTTCATTACAACAGGAATATACTGCACTGTTGCTTTTCAGCTGCAAAGACTAATTAGTGGTGCATTTTACTGTTGCTCACTCTAGCTTTAGCGATTTCAACAAACCTCTAAATATTAAACTTTGGTGCGCAACTAGTCTCTCACCATTTGTAATCTGGACATGAAAGATTCCTCAAATCATGCATTTTGATGAGGATAGGTGTGCTGTTACTTTTCTAAGAGATTTGACACACAATTTTTGTCTGGTGGATGATAAATTAGATCCCATACATGTATTTTGAAGGGTGGACCTGAGATCTGATTTGGGCCAATAAGCAAACTACTAGCACCCAACCAAGAACACTCTAGCAACCTCAAAGGAATGCTTTAGCTACCACAGAGAACATGCAATGCCTGATCACCCACCAAGAACAGCCTAGCAACTGCATAGCAATGCCTTAAGAACCACCTAGAACATCCTAGCAAAACCACCCATAACACCTTCATAAATTTAGTCCTAATCCTATACCTTTACCTACCCCTAAACCCAATCCTACCCATAAATAATCCCTAAAACCAGAGGGACTGATGTAGAAGCACCTAACCCTGGTTGTGAGCCTAATAATAAACATAATAACCTTGTGAGCCACCCACATAATAAAATTTAAACGTGTCCCTCAAATCTGATTAGTTGATTGAAATATTGTTGCAGGATCAACAAAGATGTTGCACTTGGAACCCACCAAGAACACCCTAGCAACCCTAGCAATTGCGGCAATGCCTGAGCACCCACTGAGAAGACTTTATCAACTCAGCTGCATAGCAATGTCATAGCACCCACCAAAACACACTAGTAAATGCATTGCAACCCCATAGAAACCACCTAGAAACACTTTAGAAACCTCACTGTGACTCACTAACTAGAAAAGCAACAGCATAGCAACGCCTTGGCAACCACTCAGAACTCTTTAACAACCACATAGTGAAAATCTTGTAAGCCCTGCACAAGCCATTTTGTAATATGAGTACCAGTAAAGAGGGTGATGGGAAATCAAACCTGCGGAGTGAATGGATCCTGATGGATGTTCCTGTCAATAACTGTAAAATTTGTAAAGTAGCAGCTCTAATAACTGTACAACACATAGCTGGATTTGTGATAGTGTGCAGTATGTATCCATACAGAAGCAGCGTTGGAGGAATGAAGACACACCCTGCACTAGAACTGAGCTATATATAAACCAAAGCTTCAATACACACAAACACACACTTATCGTTAGCTAGAGGTGTTTGAAAACTGAAAAATAACAATGCAGAAATAGAAAAGTGCAGTAAACCCTTCTGGACCATACATCCACTGACTGACTGGTAAATACTTTATTACAAACAAATTTTTTTCACTGGCAAACACACACACACACACACACACACACACACACACACACACACACACACACACACACACACACACACACACACACACACAATGTGTCAGGCTTCAAACCACATCCCCACCCAGCATTCTTTTCTCTCGCACACACTCTAACCACAACAAGACAGAGCCATTACATCAAACAAAAGCCTGTCACCGCACACATCTCTGTGCGTCTGGGGAGTGTGCAAACCCACTCCTGAGAAAGAATTGGATTCCACATGCAGGCCGCATGCTCCTGTATCATTATGTTTCTGTTCTCAGTTTTCAGAGGCTGGGCTTTGGGCTGCACACTCTGCTCTGGGCTGTAGGGGGCAACCTGTTCCCTAGGAGATGTCAAAGAGGCAACAGAGGCAGATGGAACACAGCATGGCCCAGTTTGTAAAACATTTAGCATTCATGTGATGTGATCTCCATTCCTGATGTCAGAGAGGAAGAGAGATGGGGAAAATAGGGATGAACCAATATTAAAATTATGGCTGAGATCAATAAGCCGATAATTATTTTCATGTCACAGCCTGATAAAAAATTTAATCTAAAATTAAAAATCCAAGAAAAATCACTAATATTTGTAAATAATTTAAATAAAATCAGTAGTATGAAAAAATAAAAAAATAATAATAATTCAATGGCACATTTACATTTTCATGGTTTGATGTTGCCTGGTTAATGGTCACATGACATGCAAGTAAACAGATATAATTTTTATTTGATTCTGACTGTTAAAATTGACCTCTTTTTAGTTGTGATAGTGCTTCAGTTCATATTACATTCACACTGATGTTTTAGGATCCCAGAAAAATGTAATATTATTACTGTTATTATTAATATTATATTATCATTAATTCATTATTATTATGTTTTAACTAATTATAGAAATTAAGGCAGAAATATATACCTGTTGTAAATTGTAATTGCACTGTCAAATATAAAAATTCATATTTGATAATGATTTTATTTTACACTACATTACACTAAGATACAATACTATTTATGTCTATCTTATGTATATGTGCTCTTAAGTGGGCAGAGTACTTAAAATATCACTATCCTTCAAGTTAGAACTTCAAGACAGTAAAAGTAATCAAAAAAAAAAACGAATGATCAAGGAAATATACGTTTATATTCAAACCTGTTTGCTGCAAGAGCACCATAGCTCAACCTATAGGCTACAGCCGTGAATTACAATAATATTCACACTCCTACATCTCATTCTCCTTGCTTTCCCATTCTTTCCTTCCCACTTCCTGCCCTCTGGGAGTCAGTACACACATGTCATGGATGGCAGTGGCGCCACTTGTCCTGCTAAGAGCGTCACTTCACAAGTGCATCATTATCCAGCCAATGCTAAGAAGCTAATTAGTTGCAGCAGGCTGTCTCTATTCATTGAAGAAGAGTACATGTCAAGCACAAACACATTGCTAATGTACACTTAGCTTGACTGCAGGTTCATACGAGTGATCAAAATTTTAACATTGACGTGCTAAGAGAAGGAATGCATAGCGAGGAATACATGCATGTTAGTGTATGTGTGTTTGAGCAAGGGCGACTTTGAGAATTCACGAGGTGTGTCTGGCCTTCACATGAGAGTATGTGAGTGTATTTTGAGCTAATCTTGCTCAGCGCAACTGGGTTCTTCTAAATAAGGTCAGAGAGCGTGGTCATACCTGCACTATGATAACAGACCGCAGCTCTTACTTTAGCATGTTTACGTTTGAGGTAAGATCGACTCCATTCACAGGCATAATGCTCTCTTATACATGTGGTGATCGGCTTGTGACTAATTTTAACTCTAAACTAAGAGCCAGAGAGAAAGTTATACCGGTAAGTGTGAGTTTCATAGCAGTGCATAACCTGTTACTGAAAGCATGGGCGGTATGTTGTGGCATTATCAGAGCCTGCTCTGTGTCTGTGCAGTGTTAGACTTTGTGTCTGTTCGTGTGTGTTTGTGCTTCACCGGTCTGTAGATATAAAGAGGAAACATCTGTCGTGCCTGCTGGGTAGTCAGTCAGTCTTGTACCTGCAGATATGGTTCACTAACCTGAACCTTCCTTCGTACAGTTTCACTACTCACTCTCTCTCTCTCTCTCTCTCCTCCCACTCGTCCCTCCATCAGATCTGCCTTCCTTTATCCTCACACTTGTCTTCATAAGCAGATCAGAAAGAGGTTCAGTGCCGCCCATGGTCAGCACACTGGATTTAGACGATAACATAACACACTTTGTTTAGGGTGGGAAAGTCCCATTGTCAAGGTAACCCTACCTAAATTAACACAAGAAAGCACCAAACTGTTGTATGAGAACATACAGACATGACCACACACCTGTATGAACAGGAAATGGGGATTTCTCTCTCTCCCACTAAAATGCAACAGATGAAATATATACGTTAAATACATATATTTATATTTTCAGTCATCAGTCCACAGGCTTTTTCTGCATTTGTTTTGGGGGGAAAGTGTGAACAAGTCTGTGAAATTGATTTAAAGTCACAATATGTAAGATTTTGTTATTAAAATATCCAAAAACCACTAGAACAATGTTATATATTTTGTTGACTTGTGTACTTATGTACATTATCCTAAATGTTTCCAAGAATGTTTAAATCCAGAGAAATAAGCTATTTTAACCAGGACACAGGCCGTGTCCATGCGTCGCCTATCAATTACATCATAGCCGCGTTACCCTCGATTTGGGGTTTTATTTTGTAGAAACCTTGGAAACACCAAAGATGCTTTAATATATTATGTGTTTTATTAGACAGGTGAGCAACTGTTTGCTTACATACATCGACAGAAACGTCTGCATCATAAAAAAGCTCCACTGCTCTCGAGCTGTGTTTCGCACTTGTCTCTCATTAGCAATCGCTTCAGCGGCCTCGTTCCGCTCAAAAGGCTTTCAGCACCACCCTGCTTCATACTACAGTAACATTAATAAATCTTTAATACATTAGCTCATCCATGAATATGATTTCTGTCCGAGTCCCGTTGGAGTCTTTTCCACCGGATGTAGAGGTGAAGACAACAACTCTCATGAGTCATCAAGCTACGCCTTGAATACGTTTTGAATAAGCGACCTCTAGCAGCGAAAGCTACATATTGTGCCTTTAAGTGTCTTAACTGTTTCTCCTATATAGCAGTGAGATTAAATTGAGATCTAATGGAAACGTATTTTTCTCCTGAGAAAAAGACTCTCCGTCATTCATGTCTTCCTCTAACTGTGCTTTGATTTGCCAACATCTTCAACCAAATGTTACAGATTTCAATATAAACATTTCAATATAAATTCTTTCAAAACCAAATGATGTGAGTTGCAATACTTTTTAAAAAAATCATATTTATCATTTGAATTTCTCTTCAGCATTAGAATTTTAGGGGGGAAAACTCAAACTAAATTGATATTTCAATGAAACATAAGCTATAAATGTTCCTCTGTGTACAAGATTCCCAGTTTGGTGGTTTTTCCAGACATGTAATAGTGTCTGCTCACTCTCTTGGACACAAACACTGTCCAAAAGTTTTCATCTATGAAATGATCGATAAAAGAATGAGTGAATGAGCCAGTGGTGTCTAGACAAAACATTGAACAGTCTGTCTGACTGACTAACTCAACTAAACTGAACAACACACATAGATACACTTATTTATGCACAAATCCAAACCAACACACAGTGTGACTCAGATACGATTAGTCATTTTAAGAGCTTCAGAGTATATTTGTCAGTGTGTGTGTACATGCAGGGCATTTCCCAAACAGCACATCAGTTTAGTCAGTCAAAGACAAAGAGGACCGAATATTTTGTTATGAAGACAACATAATCATGTTAAAACAATATTATAAAAGAGATAGCTCTGATCCTGGATGCTGTTTATCAAGGTGATTTGTTTCAACTATGATGTAGTGTTATTTTATTTTTATACTATACATTTTTTTAAATATTTAAATTTGCTTTTATTTTTATATTTTCGGTTTTCGTTTTAATTTTAGTTAAAAAAATTGTGTCAGTTTATTATGTGCTTTTGCCATTTTATTATTATTATTTTTGTTAAATATTTTAATTTATCTAAAATGTTATTTCAGTTTTAAATTTAGTAATTTTAGTACTTCAACTTAAACTTATTTCAGTTAGTTGCCACGTCAACATTTCTAATATTCATTAAAAAAATTTAAGTTTAATATAATATTTATATTTCAGCTTTATGTCAATGACCAAAAACGATAGTTTTAGTTAACGATAACAACACTACAACACAAAATAAAATAACAGCTATGATGACATCAGTCAAATACAGCATTTTGATTGGCTGGTGCTTTTCTCTCACAGTTGCTCTTTTTAATGCAGTACATCTAGGCTGAAAACACCATAAACCGGATTAAACTGGTCTGTGGTCCAGACCGACAGGAGGCCCACTCGCAGTCTCAGCTGTTGGATTGTGGGAACAGGTGAAGTGTGCAGCAAGGATGACTATTCTTGTTAACGGGGCGCTGGGGATGGGGGAGGGGAAACAGATAAGCAGTCCTTTTTTTCCGACCTAAAATAGTCAAAATAACATCATTCAGAAGCATTTGATCTGTGAGAGATTGGGCTGTGAGTATATACAGCGGTTAAAAAAAAAAACTGTTAATGACTTGAAAAGACAACGCATCGCTGTCAAAGTCCATATTCATCTGGACGGAGAGTTTGCCCGAGGCAGATCCTGTCACACATGGTCAGAGAAAGAAGACTGAGAGAGAGGGGGCTGCTCAGACTGTTGTATTTAAAGGTCAGGTCTCATAAAGCTGATCATTCAGACAGCCTGACACTTACAGAGGTGAAGAGATGCCACAGGCGTACACACACATTCACAACACTCCCACTGGAGGCAGAGGGATGAGTCAACAAAACAACCCCAGAAACTCTCCCACGTCATACTCAGAAAAAGCACAGATCTGCAAATTTCACTCTGTTTGCTTCACAGACACGTGCAACTCGCTCTCTGGTGACTGTAAAGACACAAAAATAATTTACACTATAGCAGTCGACAATAAGACATAGAAAATTGATGAAGTGGAATTAGTACAATATTTATTCGAAATTACCTAAAAAAAGTTCTGTTGGCAAGAAACTATTTTGAACACAATTATTGGCCAATGCTGAAGATGGACAAATAACAATTGGTTAATTGTTGGTGTGAGGTTTTGCTAAATTTATCATCAACAGCCCAAATCAGATCTTAAAGGGGTCATGAACTAAGATACATTTTTCCTTGGGCATTTGACATATAAGAGGTCATCATACTATAAGAATATCATGTTTCAGAACTGAAAATGTCCTTGTTAGTCCAAAAACAGCTTTTATTGTAACCAAGCCCAGATAACGGCCCATTGTGGAATGTGCCTATCTAAAGGTGAAAAACTACCTCTGCAGAAGAAAATCAACGCCTACTTCATCATTGTAACTTTGGCCCCGCCCACTGGCGTGGTAGTGAGATGATGAGGAGAGAAGAGCGATCAGTGGATCACTGGACTAAAAATACCTTCCAAAGGTCTCAGTTGAGCATTATTTATTTGTATTCAGTACATTTCACTGTGGGTAAATCGCAATTTCGGCACAGGCTTTGCAAACAGACTTTTACAATATGGACTCGTCAGTAATGCGACAACATGTAAGTAACCATGTTTATTCTACCTTTCATGCCACAATCTAAATATAATGCTATAGATCTAAATTTAATGCTATAATCAACACTTTTCACGATTAGTTAACCTTGAGAGCTGTAATAGTAAAAACGTAATGTAATGTAATACTTAGCTATTTCATATGCAAAGATGTTAGCCAATCACAGCAGTGGGCATTTACATTGAAGTCTCACAGCAGACACGCCCCTTAAAACACAGCGTTCAAATCAGAGGGCTAAAATCGGGGTAGCAAAATGCCTTTTATTTCTAAATTATGACCATTTTTTATGTAAAAATCATACTACTGTAACATTATAAGTGCACCACAGGAAACATTATAAAACAATAAAACAATGCAGTTCATGACCACATGATTAATCTCAATTTGCTTACTTCCAAAGCACAAAAAAAAAATTGTACTTCACTATATATATTTACACTACTGAGAAGACAAAAAAGATTCATTACAAATGTAATCTCAAAGATTCTTTGAGCTCTGCTATTGTCTGACCGAGCCCTAGTAGGGTGCCTTGTTCCTGGGCAGTGAGGTGGGGTTGAGCCCCCCATCTCCTGGAGCTCAATGATCCATCCAGTGCTGCTCCATTACACACTACTAAACAGGCAGGACAGCAATCACTTACACAATCACGGGCAGCCGAGATATATCTAACCTAACCAGCCATGAGAGAGTGTAAGTGTGTGTGCTGAGACTCACAGGGAAAAAAGGAAAAAAGTGACTGGATGTCGGTGTAGTCACTAATTACAAGAAGTGACAAGGATCAGTTGTCCTGTTTTTACTTTGATCAATGATCACAAGATTTGAACGGCCTCCCAACAGATACACACACAGATCACTATTTACAGTCAACATGAAACAACATCCTCAGCCCATTTTATTTCACTAATGCGACATACTGTACTGTATTTCGAAGTGAAACATGATATTGAACAAGAAAAAAATGTGGTGCGGGTCTGGCTTGTATCCATCAGCTATAGATTGCGAAAAGTGGGCGTTAGAAACTAGAATGAAGCCAGGTGGTTGGGGGCGGAGAAAATGCATGAAAGATTACAAACATTTTTCTCTTTGGAATAGCTTTGACCGATGAATAATGAATAATAAGATCAGGAATGTGTACAAAGATACTTTGATACTGGGTCTTTTACAGTAAAACTGATAAAATGGCCGACCGCTGGACAGATAGATGATGTCACCAGGGACAGATATATTGACATATTGAAGCTTCTCTTTGTCTGTGACTTGTGTGCGTGTGTGTGTCAGAGAGAAAGAGAAAGATGTACACTGACAGAAATCAATGTGCACACTGACAAATCGCTCAATGTAAAACAACACAGATCTCTAATTTCCTCTCACCTTTACTAATGGGATCTCTGACCTAGACAAGAGCATACATAACACGTTCATTATTTGCTTTAATACGACAGAGCTTAAATGCTGTTCTTTAGAATTATAAGAGCATTTGAGAGAAGCATTTGTATTGAGCTATCCACACTGACCTAATTCTATTAGTCAATGTGACCCTGAACACAACCTTTCCTGTGATAGTTCCCAACACACAAAAACACATGCACACAAGACACTTTTAAGAGATAGTGTGGGACATTTCTAAGACAAGTTGAACATTTGTGTGCGCGTTTGTCCTTTAAACTTTGCGGATCCTTTGACACTTCAGGAAACTCACATATGCAGCTTTTAATAAACACAATGGGAGGGTGTGACGCAATGTTGTGCAGAGAAGTGTGTGTGTGTGTGTGTGTTTAGTGACTGATAGACGGTTTGTCCCTGATTCCCTCTTAAGTGCAAAGGGTGAAAAGCAAAAGAAAAGAGAGGAAAGGAGAGGAGAGGACTGAAAGCTTTGAAGAAGACCCAGAGGCAGTTTTGGTTTTGTTGGCACACTTTAGAGATAAAACAAACAGAAACATCTGTAAACCCTTTTTTGCCTTGTTTTCTATTATACAACAGTTAGTTTCGGTCCTCTAATCTGATTGGCTGAGCGGTGTTCCAAAAGTGCTGATATATAGTATAACAGCACGTTTCACTGTTTGCAGGATTTGTCAGCAATCAAAAACTGTTAATTCTGTTTCGACTTCTGAACTATTTTCGTTTGTGGAGGGAAAAAGCTCACGATAACTCTACATATTGCGTCTTCTTTGTTCTAGGTAAATATCTAAACTAAATTAGATAATCACTGCCTTTATATGCAGAAAACTCAAGGCACTACATATTAATGCCGATACATTTTGGTGTTGAGTTTCCGAGTTGTAAAACTCATTGACGGCTTTTGATGAAATTCGTAATTAAAAGTTCTAAATGTGGAAATTTACATGAACTTGACCGTTGTGACTGTCATCAGAAACTTCTATAAATCATAGATATCATATATGATGTGGGAAAAAAAAAACTAGTCTAGAGACGTTTCTAAAGTTGAGCTTCTTTTAAAAGGGATAGTTCACACAAAAATTTAAATTAGCCCATAATTTACTCACCCTCAAGTCATGCTAGGTGTATATGACATTCTTCTTTCAGGCGAATACATTCAGAGTTATATTAAAAAATGTCCTGGCTCTTCCAAGCTTTATAATGGCAGTGAATGGCTGTTTCTGTTTTGAAGACCATAAAAGTGCATCTATCCATCATAAAAGTAATCCACACGGCTCCAGGGGGTTATAAAGTCCTTCTGAAGAGAAGCGATGCGTTTGTGTAAGAAAAATATCCATATTTAAAACTTTAGAAACTGTAATCTCTAACTTCCGCTAACTGTCGTACGCGCGTTCACGAGAGACTGGTGTTCCAGCGTATGACATAGGACGCAGGCGTAGCGGAAGTTCCAGTGGCGAACGCGGAAGTTCAGAGGATAGAGCAAAACAAAACTTCGTTCTTGCGAGAACTAGCATATTCTCACCGGAGCGGTGGACTTTATGGACTTCAAAACAGAAACAGCCATTCACTGCCATTATAATGCTTAGATTAGCCAGGACATTTTTTTTTATATAACTCCGATTGTACTCACCTGAAAGAAGAATGTCATATACACCTAGCATGACTTGAGGCGAGTAAATCATGGGCTAATTTTCATTTTTGGGTGAACGATCCCTTTAACTTCAGCAGTGTGTTATGTGTGAGACGCTGCAAATGCACATGCTAACGTAGAAATCAACAGAAACCCAGAGCAACTGAATGCAAAAATAAATAATAATTAATACAATTAATAAACACTTAGTTCCTCGATATTTTTATAGAGGTGCATTAATATTGTGATTAAGATACCAACAACAATTCATTTTAGTGTTGTGAAAACTGCCACCAAATATAAAGAAATAACTTTAAGGATGTGAACAGCTTAGAGAAAAATCTCTAAATTGTCATCTCATAATTACAGTAATTTCAACGAGACGTGAATGCAGCACAAATCTACAAACACTGTCTAAAACCAGAGTCAGGAACACAGAGTAACAAAGCATGAGTTCTTCATTAGCACTCGGAACATCATCAATAAAGAGTTCAAAGAGACGCAGCACTTGCTTTTTAATTATTTGATGAAATAAAAAGAAATCAGGAAGTGTGCGTATATGCAGATGAGCGGCGCGGTGTTGTGTGACATGTTATTTGTCAGGAATGTGAAGCACGCTCTCACTCTCATTGGGCTAATGGCATTTGATTTTTGTAGCTAGGCAACACTCCCATGCGTGACATTTACCTGCCAGACCAAATAACCAAATACAAAACATTCACATACACACACATTAACACATGCAGATGTGCACAAAAGCAAGATGAAAATATGCAGAATGGTCTTTGTTCATTCAGACACTGTTAATCTACATGAAGGTCTTCGTCATCATTGGTGTAGCAGAGACCACGGTTTACGAAAAATACACAGACTATCTGCTGATCTTCATTGCACGCCTCCACACACACACCCACACACTAATGACACCACATACACAACAGCCAGTGGTCAAATAGGCTAATCGCACTCTCAAACGATCACATTCATTAATGCTTTCACTCTCTCACACAATCAGAGTGGAATAATAATACCAAAAACACCGGAGCTCTAAACATCCTCTTAATCTGAGACAAACAAACAGCATGTCAGATAAACAACAGAGATTAGAGATTACAATCATCTGATTGCCGTCTCCACACACACACATACACTCACCTGTGGGTTTGCAGCAACAATCAGGCACAGTCTGTGAGTCTAATGATTATTACTCTAAGACATGATCTCTGGACTACAGGCCGGCATTATAAGTGTGTGTGTGTGTGTGTGTGTGAGAGAGAGAGCTTTACAACAAGGCTTAAATGCTCTACTGCACAAGGCTTGGGGAAAAAGTTGCCCCTCCTGGCACCCTCTTTTAACCCCTAATTCTCTTTTTAGACACAAAGTGATTCAGGCATTCAGTAACACAGTACTTCCCTCTGATTTTCCCATAAACATATCTATACAGGAGAGATGCAACACATTTCTCTGTCCACTCTGAATGAGAAACTGCTACTCGATGTGACAATAACAGCCAATTAGAAAATATCTGATGTTTAATGGACAGTTGGAGTCGACATGTGGAGTGGGCGGGGCTACTGACAAATTGTTCTGTTGCTTGTTGCTTATTATGGATAGGTATGACAAAAAAAACTCAAAACGTGGTGTTATGCCACACGTTCAAATGTATGAATGTCACTGAATTACAAACAAAATATCAAAATAGCATGTATTTTAATAAAAGCAGCAACACAAGTACACTTATGTGGAACATAGTGAATCATAACAACTTAACCACTTAAGCCCTGGGGCCATTTTTGTGATTTCCGCCTGGATTTGGCCTACCCAAATTGAAAAGCTTCCCATACCCACATACAGTGGTCTAAATACACAATTTTGGTGTAATTTTAAAGGAAACCCTTTGAAGTTAGATAAAACACAAAAGGTACCGGAGTAATTTAGTGTAAATAAGTTACTTTGTGTAAAACAAATTCCAAAGTGATGCATATCTCCAGAAAGTAGAGACTCTAAGCTTTCAAAAGGTGCCACATATGAGGTCAGAGCTCCTCCACAGACATTTAAAATGTAAAGTATATACTTGATGATTAATTCTGGACCCTGTACAGGGTCTGCAGAGTTTAAGAGGTTAACAACATGTTTATTCCATTAAGACCGTAGAGAGGCGAACTCAAAATCACTAAGAAAACACCAGCTGGTTAAAAATCAATGCAAAATTGGTTTAGAAACGTTAAATTCTGGGAAAAGTTCTAGCATCATTTATTTCTGTACAGACTCAAACATGTACCCTACCACGAAAACAGAAGTTTAGACATACTGAAAAACTCTCTGGACAGCATTAACTCGACAGGTGTGTGTTCTTGTATGTGTGTGATTTGTTCAGTCAGCCGAATCCATTCCCCAATGAGTCTCCACTGCCAGGGCCACGTCACTAGAACTGTTGTTTTGACGTCTTTTCCTGTGCCGTTTTACAGGTCCTTCCCACTTCCTTTTTCTATCTTTAACAACGTCTTTTCCTTATTTAAAAAGAAATCAAACGGAAACTGAACGAATGGAAGTTATCAGAACACACACTAGAGCGCTATGTGTGTGTAAACCAGGTGTGCTCCAGACCTCTCCTCAATCCTCCCTGCGTCTGGATCTCATCCTCCTCTTATATCTCCAGACAGCTTTATTAAGTCAGCACAGAATCCATGATAAAGAAAAACTGTGACGTCTCTGAGCTTGCAGGAATATCTGGTGCTACTAGATGATTTATAATGAGTCAGTACTGTAAATTCCCCTGACTTCTAATTATGGCTTTGTCTCAAAACCCGCTGCGTTGCCTATCTAGGCAGAATGGGTATGTTTTACAGACAGCCTGTACATCATCTTAAGCTGTTGGCATCATAAGAAGTTTTGGTGATTTGTCTCCGTAACTGCGAGTCTGAATGCGAGTTCAACTGGCGCTAATGAACCCGGCTCAGTCCTTCTGCCACGATGACATGTTGTCAAGAAAGTGGCATATTTCCCCTAAGTGAAGAGACTGAAAGGGATGTTTTACTGGGGAAAAAAAGAAGAGTACATAGTGTTTGTGCTGGAGGGCATATCCTCCAGGTCTCGGAAGAGGAAGAAAAAGAAAAGGAGAAGTGAAAAAAGTAGAGAGCTTGTTGACATTGGGCCCATATTTAACCGCCTACACACCAGCCTGTGCTTTGATGTAGCAGGAGAAATTAAAAAAGGGCGGAACAGAGAGCTGAAAGAAAGAAAGAAAAGAAAGGAGTAAGAAAAAGAACAGAGAGACAAGGAAAGAAAAACACACCAAAGTCATCAACGTCTCAGTTTCAAAGTGAGAGAGAGAGAGGAGAGAGAGCAAGGTCAGGCTACCATATTAGCAGCTAAGCATCTCATGCAAGAAGATACAGTATCTTAGGCTTTTAGCATTGTGAGATGTGGAGTTTGCTAAGCATCACTATTATTATTACTCATATCTGTTCGTTCAAATCATGTAAGATTATGTAAACGCCTTAAACTGTGGTCTTTTTCCAGGTAAACAAACTGTTTAAGAACAAAAATCTTATGCGAAAATCTATTTGGACTGGAGAGAAACAAACGAGGAAAAGAACAACTTAATTTTTTTATAATAAGCTGATTTTTGATCAACTCTTTTTTTTTTTTTTTTTGTAAATGTAAACACAATCATTAATGCCTCAAACATCAAGCAGCTTAATGAAAAGTGTTCAATTACCTTTTCTAAGCGATCAGACTTGCGTAGTGGATGATAAAACAGGTTTAAAACGACATATAATACTAGAACAATAGAGACATTAGTGGCAGCCTACCAACTTTCCATATTACCTTAGAAATGTCCTAGCCATTTTTCATCATATAATAGTTTATATGCCTCTTTTTGTGGTTTTATGTTTGCACACAACAAAATCAACTAAGCCAATGCAAAAACAGTTGATGCTGTCCAAACAACTGCATTATACTATAGTTGCAAGTTTGGGGTCAGTACATTTTTGTTTTAAAGAAATTCATACTTCTATTCAGCAAGGACGCATTAAATTGCTCACAATTGACTGCAAAGACATTTATAAAGCTACGATAGATTTCTGTTTCAAATAAATTGTATAAACATTTTTTAAAAGTTCTAAAAAAATCCACAAAAAAAAACAAAAAAAAATCACGGTGTAGCGAGGTTGACGAGCGAGAGACGTGGGAGGAGCCAGCGAGACCAGTGCGTGTCCTTATATGCCTCCGAGCTCCCTCATGAGAGGACTCGGTGTGCCACGCGGGTGACGCTCATTCTCAATCACACACCAGTGATTTTGCCATCACAGGAATAAATTACATTTTAAAATATATTCAAATAGATGTGATTTTAAATTGTAATAATATTTCACAACATTACCGTCTTACTATATTTTTGTTCAATATATGCAGTCTTGTAAGCATAATTTTTGACCAATACTGTAAAGTGTCACACATTTATTAGAGAAAGATGCTATTCTAACTTGTAAAATCACATTATCTGTTTTCTAAGCAAAGAATTTGCCTCAGGTTAAGACTAGCATGAAATGTTGTTTCAAGCAGTGAGCACATGTTATTATTCTGAGCTCCAGATATGGAGGAAGAGAACAGAGAATCCAATGTCTGACTTTATTTAGCTTAACTTTCCTTCACACTGTCCTTCTCACACACACAGTTCATACTATCCACATCCTCTCTTCTCGTGACACTGCCACAATGACTGAATTCCCACCAGCCCTTATCAGAGGTAATGTACTTCCTGGGTCGTGACCTTGGCAGGAAAAACCTCAACTTCCTGTTGAACTCGCCACGACCCGATACGCTTTTTCTTTTGCGATTTCCATGACGTGATGTTCCCAAGCCATTCAAAAGAGTGGCGCACTTTCACTCCCCAAAAGCTCTCACGCTTTACTACTAAATGGCAGCTTAAATTTTAAGCAAGATTACTCTGGAAAAGGTCCACACTCTCAATCTAAATCTGATAACTAAGCATTTTAAGAACAATTTGAGCTAATTTGAGTATTTCAAAAAGTTCCATCAGATTATTTTGCAATAATTGAGTTATTCAGGATTGAGATATTCAAGGTTGATCTGTGCAAGTGCTGCAAAAATGTGCTAAGGGCAACTCACACTTGTGCAGAAGAAAGTTATACATTTTTAATGAGCGTTTGCGATTTGAGGTGACATGAGAGATAGGAAGGATGCGACAAAGTTGAGCTTGAGTGGGAGACAACCAATGGGAGACTCGTGATTTCCCAGATGATAGTTAGATACAGTATTTAAACAGGAACACTACTAACGGCGACTTGGCAACATTCAACATCACTTTACTCACTAACACACCGGCTACTTTCGATAATAGCAGTTTATTTTGCTTGAGTGTTTACATTCCACAGTGTCTCAGTCCTTCGAAACATTAGAAGAGGAGATAGATGATGCACTATTACAACCAGACACGCACACACACACACACACACACACACACACACACACACACACACACACACACACACACACACACACACACACACACACACACACTGTTCAGTGAGGTTACGTCAATGCAACTTTCAAAGCTACACATGACATTCAGACTTCAAGGATGACACACACCTGAAGTGATAACAGAATTATGATTTTTGGGTGAACTATCCCTTTAAATTACACACATAGCTTTCAATTCACTTCTTTTGTTTTAGAATGTTCTATGGCTTTTTTTAACTGAGCTAATTATATTTTTCTCCCCTAACCTTTACATAAACCTCAGATTTTCATTAAGACATGTTTGTTTGATTATTAAGCTTGGTTGGTTTTCACAATGTAGGCAAAACCTGAGCCACACACACACCTGTGGCCTGAAGCTAGATTCATATAAACCATAAAAGCTCTTTCAGGATCTAAATGACTTTAGGACCCTGACTTAATCTGTCTAAACTCAAAATATCACACAGCCAGCCAACGGCAAAAAACTGCCATGGTTTTGTCCTGATTTCCTACTGTAAATCCCATTGCTAGCATGCCAAAATCCCTTCGCTGCTCAATGACAGAGATCAAAACATCTGACAAATGACAGTCAAACTCTAGATCAGTACAAACCAGAGGGAAAGAACACAAGCACATGACAAGTGCAAAAAGAGAGATAAATGTCAAAAGTGGAACAGTAGAATCAAAGAGAGAGAGAGAGAGAGAGAGAGAGAGAGAGAGAGAGAGAGAGAGAGAGAGATGCTAACTCTAGTTTTGCTACAATAAACAAACCGAAACCACAATTTGTCATATTATATTCATATGTGTAACACTTTAGTTTAGCATCCAATTCTCAATATTAACTAGTTGCTTATTAGCATGCATATTACTAGGATATTGGCTGTTTGTTAGTACTTATAAAGCACATATTAATGCCTTATTCTGCATGACCATATTCTGCATCCCTTAATCCAACCCAATACCTAAATTTAACAATTACCTTACTAACTGTTAATAAGCAGTATATTGAGCAGTTTATTGAGTCATAGTTTATAGTTAGTTAATAGTGAGAATTGGACCCTAATCTGAAGTGTGACCGTTATATTCATCATCGAGAATAGAGTCATTATCAAGGGTTGAATTCTTAGTTTTTGTCCAATTTAGTTTCATTATTCAACTGAAAACATAATCACAAAGTGAAAACTACAGTATGAAAAACTAAACTAAATTGGAAATTGAGTTAAAATAGAAATTAAACAATGAAAAACCTAAACAGAAACTGCAGAAAAAAATTCTAATGTTTTTTATTTAGTTTCAGTTTTATGTTTGTATTAAGTATATTTAGTTTTTTATATAGTTTTATTAACTATTTAAATGTCACAGTGATTCAGTTTTAGTTTTTGAGGCATGAACATGTTTTTAAATTAAGTTTCAGTTTTTCCAATTATTTTATTTTTTATTTATTTCAGTTCACAATAATATCCTATATATTGCATCCAATAAATACTATGGCTATATACAAGATCATATTAACACAAAAACATCAAACACAAAAATGAAACCAATTAAATATCAAAATTGCCCGTGTGGGAGTGTGACAAACACCTGGTGGGGATTTGGATGAGAAAAAGAATGGAAAAGAAACATGGACGCAGAACAAAAGAGGAGAGAGAGTTGGAAAACCCTGTCCACCTCTGAGCCACATGTGCTGAGCGATGATGACCACTTAATCAATAAGGCCCCGTTTCCAAGACAACCCTGATTTCCTGTGCCATGTCCTCAGACACGATGATTGTCTATGATGCCGCCCTGAGTGTGTGGGAGTGTGAGTGAGAGTGTGAATGAAAAAAAGAGGAGATGAGTACATTTTGAGTAGATGGACACACACACACACACACATACACACACACACACACAGTTTGAAAAGCGTTTGTTTAATTGGCGCAGCATCTCTCTCTCATTTCCTGTGTCCTCTCCCAGGATGACACACCCTGTGATGATGGGGTGGATGAATGTGTTAGCAGTTAGTCTGCGTTATTTCGTACCACGACCTCATTAATCGTGCATGATAACAAACCGGAGATGGCGACAGAAAGGCGATAAAACCGCACTCAGGTACACAAATGCAGCTACGCACATCTATGAAAGTGCTCTTGTGAATGAGGGAACAGTGAGAGGAAGCACAGAGAGGAAGGAAAGACACAGGAGAGAGAGAGAGAGATTAGGAAAGATAGACTCTAAAGGAAGAGGAATTTATAAATAGGGTTTATCGCTACACTTTTACCTGTTCTTCTCCTCTCTTACAAATCTCTCCCACACACACACATAAAGGCTTAACCTTTGAAACATGCGCTCTCTTTCTCTTGGGCGAACACACACACACACACACACACACACACACACACACACACACACACACACACACACACACACACACACACACACACACACACACACACACACACACACAGCTGGTCTCTTAAGCCCCTCATTTTTGGGTCAGGAGGTTGTGCTTACTACTTTATGTGGAGCTATTTCAGCCATAACGTAGATGGATTGAGCTGCACTAATCGCAAGGCCGACCCACGGCAGCAGAGCCACGGCAGGGTTACGCAAGGACCTTGTGAGTCTGTTACCATGAAAAGAGACTGAAATATGGTCCACACCGAGCATTCGCTCGTTGACAATTGAGCACACTGTTTTTGTTCATTACTACATGGCTCTCTGGATTACTTGATTCTGATTGGTCAATTGCAGTCAAATGTTTTTGTATAATGGCTGCTAAACTGAATAATTGACCATTGTCCCAGGGCACCGATTTCCTATAGCTGTTCTAGCTTTATGTCTCTATTAATCCGTGATCTCTTTCTTTTTACATAATGAAATCATTTCAGCTTATATTAACGAATCTGTTTTGCATCAGGGTTCTGAATACACTATTGGGTATTTTGATAATGACCAACTCTACACTATCCCTTAACTCACTGTACATGAATACCCACATCAGCATTCACAGCGCTCTTAACATACATTATGTGCCCTATTACCAAGTAATAATGCAGTATAGGTGGAATAAATGGATTTTATGAATAGTGATTTGACTGGATCATTTGGTCAGATGGATTGATAATATAGAAAAATACATATCAGCCTTTTTATATATTTTTAAATATTTTAAACAAACGTTAAAGCTGAACTGCCAAAGCCGAGTTTGCTATGTTACCAAAAAAGTCTATTTTATTTATCATCTAAATTATTAATCTAAAAATCCTGGAAAAAAGTGTATCAGCTTCCACAAAAATATGACTAAGCACAACTGGTTTCAACATTGATAATAAGAAATGTTTTTTGAGTATTAGACTGGTTTCTGAAGGATTATCTGACACTGAAGAAGATGCTGCATTTTAAAATACAATAAAAATACAATAAAATAGAAAACTAAAGTTTAAATATGAATGCACAATCAGGCGACCTATGAGCTATATTGATTTCATGTTGTATTTAAAAAGAACACCTGAGAAAATAAAAAGCGATTTTACTGAATCCCATTGCTTTTCCCTAATGTTTCTAGCCCAGAGCTTCAGATTCTAGTTTTCTGTGGTTTTTGCAGAGTTGTGAGTGTATGTAGTCAACAAGGAACTATTTAGCTCCAGAATGCTGGAGGAGAAGCCCTGATTGAATCAGCATGATTGGAGCTATTATCATGTTTCCTGTGCAGACCATGTGACGGGAGAGACGTGGCTTTTGATGTGAGCCAGTTTGGAAGCCTATGGCTGATGCGAACAAGCATACCGTTATCAAAGCAGGACAAAATGATGCAGATTCCCTCCTGTGTCCTCTGTCCATCTGGTGTTTGAATGTTCAGTGTATATGAATCTATTGTGTAATGCAGGGCCTAAAAAAGTCCAGCGGGCAGCGTTTCATGTAAAGGCTTAGCGTAAAGGCGTGTTTATGGATGTGAGTGTCTGACCTGGACGTTATCTGGCGAGCTGTACTTGAGTGTAATTGGGGGAGGGGTGGCGTCAGACATACAGAGATCAACCTCAATAGAAAAGATTAACCATGAACTAATCATCCTCTCTCTGCGAGCTTCAGGTGGTCTGTATATTTGGGTGCACATTTGTGTGTGTATGAGGCAAGCGGCATGCAGCAAAACTCCTGCACTTTTTAGTAATCCTGGTCTCCAAGCGTGAGCCTGCGAGCAGACTAATCTGCCGTATTTACGTATTAATAACCAGCCAGGCCACAAGATCATCATTACACATGGTGTTGTTGTAAGTTAATCTCTCTAAATGGGATGCTTCAGTGCTACATGACTCCATGGGACAACCTGGTGCATGATTGAAATGCGGAGAGAAGGCCATAAAAAAAAAAAACACATTAGTTAACTCATCAGCAAGTCAATAATTGTCAAATTTACACATATATTATTATTAAAAACATGATAATTTCATAAAAAAAAATTTATACAGTACCGGTCAAAAGTTTGGAAAATTACTATTTAAAATTTTTTGAAAGAAGTATTTTATGCTTATCAAGTCTGCATTTATTCAATCAAAAATACAGAAGAAAAAAAAAAACAGTAATATTGTGAAATATTATTAGTATTACAGTTTAAAATATGGTGTTTTAATATATTTTAAAATATAATTTATTTTGGTGATGCAAAGCTGAATTTTCAGCATACTCCAGTCTTCAGTATCACATGATCCTTCAGAAATCCTTGCCTTGTTCTTAACTTTAATATATATATAAATATACACACTGTATGAAGGATATATGTAGCCTATATATATGAATTTAAATAAACACTAACTTGCATATAAATAAATAAATGAATAAATAATGTGAAAATTAAAAACAATACACCATCAGAATGACCTGGTAATCAGTCATCGGCCAATGCTATAGCTATATATTTAACTAATTATTATGCTTAAAATAAATCATATTTAATTATATATAATATATATACAGTTTTGAATTCAAATAAACACAAATTTGCATTAAAATTAATAAATTATGAGAAAATAAAGATAATGTGACACTAAACAATGGCCACTTCTGTTAATCAGCAATCAAGCTAAGTTATCGGCCAATGCCATCTCACAAAACGACCCCATATTGGCACATGTCTTCATATCTAGTAGGAGACGAGAATGAATGGCTGTGAATTCCAAAGGTCCAGCATGGCACACTAGCCATAAACGTCTAGACATCCCCAGCGTCTGTAGGGCTAAAGAGATTCTCCTTGATTTAATAGATTTATTAAGCTTTGATTCGATTAGGACAGAGAGAGGGCTCAGCTCTAAATGACAGCTCAGGCAGAGGGCACATTGGCTGCACAGAGGCTAAATTAAAGGGTAAGTACAGTCTGCCTCGGCTGCTTACCACAAGCCAGACCCCTCTACCACTCTTCAGAGATTTCACTTCAGCGATCGGCAACCCTAAATCGCTCTCATTATCCAAGAAGTATCAGGTTTTAAGGTGAAACTTAATTATCAAGTGTTACATTTTCTGCCTGTGCTTTCTGACAGTGCTCTTTGGTGGTAAACGGTGTCATGACTACACAAAAAATGTGGGTGGAAAAATGTCAGAAAATGGGAGCCTCAGAAGAAACCATGCCACAAAAATGACAAGCAAAGGTAAAGAGGCAACAGCAATTCTCTCCAGCGTCCAGTCTCAAACAAGCCTGCCCTTCATCATGCACTTTTCCTGTTTCTTGCTGTCATAGCAGAGCCAGATTTTTTATCTTATCACCCTTTCCGAGTGCATCTAAGCCAGAAATGTGGAGAAATGTTCATAGCTATGAAGAAATGTGCTTAGTGGGTTGGGAGTGTAGGGTAAACAGGGCTTTCGATGAGGAAAATAGAAGATGCACGTCTAGTTCAGAGTAAGGTCAGCATTCAGGTGGAGGTTAGGAATGCATGCACAAACCAAATCATCCACCCACACACACACACACACACACACACACACACACACACACACACACACACACACACACACACACACACACACACACACACAGGCCAACCATGTGAGTCTCACACGCTTATCTCATGGGTGCATTCCCATTCTCCACCATTTCTGTTGCCCTCTTCATTTCATTCCTCTTCTTCTTCTGGTCTCTTTCTTACTGTCCTCTGCCTGTCAAACGATTGCTTAGTACTCTTTCCCTTTTTTCACATAACACACACATTAAACTCTGTAAGACTCTGACTTTGTCAAATTAAAAATATAAACAAGTCTTCTAAATCAGTGACAAAGAGACCTAAAGTCATTCAATCACAGCGAATTCAGCAACATGAGCAACTACTAGGTGAGACAAAGCTGAGCAGAACTCAACCTTATGAAAAATTACAGTGATACAACTACCAATGAGAGTGCAGACAGTGATTCTGTCATCATTTACTCAACATCATGTTGTTCCAAACCTCTGTATGTCATATATTTCACACTTTCGGGTTCAGGCTTCCGGATTGGCCCATGCTGGGTAAAATTATTTGCAGTAACAACAATGGCTGAGCCTAACAAGAACCAGCTCGGGAATCAAAGTCTTTGTACAAATTAAATATCATGAAAATGTCTTAAGAGCTGAATTTAATCTGTCTTAAGAACTAAATCAAAATGACAGTGCTTAACTTGGTTATATCATTCTCCATGTCTGTTTGATGTGGCTGTGCATTATCACAAAACTTCAGAGCTTTTCGCAATGTGCTGGGGAAATCATCGGCTGGCAGCTCCCTTCTCACACAGGCCTGTATTGAATTGTTGCTCTTGCTATAGATTAAATGCCTGTTCACACCAATGACGATAACTACAACAATAAAGATAGTTCTACACCACAACTATAACGATAACGGCACAGAGAAATTACATTGTTGGAATCACTCTCAGAACGATTACTTTTTCTGCTGATGAATGATAAAAACATTAATAGCCAGTCAAAATCCATCCTGCTTTAAAGAGCTTGAGCATTTAAAGCGACAGACGGAAAAACTGCAGCGCACATAAAATAAACAGAACAATATCGTCTGCAGGTGTAGACGCTAATATAGTTATCTTTTATATCTTTATAGTTACCGTTATTGGTGTGAACAGGCCTCAATGCAAAGACTGTGATTAACGTATGTTGTATACAATGTGGCCTACTGGCCTTGGAAATAAATTATGGGTAACACTTTAGTTTAGCATCCAATTCTCAATATTAACTAGTTGCTTATTAGTATGCATATTACTAGGATATTGGCTGTTTATTAGTCTTTATAAAACACATATTAATGCCTTATTCTGCATGACCATATTCTACATCCCTTAATCCAACCCAATACCTAAACTTAACAACTACTACTACAGACCCCTAGCAGAAGTAGCTTTACACAGTATTGATGTAATTTCGATTCTTGTGAAATTTGCATTTCAATACGTTCTTTCTTCTACAGAACGTGTGCATATATATATATATATATATATATATATATATATATATATATATATATATATATATATATATATATATATATATATATATATACACACTCACCTAAAGGATTAGGAAAAGGAAATAGGATATTTCCTATTTAGGATATAAGGAAAAGGACCCCCTTTCGCCTTCAGAACTGCCTTAATTTCTACATGGCATTGATTCAACAAGGTGCTGAAAGCATTCTTTAGAAATGTTGGCCCATATTGATAGGATAGCATCTTGCAGTTGATGGAGATTTGTGGGATGCACATCCAGGGTACAAAGCTCCCGTTCCACCACATCCCAAAGATGCTCTATTGAGTTGAAATCTGGTGACTGTGCGGGCCATTTTAGTACAGTGAACTCATTGTCATGTTCAAGAAACCAATTTGAAATGATTTGAGCTTTGTGACATGGTGCATTATCCTGCTGGAAGTAGCCATCAGAGAATGGGTACATGGTGGTCATAAAGGGATGGACATGGTCAGAAACAATGCTCAGGTAGGCCGTGGCATTTAAACGATGCCCAATTGGCACTAAGGGGCCTAAAGTGTGCCAACAAAACATCCCCCACACCATTACACCACCACCAGCCTGCACAGTGGTAACAAGGCATGATGGATCCATGTTCTCATTCTGTTTACGCCAAATTCTGACTCTACCATCTGAATGTCTCAACAGAAATCAAGACTCATCAGACCAGGCAACATTTTTCCAGTCTTCTACTGTCCAATTTTGGTGAGCTTGTGCAAATTTGTAGTGGAGATGAGTGGTACCCGGTGGGGTCTTCTGCTGCTAGCCCATCCGCCTCAAGGTTGTGCGTGTTGTGGCTTCACAAATGCTTTGCTGCATACCTCGGTTGTAAAGAGTAGTTATTTCAGTCAAAGTTGCTATTCTATCAGCTTGAATCAGTCAGCTCATTCTCCTCTGACCTCTAGCATCAACAAGGCATTTTCGCCCACAGGACTGCCGCATACTGGATGTTTTTCCCTTTTCACACCATTCTTTGTAAACCCTAGAAATGGTTGTGCGTGAAAATTCCAGTAACTGAGCAGATTGTGAAATACTCAGACCGGGCCGTCTGGCACCAACAACCATGCCACGCTCAAAATTGCTTAAATCACCTTTCTTTCCCATTCTGACATTCAGTTTGGAGTTCAGGAGACTGTCTTGACCAGGACCACACCCCTAAATGCATTGAAGCAACTGCCATGTGATTGGTTGATTAGATAATTGCATTAATGAGAAATTTGAACAGGTGTTCCTAATAATACTTTAGGTGAGTGTATATATATATATATATAATTTTTTTTTTTATTTATTTTTTTTTAATCAATTTTCCGTAATATGTTGTTTGTTGGCCCCCATTGACTATTATTATATGGGGAAAACAGTTGAAACCTCATTGTTTGTACCCCACTTAAGAAAGTCATAGATTTGGAAACTAAATTAAATGATGACAGCATTTTCATTTTTGGGTGAACAATCCCTTTAATAGCCCACATTACAATTATTCTTCTAGAGCTATCTTTTTACAAATGAGTTGAGGTGAGCATTGATAACTCCGCAAAGTCTTACCAAAGTTTGATTACTTGCTAATGCTTACTGATAGTCTTAGCACAATCAGAATGGCAGGGCGGTGAGCCGGGCTGGCAGTGCCCTCTCAGGCGAGCGGATGCCAGGCAGGAACATGCAGAGGGGCCGTCTGTGCCAGCGAGGGCAGACTCAGGCTTTCAGCGGTCATGAATGAGGCTTATTTATCCCAGCGCGTGAATAAGGCCAGTCAGTGAAAACAGCACAAAAGGAGACAGAGGCTCGTTGGCATGCACACAGTGTTGCCTCAAAAGCAGTGTTGTAAGACTTTGGTATTAGTGAGAGGAATTGGATGAAACAGAGATCCAGTGTGTGACGGGATCATTTCAAAACACTGTGTTTGCGAGAGAGACCGTCTGATTCTATTAATATTGTAATCATAATTTAACTTCTGCAGTGTTAGAAGTCTAATTCTATTGTCACGTCAGCAACAATCACACACTTTATCCTAAAATTACATGCACTTCCTTGTTTGTTTTGTTTCATTTTTTTGTTGCTTTGTTTTTTTGTGAGGGCTGTGCATCCTGGGTAAGTAATCTGTCTTTGTCTCTTCCTGGTTTTGTTTGCATTGGCCTGGATGGGGGTCACTGAAAGTAGGCACAGACTCATCGTCATTGCCCTCATAGAATTTAATTACATTTAAAAATATTTCAAATCAGAAAACAATCATTTTAAATTGTAATTGTTTTACTGTATTTTAAACAAATATATGCAGCCTTGCTATATTTGTTTGCAAATATATGAGACTTCTTTCAAAAACAATGAAAAAAATTCAAGAGCCAAAAACTTTTAACTTTTATTTTGAAAATCTTCAAAAGGCTGAAACTTTATTAACTTTATTGCTAATCCCTACTGGGTCCCCAAATGGATTTCACAAAGTAGCAGTGTTTAGCATCGTTCTCAGTTCTATGTGCATGGGTGATTCCTTCTTTCTATTGGAAAACCAATCACTATCACTAGCTTTCATGTTCAAACAGAAATTAAAATTCCCATCAGAGTGCGATTCCAGCTGGTACCATCAGCGAAGGACAAGATTACAGACAGATTGATGAAATGATTCATTTAGCTAAAAATATGCCGCGTCCAAGCATCAGTAACTTCAGCCTTTTGTAAATAACCTCTGAAAAAAGCAAAACAGGGGTAGAGGACCACAGTAATGATTCAATTAATCACTTTACACATGTCTGTTCATGCCCAATCTAACCTGATTAATGTGCACTTCTTAATTATTATCCCGCCACTTTTTGAGACACTCATTCAATGTCATTCCCGACGACGTTAACAGCTTTTAACAGCGAAATTAACACAGTCGCCTGGTTTTCTTTTATGGAATTATAAACTCCCTCCCCGCTTTTTGATTTGAATTCACAAGCACTCTTTCATGTTCTCATCTGCATCCATTAACCAAACGCATCCCTTTCCCTTTTATTTAAAAAAAGAAAATAATTTTTTGTGACCTCCACGCTTTCAGTTAGTACTGAGCTTAAAAGCTCGATTTAAGGGAGCGAGAAAAATGGACAAATGATAAAATACAAAAATGGCAGATAATGAAAACAATGATTTTTCAATCATTGTATGCAGGCTGAAGGTGAGCCTATACTGTCTTGCTGTTACTCAATGAGCTGGTGAGCTCATAAAGACGCATATGATATATTTCAACTCAGATATTTCTTCCACATATAGGTAAGCATTAACTTTTTAACTCTAACTCTGCATTTCTCGCTCTTTGGCTATGTCCAAAAACTGAAAAGTGCTGTATACAGAGGTAGGAAAGCATAAACGTGTCCTTCAATGCCTATGAAATCCCACAATCATGTGAAATTCATTATTTTAACAACTTCTGATTCAATTTCTTATAAAAATAAGTAGTGCTTGGTTTTCTCTATCTCTATCATTTGACATGATGCTATGGAAGATTTTGTTAAAGCAGTTTACTTAGGAGGTGCGTTCATACAAAGGCGCTGCCAGTGAAGTTATTGGCTAACTGGACAACAGGGGAGCTGCCTACACTTTTGGATGCAGCCTATGTCCTGCATTGTCCTCCCACATGCATCATTCCATTTGGTGTGTTTTTAACAGTCTCTTTCCTTCCTGTTTCTTTTCCCTGTATTTTAAAAGCAAAGTAATTCAGATTCCATGTCTGGTGAAGTCTTTCAGTCTAACTCATCAAAGGTACCATGTCTCCTCTCTCTCTCTTTTGTCAGGTGTTATTTATGAGACGTGTAGCGGAATTCCTGTGAGCCTGTAGCACCTGCTGTAGTTGGACGGGGAGCCGAGCGGCAGCTGCCGTACTCTGTAAGAGCAGAGAAAATGTTGTGAAAGCACTGTGATTATGTTATTTAAGTGTTAAGGGAGGCCGGGAACATTAAAGGACATTGAAAAAGTGTTGTGGATTTGTTCAGGGAAGCTGGGAGCTGCAGAAGAACCGTGAAAGCTTTGTGAGAACAAAAAGGTCTAACAGCGTTTTCAAACACATTATGAAAGTGTGCCGAAAATGTTAAGTGGACCCTGGGCGTTTTTAAAGGATAAAACATGTAGCTGAGCTAAAGAATAACGGAAGACAAAATAAGACAATACTTTACTGTTCAATTCGTTAACATCATTTAAATGCATTAGGTATGATGAACAAACCTTGATTAATAAATGTTGAAAATGTGCTATTTATAATTGAACCATATTGTAAAGTGTTTCCAAAACTAATAACAATAAATAAAAATCAAATGCTAATAGGTAAACATGCACTTGATGTGAAGTGCAGACATCGGGGGAAAAATAAACCAATGAGTAACTATTGGTTTCCTATTTGTTGCCGAGGTTTGGACTCAAGTTCAGTCCTCACTTCTTGTCAGTGTTGTAACCAGGTAAACACAGCACACAGGTGAACATGGCAAGGTCAGTGTTTGTTTTGACTGCAAACACCTGAATCAGGACAGGTGGACTTTAATCTGCCAGTTTGGATAGAGAGCATCATTGCCAGCACAGCTAACGCACACAACGGACAAAAAAAAAAAAAAACACATTAGCACCTGAATGCTGATGGGTGAAATCAGTTCCTCTAAAGATGACCAAAAACTCAACCCGAAATCAAAATGTACCTTATTTACTAAGGTTTTAACTATTTTTCTGGTCTTATAATGCACGATTCATTGTTGCAAGCCATTCAAAATAGAATAAAAATGTTTGTAATCTTCAATCAAAATGCAATAAATTGCTCTGCCTCAATCCCTGATAAATAAAATCTAGTTTTTTTTATTAAATATTCTATTTCAGAAGTAAAATAGGTTATGAACGTCATTTCAAGACATTAACCACCAATCGGATCAAGGCACAGAACAAAATTATTACACAAGACATTTATTTGCTCTTGATGTCTAACCCCAGTTCAGTATCAGGTAACTATCAGGTAAACTTGGCAAGGCCAAATACTGTGTACTGCAAATACAGGAGGGATACCACTCCTTGCGCTGTGATTGGCTGAAATATGGAGTGGGAATCTCTGATACCATCAGGTACCAGGTGCAGACAGACAGAGGAGGGGTGAGGGAGTCTGACAGCACCAGCAGAGGTGAACGCTCACAGCTTAAAAAAATGTCCAGAGCATGTACAGAGAGAGAGAAATCTGTTTCACATTAGGGCCGTTTTAAAAGGAAATGTTGCAATGACATCCCCTCAACCTCGCACGGGACCCCAGGATAATTATTACTAGCTGAGGTGAGAAATTCCCGGGATGCCATTTAGCACATGGACAGATGACATCAGAGGAAATCTGTGGGGACCTGAGGCAAACATATGGAGCTGGAGAGCAGAAACAAACAGTTTACTAAACACCGCTTAAACATATTCATCATCTCATGTCAAGCCAACACACACACAGGCATGTTTAATGCTTAATAACAGATCGCATAGACCAAGAAACATTTTAATTGGGGTGACAGCATCTCGTTTCATTATATTTTGGGTACACGAGGCTGTAATACGTCACAAAGTGATGCATTAATAAAATACAGACCACTAGTTATGCATTCTTTCTGTGTATATATACTGTGTATATATATGGCCAATGCAGCATTTTTTTCTAGTTTTTTGCAACGACTACACTTTTTTCCCCCATCACATCTTTCTAGATATTTACCAGTGCTGACGGTCGCTGTGGCAGAAAGCCTTTCACAATCTGACTAATACACACACTCATAGTATGACCCTACTTCTCCAGGGAGTTCAGATGGACAAGGACACACACACACACACACATACAGAGATCTCCAGGGAGCTGTGGATAGAGACGCATTACGAGTACCCCCTCAAATCATAACGCATCAAACCCTGCAGAGCTCCTCAGAACCTCAGAGAACAGAGATCTCACGCTGCCTCCCAGCATCCCTGACATTTCATACATCACTTTGATAGATCACCTTATCAGTGCAGCTGCTCGCCGGCATAAGAGCTGTATTCATAAGGCCATGCGAGCCTACGAGCTGATAAAAAGTATACAGCATATTCATCATTATCTTCTTAGCATTGTTTTGATGTGATAAGGGCTGAACGCATTAAATGAGGGTGCATTATTTCTAGCTGTAATTTCACTTTCTGATGCAACAGGGCTGCAAATGTTGAAAACGGAACGTTGACGGCAGACGGTGTGTTGATCGTTAGGTGCTGTTTCTGTGTGAAAAGAGACTGTCATGCCTTGTGGATCAATCAGGAGATATTGCAGGTTGTTGCCTATTATGGATGCAATACAGGGCTGATGGGATTGGATGTGAGCGTGAAGCTGGTAAGATTAAAGAAATGAAAAATACAGCTTTTCATTTTTAGCAGAGGTTCTTTATACATGGGGTGAAGATAAGAAAACCACTCTGGGTGGTGATAAGAATTCCATTGCTCATCCTTTGCTATGTCTATATTACGCATTGATCCGAATGGAATAGAACAGAACATGTTAAAGGTAGTTTTGGAGCAAAAAATTCCCTATACCCCATCAAAATTCCATATACCTCCCAAACTAGGGAGGGCCCGAAGATATAAAAAGGGGGTGCGACAAGGCTAAGGACAGTATACAGTCAGCAGATTAAACCTCTTCAGGGTGATACAAGACCTTACTGCAAATAATTCAATAATTTTACAAGGGATGGGACGATTACCGGTTTCACAATAAAGCACAATAAAATGTACTGACGGTTAGTAATATCGTTTAAAATGTTTGATTATCGTGATTTTGAAAACTCGCAGTTAATTCCTGTCCAGCCAGCATCAGTCTGGCACAGGCGCAGCGCGCAATGTTGTTTTTTGAATGAGAAGAAATGGCTAAGGCAGTGACAGCGCCCGGGAGATTTCTCAGCCTTCTAAAAGGACCAAATCTGAGGTGTGGTCATATTTTGGCTTTTAACTAAAGTCCTGAGGGAAACTTAATCGAGCATGGTCACCCTGTCTGCAGAACATGCTAAAATAAACACTTCAAATCTGCCGAGCCGTCTTTGTGACCATCACCCAATGTTGTAAAGCAAACGCAAGGCAAGTGGACTTTGACCTCAATACCAAAGCTACAAAATTTTCATACCGTCCCAACTCTAAATTTAACACAACATATTAATTTGGCATATTTTATTTCCTCAAGATGACTCGCAGTACCATCTCAAGCGGAATCTGGAATAACAGACTGCTAGATGGCACGACTGAACAATCATAATTGAGTATTGCAGAGAGCCACTGAGTAAAAATATAAATGTATGATACATGGTTCTGCATTAAGAATGGTATAAGACTGTGAAAGGACTGCCAGTGCCAGGACAGTCAATCTACTTCAAATGTCACAACTACCAAAACAATGCGTCTACACCAGACGCGAGCGGTACGACACAACGCAACAAAAAGTATACAGAACCCAATATAACCAGTGGTGCTGTCTATACTGGATGCAGCGTGGCGCAACATGACAAATTTCGGACAGTAAGCTGATGCCCCATTCTATTTCCGACATACTTCAAGCGCTTGCACAAGCTAAGACACAAAGGAAAAACTGAACATTCGCTTTGTCATGTCCAGCCTCAAGACAAGAAAATATGACAAGGCTTATCTCGCTCTCAGATTCACCAGTACAACGGTGAGTAATGAAGAGAGAACACAGTGTTTTGTGTGCCTCAGAATATTAGCTTCTAACAGTATGAAGCCGAACAAGTTAAGATGCCACTCATGAACAGAAGTTGAGAAGTTTGGGAACCACTGCTATAACCTGACAGATATCATAACTGTCTTTATGACAGTCTCTGTAAAGTGCTGTCAGATTCAGAAGACTATTTCTGCCCGTCAATAATTCTGCTGGCTCACAATGCAGCTGGGAGCATGATAATTACAGTTTATAAGTTGGCACTTACTTGGCACTTACTAACTTGGCATGTTCGATTATTTAAAATGAACCCTGGTGCGATTACTCTCTTAGTGCGGTTCATTTGAACATGTGTGAACACTGGCATCCGAACCCTGGTGCGCACCAAACAAGCAGACCGAGATTGCTGAAAAGATGGGTCTCGGTCCACTTCCAAAAGAACTCTGGTGCGGTTCGAATGACATACAAACGCAATACGGACCAAAGACATGTAAACAAACCAAAAACAAGAAGATGAGACCCTAAAAAGGACAGAGTGCTCACGCATATCATATTTTTTTCTTGTCATAGTCATGAGTGTACCCATCACAGTTCAGTACAGGCATCAGAACCGTGTCTCCTCGCAGCAGATCTTTGTTTGTGTCTGTGTGTGTAATGAAGGGATTCCTGCCGCTGTTTTGACTCCTTTACGCATTTTATAAGCTCTTCACGAGATATGAGCTGGTCAAAATACCATGGTATGCAGGCTACGCACACACAACGAGTGCATTTATCCCAGCATGGTTCTGTGATAAAAATGCCAATCTGAACGCTAATCAGACCAGGACTAAAACATTTTTTGTTGTTATTGTTGTTGGCCCAGACCAAGCGAACCAAACAAGCGAAACGAAGTGTGAACACCCTTAATGTCAAAGGGTGTGTGTGTGCATGCTATATCAAATAATCAAATAATGGCATCATTTAATATATGTGTGTGTGTGTGTGTGTGTTTGTGTGTGTATGTCTGTCTGTGCGCATGTGTGTGTGCGCGCATGTGTGTGTGTGTGCGTGCATGTGCGCGTGTGTTTTAGTGACATCAGGACACAAATGTGTATAATGACATGGGTATGACATAGGTATTACAAGGAGAGGGTGACTTATGAGGGCATTACCCATGTCCCCATTTTTCATAATGCTTATAAATCATACAGAATTAGTTTTTTTGGGAGAAAGTAAAAATGTGCAGTTTCCTGTGATGGGTAGGTTTAGGGTTTGGGGTAGTGTAGGGGGATAGAAAATACGGTTTGTATGGTATAAAAACCATTACACCTATGGAATGTCCCCAAAATTCACAAAAACAAACGTGTGTGTGTGTGTGTGTGTGTGTGTGTGTGTTCCTCTCAGTTACAATGTTTCAAGTAAATTTGAATATATTTTCCATATAATATTTTAACAATTTAATTTAGTACAATGACAATGTTAAAGCCAATCATTTAATTTCACTTCAGAAACTATTTAATTTTGGTGTAAATAAATTGGTATTTTTTCATGAAAATATATAGCTGGCTCTATAAATCAAGCAAGGCAATCCCTCACAAGGGAATCATCATATTTAGGGGTCCTCCTTGGCATCAAAATCCCTTGGCTAACTGTACCTTCAGTTACAGGAACAATCCTCCTGGAGCAACCTAAGGTTAAGTGGCTCGCTCCAGAGCACAATGGTGATCGTTCATGGATCGTTCCTTGGGGATTTGAGCTTGCAACCTTTTGGTTACCAGCCCAGATCTTTAACTACTAGATTACACCACAATCTACTGAAAACAGTCCAGGAAAAGTCCACTAGGCCTATATTGTGTAAACAGTTAAACACAAACTTTGGGTTTAAAGCCAGTTATGGAGATGCATGAAAGAGAGAGAGGTAGAGACTGAGAGAGACTCCAGTGACTATCCTAGCCCTTAACAGTAGTCCCAAGTCATAATATTAAAAACAATAAATGCATCAGCACAATAGACACACAAAATTACCCCCCACACAAGCCAATTACGAGCACTCATATTCTCAGGTGCACTGAAGAAACCCTAACAGGTGCACACGCTCATACACACATACACGTAGGCTTATCCCTGAAGAGCATGCCACTTAAGTTGTCAGACTCCGAATGGAGTCTTTTGGACAGGTGTACACACAAACATAATATCCCCAAAGAGTGAAGTAGTGGAGAAAGAGGGGGGACGAAATCTTAATTTCCTGTGTGATGTGGCAGCGACCTTCCCACCATCCATGCACGCGCACACACACACACACACACACACACACACACACACACACACACACACACACACACACACACACACACACACACACACACACACTTTGGGATAGATGATTGTATTAGATGAGGTCATACACCTCACACACCTGTTCATATGACTCACACTGACAAGAGATCTGCGGGGAAGTGTTTATCTCCAGAGAATCTATTTCATACACACTCTATTAGATGAAATCAACACAACACAGTGACATAGAGCAGAAAAAATAAGACTGATAGGAAACATTCACACACACACACACACACACACACACACACACACACACACACACACACACACACACACACACACACACACACACACACACACACACACACATTGTGGAATGTGTGCTGCTGGGTCCAGAGAGCACAATACTTGTGAATGATCCTAACTGGCTGTTGCTTTTGCAGGGAGGTACACTTTGCAGAACTGTAAGTATGTTAGTTTGTAGGTTTACTTAACTATACTTTGAAGACAAACTTGTCAGTAGAAATGCGCTAAATTGAGCTAAAGTCTCATTTTGAGATGCTGATTAACAAATAATATAAATAAATACATAACGGTACCTAAAAAATGCACAGATATAATAATAAGCATATTATATCAATGTTATGGGGCAAGATTATTAAATTAAAATTAATTATATTTAAATATGTCAAAATATTATACATTTTCTAAATAAATTAAAAAATAAAGCACTATAAACTTTTTTAAGTTTTCCATGTGAATTAGGCATTAAAACTTTATAATGTCCAGTATGAAAAATTAATTTTTAGATTAGCTTTTTTTAATTACATTTAACAGTGTTATTAAATTATTAATGTTTAAGTGAGAGTTATAATACTAAATATACAAATAGAATAAATGAGCATGCATATTTAAATATCCAATATCAATAAGATAATTTAAATAAAATCGATGTAGTACAGATGTATTGTGCATTCCCGTGCATTTTTTTTATTGTAAAAAAAGTTTCATTTTAGGTATAGGGTTACGGTAAGTCTTTATTATTATTAATAATTAGCTTTACAAATATTAAAAAAGAGGTCTATGACTTGAATTTAGATAGATTTGTGTATTTGGGTATCAAACATCACTCAGTCTTTAAGTGTTACCTATGCGTTTTTGCCCAGGAAGAGTGTGTACATGTGTCCCCACCATCCAGACACCTTTAGGATATTTTAGTCCTCGGACCAGTGCTTTTGACACCCATTCGCTGTAACACTTGTTCATCCATCACACCTCTCTATCACAAGCAGGCAAACGCTCCACCTACACACTGACACAGAGAGAGACAAGGATTCCTCCACATCTCGTCTTCCTCTCAGAGGAGAATGGGTCATATGCAAATGCATGTCTCCGCATGGGCAGTAGTTTCCCACAGGCAGCAGGAGAAAGAGTGTTCCCTCCCTCTCTGCACTCTTTCAATAGTCCTTTTCTTCTGCCGCTAAGCCCCTCTATGGCCGATAGTGGCCCGCTGCATAGGTAGCAAAACCCCTTTTCTCCCCCTCACTGAAGCTTTAAAACACAATAGCTCACTTAAGCGTGCACACACACACACACACAAACACACACACACACACACAAACCAACCAATAAAGTACAACCGTGCACAACTAAAAAGGGGGTTCATGAAACCTGGGCTCTTCTGGGGAGAATGAAAATGAGGGAGAGATGAAGGAGAGAGAAATAAAAAGAAGGTTTTTCTTTAGGAGTAATGCTTCCTCTCCTTCCGTGGGACCAATGACCAGGCTGATCATTAATCCCCGTTTGTAAAAGCATAGAGATGTTTGGAGCGCTGTTTGCTGAGAGCCAAATTTGGACAAGGCCACAGGAATTAAGCAGCACCTGAAATGAACCGTGCACGGATCTCGGTTCTTTACAGGCCAGAGGAAGACTATGAAAAGAATCCTACTTTAAGTTAAAATTGACACTATTTACTACACATTTTCCATGGGGATTTGGAACATAATTCACCAGTGCAAGTTATTCTAAAGAAAAAAAATTATTTCACTCCACCTCTGAAACAATATTTCTGCTAGCATACCCAAGGGAAAATAATATTATTCAATAAACAGCAATTCCAAGAGATTGAACAATGTCAATCCAATCAACCATGCAATCTAAATTAAATCTTGATTCATGAATTTAAGTCCCGTCCTACATTATTTCATATTGAAAATGTTGTTTCATTTAGAAATAAAGTGCCGTTCAAAAGTTTGGTGTCAGAAAGAAATTAATTATTTTATTCAAAAGCATGCATTAAATGGATCAAAAGTGACAATTAAGACAATTATAATGTTACAAAAGATTTCTATTTCAAAGAAGTACAACTGTTTTCAACATAGATAATAATAAGAAATATTAGAATATTGATTTCTGAAGGATCATGTGACACTGATCATGTGAGTAATGATGCTGAAAATTCAGCTTTGCCATCACAGGAATAAATTACATTTCAAAATATATAAAAATACAAACATTACTTTTAAATTGTAATAATATCTAACAAGCAGAAGAGACTTCTTTCAAAGACATAAAAATATCCCACTGGTCCTAAACTTTTTGAATGGTAGTGTAAGTCACATTACAGAAGTTGTGCGCGACTGTCTCATACTGTGCATATTGTGTAGCATTAAGGCCTGAGTGGCTATCACTTTTACCTATAATGGAGTCCTATTTCCCTTTCTTTTCTTTGCATTCACCTAATCAACAAAACAAAAGGGCCAATTTCCTTTTCTGACCCTTCTAAAGAAAGCGAACAAATGCGTACAATGCAAGAGAAACCACAAACTGGACCTCAATCAAATAGAAATGCACCACCATGCTCTGTCTACAAACTTCTCACTCACATACAGTGTTTTACACACATTCACACACCGGCCCTTGACAAGAAGGAAGCCATGTTTGTTATGCAAAGCACAGGAAGGGAGAGAAGAGGAGCTATCCTGCCAGTTTACAACAGTCCTTCACTGTCACCTCAGCAGGCCTCCAAAACACTGACCCCCATCTTCAACAAATCCCTCCCCCATGTGACCTCCACACGGGGGGCATACTGAAAGGGAATGGGGGTAAGACGAAAAAAAACAAGGGCTGCTTCTGAGCTTTGTTACCTAGAGATCTATTCACAGAGTGTGTATTTGTGTGTTGGGGGCTTTAACACACAGCCAATTTGTTACGCTGGACGCCTCACAATGGCACAGGGGGGGAAAGTGAAGTCATACTTGAGGCAATGCATGGGCGCCCATGGCAGAGGTCACTAAACATCACCCTGCTACTGTGTCTTAGAGAAAGGGTCAAAAGAGGAGAGGAGAAGAAGAGAGGAGTGGAGAGTGCATTTCAGATGGACTTTTGGAGGAAGTCAACGAAAGGATGATGGATAAATGAAAATTTCCTCCTCAGCTAAACCTCACGCACCAGGGAGAGACCCTAAATGTTAGCAGATGGCTTTTAAAATGCCCTAGCAGCATGTCCCACAGAAAAGCGCTCCTCCTCACTCACATATACAGAAAAACAAATGCATGCAAAAAAATACACAATTACCTAAACTATAAAGCGTCAACTTAATGTGCACAAGTAAGAGAAAAACAAGCATGTGTGTTTATTGACTTAAACCCTAGAAAGTCTGGTGCGGGGTGTGAAAATAGCCCTGCGCAGTAATTAAAGTTTTATCAGCCAAATAAATTCCGCTACACCCATTTTATCACAGAGCTGGCAGTAGCCTGACGTTGGCCATAGCTCTCCGAAGGTAACGACAGTAAACAAGCTAAATATTTCTCATCATTCGTTGGGTGTTCCACTGTGAGTGGAAGTAAAACTTTGCGGGTTCTGCTCATTTCAGAGGTGTAAATCCTTCTCCTAAAATATCTTGGTATAAAAATACAATCTTGCTAAAGTTCTTTTGAAACGTAAGAGAAAGCCACTACAAAGCACAGCACGCCCACTAGCCACTGCCATGTTTATTTTCTTAGCCATGCTAATACCGGTCAGCCACATTCCTCTATTCCCAAACTGAGAGGTTTCAAATTGCCCTGCAGTACTCTTGAAGAGAGCCAAAGGAGGAAGGGACAGAAGGAGAGCCCTGTGAACAACACCTGTCGTCTTCCGACTATTAGCACCTTCACGTTTACAGCTCAAGCTCCTGATCGCCTTCATGTTACCCGCCGCGAGAACCCCAAGTGGCCGGGAATGTCGTTAGAATGAGTCCCGCAAGGAAAGGTGAAAAAAGACACACTGGCACAAAGTTCATGCATCTTCTAAAAAGAACCGAAGCCTATCTTCATAAGGATTCCAAGAATCGTATTTTGGGAATCTGCATGTTCAGAAGTTCTTACTGACATACTCGAGATACTCAGCTTTCGAAGTCTGGTGATATAAGCAAGGTGTGCTTCTAAATAAGATTAAAGCTGCACTGCACCGTCACACAGCTTTCAAGATGTTTAGACATTCACCTTCCTCACATTCTACAGATAACTTCACCTGAAACAGCTTAAAATACTCTGAAAAACTGTCGACTATTTAGCATTCCTGGGCCTCAGGTTTACTGAGTTTACTAGAGACTTACCTAATACAGTGAGCTATATGTATAAGTGAGATGATGTGTATTTATCTATACCTCTATGAGATTTTGCATATTTTGTTTTCAGGGTAGGCCATTCAGGCATGTCTACAGAGTAAAAAGCCAAAGAGAACTAATGAATTCTCTACCTTGTAAAACATTCTTCACCTGCCCAACAGCTCATCTCGGCGTTAACACCCTGTCTTTAGCCAAAGCAACAGGCACATCACAGATTTTTCACCTGATGGTGAAGTGCTGCTGTCACATGCTCACCGTGTCTGGTAAAGGATTCAGCACTGAAAAAACAGCACCTTCCCCCTCAGCCACTGTGTAACTTTTACGAACACTACAAATGAAGGTATATTACTGCAATCTGACTCATAAGTGTGTCGAGAACATTTTATTGATGGCCAAAAAGAGTATGATGAATAAATATTTACATTTATTTGTTTAATTTAAAGTTAGTTGGGATGATCCATAACCTTTTAACATGACAGAGAAAAGTTTCAATACGGAGTGTTTGGTAATTATCCTTTTTTCCTTCTAAATACAGCAACTTTGTTTGCTTTTGTAGTTTAGAAGTGTGTATATATATATATATATATATATAGCCTCAGGGCACGTAACAACCCCCACCCCCAATAATTAGAAATGGCCAAATTGTCCCCCCGAATATCTGAAATTCTTGCACTGCTCTCCTGCACTCCATTACTTAGCGCTCTATATGTTAGGATGACAAAAAGGTTTAAAAGTTAAATTTTTTTGTCTGGTTTGCCTCAGTGGTTTAACGGCGCTCGTCAATGTCATAATGATTGAGATGGCCAATCAAATCAAAGTAGGCAGGGGTTTACGTTCTCTTTTGGCTCGTGCACAGTCTACACAGACAAGCGCGTCAATCTTTTGCTTAATGCGTTGAGGAGAGAGAGAGAGACTATTCTTTCTGGTGCAATCACTAAACAAAATGCACGCAAACGTGTCCCTGCTCTTAATAATGTTCCCCAATGTTCAAGACATGGTTATGGCCTTGAGCCTATATATATAGCCTATCTATATATGTATGTGTGTAATCGTAAGACTCATTGCTGCAACATGTCCCATCAGTGACTTATCAAGACAGCAATGATGCCAACTATTAGGCTTTCTGATAAGAGGCACAATCAAGCAACTTCATATAGAAGACCTAAGGGAGGCATTTTAATTATCTGGGATAGTGGAGTTGGTGAAGGTTATGTGAATTATAATTAGAGCTGAAGATGTTAAAATCAGGCACCAGTTTTTAAACATTACAAGTATTCATAGTGCTCAATTCAAGCCTTCTGTGGCTGATTTAAAATAGTCCTAAAGTAAGTGAGTGGAAATAAAAACATTCCATTCATCTTGATTATGGTAATTAAAGTGAAAGTAAGTCTGGTAAACACAAGGTGAATCCATCTAGAAGACAGTTTGCCTCCAGTGAACATTTACTGTTGGCCTTTACAAGAAACGGTGAAGCACTCAGGCGGCCACATTCCAATTATACACGGTCTGATCAACACTCCTTACGGGGGCGCGGAGAGGGGAGGAGCGTATGCTAATGACGCAGGGACGCGCGCAGTCAGGGAGCGTTCATCACGCACCGGGAGCGCTGATACTCGGCGGGTGCGCTCTGAGGTCAACCCGTGACTTCAAATAATTAACGGCCAGGACGCGTAAAGCGCCTGCGTGCATTTAAATGAGAACAAACTTGAATCAATTAGCTCAAAAACTGTTTTATATGATTGAGATCAAAATGATAAAACGAGCTTTATTAGCTTATTTAAATATAATGACATAATAGGTCAGCAAAAGCTATATCTGAAGGTGTTCACATGATCAAATAAGCAGAAGCAGGTGCTATTGCACGGCTCAGGTGCGTCTCCGCGTTTAGATACCTGCAGTGCGGTGAGCAGTGCCAAACGCCCTATGACAAAGCACTTATATCAGTCCAGCACCCTCCAGCCTCATGGTGTAAAATCATTCTAGGTTTCGAAACAATTTCAGAACACGCCTATGCTTTTACTGCATGGAGAAAAAAAAAATCCTGAGCGATTCTTCAGCACCTCTAAGTACCGAGGATGCTCTTTGCACTGTAGCAATGCTTTCAAGAGTAAGCGTTATACAGAACGACAACAGGCACCCATCCGTTCTGCAGTTCAGAACAAACGACAACAGCAGCTGAGAGTGAGAAGGCATGCGAAAAACACTGCACATACATCTTTTTTATACCTGCACAAGTTGACATTTGCTGCAACGCGCGAGAAACGCCTCCCGTCTGCTTTCAAAATGAGCCAATGTATCTCAGAGAGAGAGAGAGAGAGCAAAAAAAGAAAGACTCCTTGTTTGCCAGCAGGCTCAGGCAGCAAAAAACAATAGCGAGATGGTTAAATGGCATCTGTGAAAACCCTAAGTGACATTTTTGTCTCCCCTTCCGATCAGGTAAGGACATATTTACAGGTCGCTCTAACACGCGCGTGCTGAGAGAACCGCTACATGGCGCGCGCATGGCGTAAGCCTGAGGAAAAGTGTGTTTCTCCACTCATCCCTTCATCAAAAAAAACACTTAACCCAACAGATGAATCCTCGGAATAATGAACGGTGCGCTTTAATCTAAAAAGACGGGGGTGTGGAAGAATAAAAATGATTTAAAAAGTGTTTTCGAGTTTATATTCCCTATCGCGCGCGCGCGCAAGCGCGAAGTAAAGCGCGCCCTCGCATTTCTCATGATCGATTTCCTTGGTAAACTGACTTGGGCTCACGTCTATACCTCTGGACACAGCTTACCCGATCAATCGTTAGAATTCAAGAGAGCAAAGACGCAAGTTATTTACCGCACATAAACCTGAAACCTACACGTGCATTACAAAGCGGATGCATAAAGTCCCCAAAACAAATAAAGTGTCAGTGCAGTTAGTCCAGCTGCAGGATTCTCTGCGCTGCTCGGGATGTATACGCATTCCTTATATAGGCTGCAGCAGTTGTTCTAGCAGCAGACAGCCCTTCAGATTCCTTTCCTTTTCTCTTCAGCGTTACCACCCAACAAGAAATGTGGCAGGCTGGCTGCACAAACAGGTTGCTTTAACTGGCATCGTGCTCCAGAGCTCTCTGAGCCCCGATCCCGCGGGGACGCCTAGACTGGCAGGACTGTTACATAAACACACCCTTATTTTTTGCTTTGTAAACTTCGATCGGAGTTCAAGAAGAAACTTTCCTGTCAAACATCACCGCGAACTGCATGCAAGCCCCTTTTTCCCAACGCAGCAGCAACACAGAGAGCAGCGTGCTGCTGTTATAAGGCAGTTTCTTATGAGCTACAGTACAAAAGTGGGACTCGTAGCTGTACCACAGCAAGTAAAGCAAGCCAAACTGTCACACCGGCGATATAAACCCATGTATCCATGAACATTACGCTAAAGTGTTTACAGACACACTATTAGAGGTTATTCTTAGAATTCTGCTAGCTCGCTAGCTACCTGCTACCACGCAGACAGCGGAACAGCCCATTGCAGATATATCAAAGTTTGCTGTTACCGAAAATAAAACAAAACCCTCCTAAGCACCCGTTCTATTCACGAACATGTGTGTATGAAAGCATTTCCACCACTTCAATCGCTCAAACTGATTCATGTGAAACCAAATCACCCGCATCGGACCAAACAGGTACATTTTGAGCGAGAAAATAAGTTTCATTTCGTTCGAGTCTAAAGAGGAAAATCCAACAGTAACGACCAACGGGAGTGACAGACTCGAATAGAATTAAATTGTTTAATTCGAAAGCTTTATAAAGTGAACTCAAGGCGAAGAGAAATAAAAGGGGAAACAAAAGCGAGATTCACTTGTATGGGACTGGCTGCGTATAACGGTCCGCGCTCGCGCTGTGTACCACTAGGCGGTGAGAGAGTCGCGAGCGCGGCAGGTATAACGGTACACTAGATAGGGGCTATAACACAGCGCTACTTTCCAGCACTTTGTGGGGCTCGAGAAGTTCTGCCAGCGGCCCGGAGTCCAGAGTTGAATGAAATCAGCCGTCGCCAAGCAAAGCGAAGGGTTTTTACTCACCGTTTGTCCTCCTCGGGTTCGCCTGCTTTCTGCGCTTACACCTGGGGCCATCCGCCATGATCCTTTCGCTGTGTCTAAATGCTGCTGGAGAGTCACCTCCTCTCGCCCCCACACCTCCCCTCCCTCCCTTCTACTCCACCTCCCCTCCCTGCACCTGGTTTACGACACTCGGCTTTACGACATTACCTTCTGGCTCCTATACCTCTCTCTCTGGCGCTCAGACCCCCGTCTCTGGCCAACTCCCGCCCCTCACACCACGCGCTCCCTGTGGCGCTGCTGCCTGTCCGAAACGGTCACTGATCAACCTGTCCATGTACACGTAGAGGACTCCAAAAATCTATGTTGATTGACAGTTCAAAAGGAAGCATAACTGTCTGGACAAAACAAGCATTTCCAAGCGCAACGATAAACATTCAACCTGAATCAAACGTCATAATGTTGTTGTTTTTTTAACAGTCAGGGTGGGGGCGGGGAAAGTTTGACGAGTGCACCTGTTTGTGATGCGCGCGCGCAAGCACTAGCACACATTCACACAAACTGCAACTTTTTCTTATTCATGATGAGGCAGAAATGTGCATGTCATAAAAGAAGTAGACATCAACATTTTATATAGGGGGCACTGGGGATAGTTGTCACAAAAAGTATTTAATCAAAAACTATATATAGCTACATTTAACATGTCCATTGTTATTGCCCAAGACAAAACACTTATGGTTAACATACATTAATTTTTTGTGACAACATGCAGTATTACCAGGTATGGGGTAAGTTGTCACAATCTAAACCAGCCGTTTTTCAGTAAAAAAATAAATAGCCAAAATAAATAATGCAATAAATAAATAAAGTTCAAAACATATATATATATATATATATATATATATATATATATATATATATATATATATATATATATATATATATATATATATATATATATATATATATATTAAAGGTAAAATTATCAAACTATTTTGGTAACACTTCACAATACGGGTGCACTAATATGCATTAATTCATGCTTAACTAATGCACAGATAATCATGAGTTAATGTATGACTCATGAAGAACTGAACCATTTATTAATGATACTGCATCAGCAACTAATGAACATTCTATATGATTCATAGATTAATGTGTGAATTGCTATTAATTAAATATGACATCATGTATTAATTCCCTAATAACATATTATATTAACTAATAATGTAAATTAATGTTAATTACCACAGTGGGTCGAAGCCATGCATTTCAACTTCCAGTTGTCTGTTTTAATTAATCATTAGTTAATGATTTACAAAGGTATCATTATGTTACGACTTTACTTGTTGTGGCACATGACTATTAACTAATTGTTAAGTAATATGTAATTGTGGTTATGGCTTTTGAATTAATTTTGAATTAGTTAATAGTCATGTGCCTCAACAAGTAAAGTCGTAACATAATGATACCTTTGTAAATCATTAACTAATGATTAATTAAAGCAGACCCACTGTGGTAATTAACATATGAATTTACACTATTAGTTAATATAATATGTTATTAGGAATTAATACATGATGTCATATTTAATTAATAGCAATTCACACATTAATCTATGAATCATATAGAATGTTCATTAGTTGCTGATGCAGTATCATTAATAAATGGTTCAGTTCTTCATGAGTCATACATTAACTCATGATTATTTGTGCACTAGTTAAGCATGAATTAATGCATATTAGTGCACCCGTATTGTAAAGTTTTACTACTATTTTTAGTCAACAGAAACTGTAGTTAGTAAGTATGCTATAAAAACGTATGCTATAAATAATACAATATTTAAAACGTGACAACCTGCTTCAACTTGACATAAGTAAAAACCGGTAACACTTTACGATAAGGTTTCATTTGTTACCATTAGTTAATTAACTAACATGAACTAACCACGAGCAATACATGCATTACTTTATTTGTTAGTATTTGTTAATAAAAATACATCATTGTTAGTTCATGTTAGTTCGCAGTGCATTAATGTTAACAAATACAACATTTGATTTAAATCATGTATTACTAAATGTTGAAATTAACATTACCAAATATTAATAAATGCTGTAGAAGTGCAGTTCATTATTAGTTCTTACATGTTAAATAATGTAATTAACTAATGAAACCTTATTATAAAGTGTCCTGAGAACATAATCAAGTTGACCCTTGCCTTTATGTATTCTATTGTGTTTTATTGTGTTGTTTTTCCAAAATGCTTTTGTAAAATATGATAACACTGGAATATTACTTTGAAAGATAAAATCCACAAAACCTAAACTAATTTAAGATAATTTTGAACAAAGTTTTTGGACTCAACTTTTGATTAAGAATGTCATAGTTCTGACAGTCCTTGTGACAACCTGGTATCTCTAATATACTTTATAATTATATCACTTCAAGTTATATCTGACAAGATCATTCAGGCAGTTTTAAATCTTTTATATGGTAGTCAGTTTTCCTATAAGTTTTGAATTATATATACTGTTTTTATTTAGTCTGTATTGAGTTCAAAAGAACATGGTTGGAACTTCAAAGTAGTGCCATTCATTTATTAATTATTAATTATCATGCCACATGACTGATGCTATATCAGTGGCTGAGTTTTTATTTAAGAGTGCACATCTAATCGTAACGGAATCTTTGACTCAAACACATCAGTGAAATAAGCATATCCAATGCACTTGACAGTTCTTAGGTTGGCAAAAGCTTTCTAAATAACTGTGACATAACGTCTATGCTATTTGCCATTTCTTTACTGGCATAAATATATACACACCTAGATGTGTATTGTAGGAGAGTCTGTGTATTCATATTAATTTTCAAGAATGAAGGAAATTTGTGTTTGAGTATGTGTACGTGTGTGTGATTGAGTAGGAAGTAGGAGGAATGCAGTGTGTGTCCCAAGGCACAGGGAGGATCATGGGACCCTCACTGCAATGATTCAGTCCTCCACCCAAAGAAAGAGCTCGCTGTTCCCCAGGGATGTTTACTCCTCTGACTCTGACCAGGGAGAGAGCGCGTGAGAGGCAGAGAGAAAGAAAGACAGACAGAGAGAGAGAGAGAGAGAGAGAGAGAGAGAGAGAGAGAGAGAGAGAGAGAGAGAGAGAGAGAGAGAGAGAGAGACTGACTAACTGACACCAAGTAAAAAGAAATTGAAGGCCAGTGAAAAGTTTGACTTAGAGAAATGTTTAAGGTAATACTGGATGAGTTCAAACAAATCCAAACAAAGCTTTGCGCCATCCAATGCCAAATATCAGTTATAGCTAATGAAAAAAGATTCTCTCCTTAAGTGCATTTCTTTAGAAATATGAATGCAGCAGCCAAAATATGAGCTAGCGCATTCATATGACTTTGAACACAAGGACTGAAGCACCAACACGGTACTATCTGAAGGTCTGCCATTCTCTGTTACAGGTCACAAAAGCGAGTGCTGCAGCAGTGGCGGGTATAGGGCTATTCTTGTACCTGATGACTATCAGGTTTCTGTCAGACCTCAGCTGGGTGTGGTGTACTTAGCATGGGACTGCAGTGTACAGTCCGCATTGATTGAGTGAAGACACTATATAATCTCACAATGATATGCTGCGAAACAAAGCGAGTTCCACAAGCCTGTAAGGAAAATATTTAGTAAAATGTAAAACTAAATAATAATTCCCTCATCCATTTACTCTTAAAATCCACCTTTTGGAAAAGTTTACCTAAAAATGAAATTTGTTTAATTATTTATTCACCCTTGCTCCGAATCTGTATTATTAAACAAATGGAGAACATTTAAATCATGTACCTGTCATGTACCCCCTCTTTTCCATGCAGTTACAATGAATCGTGTCATAAAAGTGTCATGCGATTCATTTTCTGTGCTTTGTTTTATCTCTGATAATCTTCATCAAGAATCACTATGATCTGATCAGTGTCAGTGAGTTGAACAGATCAGTCTGAATCATTCAGATATTTACTTTAATTCAGTGAATCAGATCAACTGATTCATTTTGACAGATCAATGAAGTGACATGATACAACTCAAATGAACAATTCACTACTTCTCTCGTGAACTCTATCACTGTGTCTAAACCAGGTATGAGTGTAACGTGTCAAAGCAAACGTTTCAAATTCATTTGTCCTTTGTGTCAGAAGTAGCTCAAGTGAAGGGGCAATCCATTTACTGATGACTCTTCGCGTCACATCAAGTGTAGACAGTATCACTGATTATAATGGTTTCTACTGGCTTTTGACGGATGTAATGACTAACTGTAATAGAAATGAATAAATAGAATTAAATTAATAAATAGAATTGTAATATACTTATTTGGTAACACTTTCTTTTAATATAACGTAGTTACACATTACTACATGTACTTAATATAGTAATAACAGTAAATTATGCATATTTACAAGTAACTAACCCTAAACCAAACCCTAATTGTAACTCTATAGTAAGTTCATGTAGTTAATTAATGTTTCTCAGTACTTATTTGAGTAAGTACAATGTAACTACATCACCTTAAATTAAAGGGTTACACTTTATTTCAAGGTGTCTTTGTTACACTGTAATATTATAGTGATATATAGTAATATTAAGTAACTACACGTTACTATAGGGTTAGGACTAGGTTTGGTTTAGGGTTAGTTGCATGTAATTATGCATAATTTACTGTTATTACTATAGTAACTACACTGTAAAATAAAGTGTTACCAATTCAAGTGTAACCAGTTATTCTAAATTAGATCAACTGATTCGTTTGAGATTCAAGGAATCAGATCAATTGATTCAGTCTGAGTCAAGCAGATCAACTAATTCATTTCAATTCAGTTAATCAGATCAATGAAGTGAAACGATTCAAATCAAATGAATGAATTGTTCAATTCACTACTTCACTCATTAACTCTTTTTTTCTTATAAAGTGCAATTGGTTTGAAACAACAAGAGGGTTGTATAATGACAGAATTGTCATTTTTAAGATTTTAACATCCTGTGTGTTCTCATTTTTGCATGTCAACTGCAGTATACTCACACTAGGAAAACTATTTCCATAAAATGTACCCAGATAATAAGCTCTGAAAGGAACTATGACCTTCTTAAGCATTCCAAAACTGTCTATGTTTAATCAAATCTGCAAACTCTCTACAGGTGAGCTATGGTCATGAGAACAGGAAGTGGAAAGGGAAATGAAACAATGGTTAGGAGACAAATGACAGGGCAATTTCGTTTTAAATGTTTAGAGAGAAGACAAGCTCTGTGTTGAAAGCAATATCCTCTAAGTACATAGCGGAATCTTTGCAGAGAAAAACCCAACATTAGTTTAGAGATGCCCCTGGTAGTAGCCTCAAATACCCTCCCTGTCATCTGTCTAACCCTCTCCAACCCATGGCCTCTTTCACTTCATCAAACAGACAACAGACAGAGCTGAGTAAGGTGCCTGTCCCTTCATCATTAAGCCAGTTCGCTCTGCCTATGGCTGCTGACAGTGAATTATTCAACAGGACAAAGTGCTCTGTGGCTGTGCAGAGGCTTTACAGAGTAACAGATAATAATAGCATTAATGTCCATAGAATCTCATTAAGAGAGTAAGTACTCGGTTTTCTGTCTTCCTATATATATATTTATTCACATACCGCATGTGCATATAATGGAAAAGAGCGACGTGGAAAAGGGTGGACAGGTTTGACGGTCCATAATGAAGGGGTTTGAGCTATGTTCCCCTACTGGCCATAACCATCGCAATAATTGGGAGTTGAGGTATAGGAGAGTTGCTGAAAGATTTTTTTGGAAGAAGTGAGGTAAGCGGCTTCTGATGGGATTAAATGAACATCTTCCTTCTGAACTTTCCTTTGGGAATTTCATTGGTACATGGTGCTGTCCTGAAAGAAATCTCCAAAATTGTGCTGACTTGGTGAGGATTTGGAATGGCAAAATGGTAAAATGTTATTTCACGGTTTAGCTTGTCTTTGACCAGGCACCAGTTAAATTCTCTGCATGTGCCAGCGACCAGAGCAACTGTCCAGCTGAGTTGGCTCCAGGTGCCACTATGGTCCAGCAGGCGGGACGGCGGGCGAGCCCAGAGACAGTGTGAAGGTGAAAAACAGACGTTCCCTGGCTAGAGGGAAAAGAAAAAGAAGAAAAGCAATGCAGTGAAGGGCAGGCTTCATCAGAGATCAATGATGAGGCGTTTTGAAAACCACACACGCACTCTCTCTCTGCTGGTGCTAACCGACTGGAAAAAGACGGGCCATTATTCTGTGGAAAGTCCGGTCTATTCCCATTTTCCTTGGATGCTGCCATTTCGACATGAAGTCATATTTTCTCGCAACGACGGAAAACAAAGAGTAAAAATAATGCTACTGCAAATATTAAAACTGCATAATAGCACTCACTATGCTATTAAAATAGCAGTCTGAATGCCAGTAGCCTCTATTCCCAGTTACTGGTGACGGGACCACCCAGCTGGACCAAATTAAAACCCAACAGTATCTGCCATCCAAGAGCTGCTGGTTTTAATCCACTGGGCATAGTGAGGGTGGCAGTTTAACGGAAGCAGAGTGGTGACTTCATCAGCGGAGGTTTAAAGTAACTGACCTCATACTGCACACAATTTATCCAGTAATTTTTCCACTGTACGTCCATTTCTTCATTTCTTCACCTGTTGCCTATTCCAGTCTCATTTACCTTTTCCTTTCACTGTGCTAAACAGAAAATGAATGAATGGGGCACGAAGACAGGAAGAAAGAGTGCAAAAGAAGAGACAAGATGGGAGAGACAGCAACATGAGTTGGGGAAGCTATCCTCACTGCTCTACATTAAGGGATCAGGCCGCGTCTCTGTAAATGAGTATTGATCCTCCTCCTGGCGGGATCATTTAGGAGATTAATGCTGGCAGTGCTGTTTGTGGGGGGTTGGGGGGTAGTTCCAGTTGGTCCAGGGGGGAGCTGAATCAGAGCTGCCCAGGACAGAGAGCCTGCTGTGGGGCTACGTGGAGAACAAGCCCCTGCCTCCCCTCCTAACCATCTGGACTAACAGCTCAGGGCGCCAGCTGTGTGGGGGAAGGGAGAAGATGGTGTGTATATGTGTGTTGGGGGGGGTAAAGGATTGAGAGAGAGAGAAAAAGGAAGGAAGAGAAATGGAAATGCGAAGGACTGCTAAAGAAACAGGAAAACGTACATAAAAAGAAAGAGGGAGGTAAAATCAGCTAAAAGTTATTTGCGTAAGGCTCATTTGACACACAGACACGTTGAAGAAATGGATGATTTAAAGTGGCGCGAACAGAGGAGAGGAACAGAAAGTGAGAGAAATGAAAGAGAAACACAGGTGGCAAGTACAACAGCAGAAACAGAGAAAGATAGAGTGAAAAACAAACAGAGGATTATGGCAGAGACTGACAGGTACACATTAAAGACGAGGGCGGCAGAAGAAAGAAAGAAAAAGAAAGAAAGAAAGAAAGAAAGAAAGAAAGAAAGAAAGAAAGAAAGAAAGAAAGAAAGAAAGAAAGAAAGAAAGAAAAAGAAAGAAAGAAAGAAAGAATGTGGTAATCGTGATGGATGAGATAAAAAAAATGTAGAAACTCAAACAACCCTTGGGACAGCGTTCAGCATGAGGCATTAGCCATCTTCCATTACAGAATGACAGTAAACAAACAAAAATGTAATAATCTTAAACTATAGGGACAGACCATCAAGGATCAAGGTAACTCAAATGGGCATTTGCCAGAAACTAAAATGATTTGAAGACCCCATGAAATGGCTTGATGTGTATTGTGTTGTATGTACATGAAACAGGACGTTTAGGTTTTTGAAGGGCTGACTGCATGGCCCCCCTTTAAAAAAATAAATAAAAGTAAAATAGCCAATAGGTTTTTTAATTATGTCACAGAAGCACAGTTAGCTATTTGCTATTGTTAGTCAGTTACAAGTGGTATTAAGGGACGGTCACATTTATGATTGTTTGGCAAATTTTCACAAGCAAAATCCAGTCATTTCAATATGGAATTCATACAATTGGGAATTTTTGCGTGAGGGCGAAAGATTTGTGCACTCAGAGGGTTAAGCTGGTCATTTGGCTTTACCATGTTAACCAACAAAAAGTAAGTGTGTCTGTGTAAGCTGTGCTTCATACATCACTACACTATTGATAATAGGCAATGGCCTTTTACCTTTAGGGTGAGGGAGAGTCTCATTCTCCAGAGAATTGTATGCTATTTTTGGTCTGTTTTCCAGAACAAATAGTTTTGTCCGCTTTTAGAAGTAGAATATGACATGGACTAATGTCCACAAAACAAATCAAATAATTTTCATGTTCTATAAACTTTGGACATAAAGTGCATACGAATGAAAGCCGCCTTCCCCTGTGAGCCAAGTACGGCAGAAACATCTGTGTAAAAAATTTTGAAAGTCAAAAGTGATACAGTTCCGTGGCCAGAAAACAAGTAGAGTGTTTGTGACATGATCCAAAAAAATCCAAAGCAGAAAAATCTGTTGTTTCATAAGCTCTAGTGTTGTGCTGAAGTTACTGCTGCTCATGGAAAATGCAAACACGAATGCCATGACGACAAAACTATTCAAGAGCCCAGGAAAAACTCAAGGGCCCTACAATGGAATGTTTTGAAGGCAAGATTGAGATGTCAATCACACTATGCACCCCCTTCCCAAGAACAAGGTCATTATGATCTCACTTCCTCTTCTCTGGAGTGTCCCTGGACAGGACTGCAGCTCTGACGACCAGGAGAATTTGGCCACACCCAAAACAAAACATCCAGTGAGCCAGCAGATTCTTCTAGAACACAATTTGTAAACTTCACAGTCTAATGTAGAATAAGTTATCTATAGACAAATACAATAGAAAGCGAACCAATTCAATTGTTTTTCTGTAAGCATATTAAAGTCTATATTTCAAAACTTGCATAAAACTTTCACTGCTTAATTGAAAATGACAAAGATATTGTTTCATGTACTTAACTAAAATATTTTGTTCGTTATAAAATATGTGACTCAAAATTAGTGAGTAATAGCAAACATCTGAGTGCCCAGTAGTCTTTTATGGGAAAAAATGAGTGTGTGGGAAGAAGTAGCATAGCTGAAGTGTGCTGATGTGCGTGTGTGTATGAGACAGGATTTTTTTCTGGATCATCCAGGTTGTACGGGTGAGCTAAGTCTGTCACGCAGATTAGTGGAGATCCATTCCAAATGTTCCGTCAAAAATTCACCTCACAACCACAGCTAAAATTTATTTTGTGTATGTTGGAACACCAAGATCTTTCTTCTGCTCATTTTGCTGGCATGTCTGAGAATCATGCGCTTCCCACACTCATACACACATACTTCAGGCTCTGCATATCAAACAATCCTCCACTTTTAGGAGCAGATGTGAACACACCTGAGAGAAAAGGAGAAATAAAAAGAGAAACCAATAGAGAGAAACGATTGTCATCCAGGTGCTTTCATCAAATGAACTTTTTCCACAGAAGGCATTTGGACATCCTCCTTATTACTTTCCTAAGTTTTGTTTTCCACTGATTCAGTCTGTTCCCTCCGCATTAGTGGTTAGAGGTTTCCATGTTTAGTATGCAGGTATTTAGTCATTCAGAATTCCTGCCATTTCGTGGATAGATTTGGCATATTAGCATGATGCTAATTTCTTTTCAATAATATTTTTTTTGTGATGTACTCTGTGTATATTTCCTCATTAAAATCTTTTACACTGAGAGTGTCAAGTCAAGTTATAGCCTCTATAAACCATTTTATTTTACATCCAATGGGTCACCTCATGGTGGCCACCAGATCACATGACCTACTGAATACTACTCACATTATTCCAGTAAACATAATTATAAATAAATGAATCATTACTGGCTGCAAAGAGCTAATTTCCACACTTGAAGCTTTGCTTTTGCTTGCTTGTCAGTATTAATCTAAGATGACTGCCATATCCGTCAGCATTACATAAGCACAAAAAAATATTGAGTGCACCTTTAAGGAAGAAAAAACCTGTCACATTCCTCACCTGTTCTTTTACGCTGACCAAAAAAAAAAAGAACCCTGCCCAATGGTAGGTGAATTATTGCCTATATTCTTCAGACGATACAGTCTGAGATGTTCAGTAAACTTGAACAGAGCACAGGATATACATTGGCTACTTATTACACAGTCTTCACCAAAGGTTAAAATTAGGGGATGATATGAAAAGGAATAGGAATTAATAGGTGGGATTATTTGAAGGAGAGGTCTTTTTGAGAAAGATATTTTTAGAGCAGCTGGAAGAGGCAGAGAACCTCTGTTTGAGCAACATCATGCATTCACACACACACACACACACACACACACACACACACACACACACACACACACACACACACACACACACACACACGCACACACGTTGGGTTTTCATGTTTTATGTGGACTTTCCATAGACATAATGATTTTTATACTGTACAAACTGTATATTCTATTCCCTAACCCTACCCCAACCCCTAAACCTACCAATCACAGAAAACTTTCTGTATTTTTCCATTAAAATGTCCCCACAAGGATAAGGATTTCAGATATTGCCCTCTTGGTGGGGTCAAAAATGGCAGGACATACAGGTCCAGCAGTCATGAAAGCTGCAACAAGCTAAAGATTTAGCCTATCAACCCATAATAACTTAGAATGTCCAGAGAGAAAGAAAGGACAGCATGTCAAATACATAAAATCACTCTCACTGCCTTTTTCACTCCATTCGACCATAGTCCATGTCATGGACCCAGTGCAAAGGACAAACATCAAAATATATGTCCAAAAGAGAAAAAAAACCTGGTTGATGATACAACTGAAAAGTCAGGTGTACTTCTTTTACTGCAGAGGGCAAAGTTAGAGGCTGTAAAATAAATATTTGAGGAAGCTCTCCAGTACCACTTTCAATGTGCCATTTAGAGATTTTCAGAAGAAGCCAAAACACAAGTTTCCTTGAAATTGACCAGAGTGAAAAAGAATCCCGTAAGCTTTTGGTTTTATGCTAGACGGCTGATGAACAGCCGGGTCATTGCGCTTACTGGCCCCAGTGGAACAATTCATTGACTCACCTTTTCTCTGCCTCTCTACTGACCATGACAGATTTAACAGGCAAAAACATTCAAATGGCTCCTGTTACAGAACAGACAACCATAAACTATTACAAATATGCCTGAGACAAGTGAGGAGGGAAAAGGCCTCTAAACAAACTAACTTGACGCAACATTTTCTTCATCTGACTTCTAACTGCTGCTTTATCTTTTTGTAAACAGACTGCACAAGTGCTGAATTGAGCTATTTAATAAATATTTTGAAAAGGAGAAAGAGATAATAAATGAGGGAGGGAGAGACATTTCATTGTTCATCAACAGAATAAGTGTCATGGATTCTCTCAATGTTTATAGTCCAGCCTAAGCCTTGAACCACAGAACTCGGATTCCCTCACACTGATTTTAAGAATGATGAAGGTAACCGCTGAAGTTTATTCAATAACAGTACAGTACACCTCAAAAGGCACAAGAGTTCCTATTGCTTATGTAATTGTTTGGGATACGCGTGTTAGCTAGACATAAAGAGACCCATTAAAAACACAGGGACTTATTTGAAGAAACTGGAGAGGTCTTTCTCTGAATGTGCTTTGCTAGGCCAATTTTGGTATGCACATACTGCAAGTGAACTAACCTACCGCATTTAAAAAGGGAAAAAGCCTGTGACTGTGAGCCACTCCAAAAACAATTGTCTAGATTTAAGAGAGGATGTTTTGGAGTCTAAATCACAATTTGTAATTTATTCAAATATGCATTTTTGTTGTTGTTTTCAAATATAGATCACATAAGAAAGATTACTTGTTGAGTCATTGTCACAGCCTTGCAGGAAGTGCTTTTAGCCCACTTGGTTCATTTACGTTTAAGTCCCAGTTTAAGGGGTTTCCCCAAATCCTGTTCCTCTCTTGCCATCATTATCATGTAACTTTATTGCACACTCAGGCCCAAATTAGGTTATTAAATGTCAACACAATGTTAAAAACAACACAATGCATAAATGAAACAACATACAACAAGCAGAAAAAGAAACACTAAAAAATTTATACAAATCAATGTGTCCACAACTTGGATTGTTATACTGACCCTAATATTTGATAAGCCCAGAAGATTTCACCTCTCCCAATGCTTCCTTTTTACCAGGGGTGTCCAAACTTGGTCCTGGAGGGCCACTATCCTGAAGAGTTTAGCTCAATATGCCTCAGCACACCTGTCTGGATGTTTCTAGATGACTTAGCTTCAGATTACTTAAAATGTATCAGTTTTGAGAACTCAAAAGAAAAATAGATTTCTAAATACGCATAAAAGTTTATTTGTTTCATCTGAGTTGGCTCTACTCAAACCAATTAATTTACATTTACACATTTGGCAGACGCTTTTATCCAAAGTGACTCACATTGCATTCAAGGTACACGTTTTTAAATTTTTTTTGGTAAGTTCTTGCTTTCCCTGGGAATCAAACCCATGACCTTGGCATTGCTAGCACCACGCTCTTATTGTTTGAGCTACAGGAAAGCTGTGATTAATTAATTATTCTGAGTGTTACGGTTTACAGTGTATAACTTAAAAAAGGTAACTTTTTGAAATTTTTTGGTGAATCAACAGCTTGTGCGAACAGCGTAGTCCCAGAAGAATGACTCTTGTGAATCTGTTCTTTTAATGAAAGAAATCTATTCAGTTGGGGCGGATACTGACTCAGTTACTGAACTGCAAGTGGAAAGCTCCATTCAAACATAACCAAGACAAACTAAATGATGGCTGAAGTTCTTACTAGTAGATAGAAATATTCTGAATATTTTTGCCTATTAGCTTGATCATGATTCAGGTCTACGTGCATTAATCTTTGGGAAAGTAACATTTGGGAAAGAGAAAAACAAAGAGAGCATATAGTGGGGTCATGTCTTAACAGCATATTGAAAACCTGGATCAAAATGTGATTTAAAATCTGGAAATTTTAAGTTTTAGTATTAAAAAAAAAAAAAGATTCTGCACTATTTCTAGGATATTAATCAAATCTTCAAAACGCAAAAGTGTTGCTGTTATGAACAGTGTTGAAAGTATGTTTAAAAGTAATGCATTACATGCAAGTACATTACTCCCAAAAAAAAAAGGATGCACCGAAATGAAATGAAAAATAAAAATTTCAGGATGCACTAGGCCAAAAACTGAAGCTAAATAATAAATTATTAATCAATTAATTAATCAAACTTATTTAATAATCAACACTCAAATAGCTAAAACTGCACATATAAGGCAGTTTTTATTTTAATCACATGTTTTTGCTCCATTTCTTTGAGTGAAATATAAACATTTAAACAATACACTGTAATAACTTGTTTTCATGACAGATGTATTAATTAATGAAGACATTAACAGGTTAAGTAAAAATATAATGAATATTTAATATATAATATTTTCTTTCTTGAGGTAAATGTGATGTTAAGTGACACTGACCTGGTTTCACAAACAGGGCTTAGATTAAGCCAGGATTGGGCCTTAGTTAAATTAGGACATTTAAGTAGCTTTTATAAACATGCCTTTGAAAAAATGACTGGTGTACCATTACTGGTGTGCATCTTGAGACAAAACAATGGCCCTGACATATTTTAAGATACGTCAGTGGAAGTTGCTTTCAGTTGTGTTACGTTACTTTTGCGTTACTTTTTCCCATCTGGGCTGGGGTGGCTTGTTTGATTTCAATTAAAAAAAAACTCAAAAGTTCTATTTTTTGCAAATGTAAAGGCCCTTTTACACCAAAAGTAAAATGAATAAGCCTCAGGCTGAAGAAAATGCAAATTCATATCTGTAAAGTAGCGTAGAGTGCACAACTCGAACAAGCCTTCTAGCTGTGCTGCCATTCTGAACTGCAGAAGAGCGGGAGAAGTTCAACATTCTTCAGCAATAAAAATGTCTCAAATGTGATGTTATATATGCATGCATCTATGGTCGAATTGGATTATCGAAGGTCAGACATCGCTTAATAAAGCGAGATTAAACAGTCAAGTCACCTTTTTTTATATAGCTATTTATACAATACAGAATGTTTCGAAGCAGCTTTACAGTGATAACAGGAAAATGATACAATGATGCAAACAGTTCATTTCGACTGTACAGCAGCTCTAAAAGAAAACAAGTGTCATTGTTCAGCTGAAGTCAGTTCAGTGTTGATTGAGTTCCACTGTAAAGATCATCAATTATTAAATAAGTTAATTTCATCTATAAAGCAGTTCTGGAGAAAACAATGATGTCATTGTCCAGCTCAGTTCAGTTCTCATCCAATAGTGTCAGTGCAGTCAAATCAATAATATTGTTGAATATTAAGTGTCCCCAACTAATCAAGCCAGAGGTGATAGTGGCAAGGAAACCAAACTCCATCAGGTGACAGAATGGAGATAAAAAGAGGCTCAGTCTGGGGGGCCAGTTCTCCTCTGGCCAATGAATGAACATGGTGATTATGATTCAGACTGCATCACAAGTCAGAAATCAGATTGTGGATTGGCAGCATTCAAATATTTCACCCAGTCCTTTTGCTTGAAGATCGGAATTATCATGGCAGTATGGAGATGAACCTGGTTTGTGCAAAATATTATGCCATATGGAATAATATTGAATTATTCAATATCATCAATATAAACCCCACTGTATGGAAAAATACAACTTGGACATTCTGCTAACAAGTGGAATAGCAACAGATGGCATTTTTGAGTTACATGTTCCTTTTATTTACCTAGTCTGCAGTGTCTGCATACAAATTGAGCAATACATTCAGTTTACCACACACACCACAGTGAAGAGAGCTGATGAGGGAGACTGATAAATATGTCATTTGTCGTTTGTTTAGCTGTAACGTTAGTCTTTTTCTGCGCATGTCTTCACTTTCACTCTCTCATGAGCTTCAACCTCCTTTTACCCACTTTCTAGTTTAATTATAGCGTTAAATATGTACGCAACGTTGTAAGTTGCCTTGAAATCCTAATGTCTTCTAGTCTTCTGTCTACTAGTCTTACTGAATTAGTATTGTTTGGGTACAGAACCCCTTTACATGCATGAAGAAGATCACAGTATAATCCCCGTTCAATTTGCTACGTCGTCTGCCTTAGATTTCCCGCAGTTCCTTGAATCTGATAAAAAACGTCAACTGTACGCTCGTCATAGAGTAGGCGGTGCTCTGATTGGTGAGGGACATTTTCGTCGTCTCTGATTGGCTACATTCACAGAAGCAAACCGGTGTTGCATGAGCTGTACCATTTTGTTCTTAAAAGGGGTTGATGTGGAACTTTGTTATGGATGGTGAGAAAATATAAATGTTGTTTTACTTAAAAATTACGCTTTTCAAGACATAGTATTTGTGTAGTAGTTAAAAAGTATAACATCGAGTGCATTGTATTGTGTTTAACATAAATATCCCTCACTTCCACTTAGTAACAGCCACCGTTTAGGATTCGAGGTCTCGCCCAAAAATGGCTGTGGAGAAACAGTTATGAAGATGTGTCGATCTACTCACCTAATTAATGTGGCTCATGCTCCAAATTAACCAAGAGTCCTCTGATCGATCCGGAGGACATTTCTGGAAGGTGAGGCACAAGATGTTCCGTTATTTCCGTTATTTCGTGCAGAAAAGAGGAGCCCAATGGGCTCACTGTGCAGTCGTGTTACGACTTTTTATTTTCAGCCAATAGGAATCACAGTGCGATCACAGGCCAGGGCCTTCAAAGATGTGTTTATGCAGAATAAAACACAACACTGAGCATCAAACTGCATATAAACAAATCTTTAGCAACAAAACGTTCCTAGAAACATTGCAAAGTTCATATTCACACGTAGGGACTCATATTTCTGTGCACAGTGAATACAGTTCTCATGTCATGCCGGTTTAAAAGTGACATATTGTATTAATAGAATAGTAATAGCTTCGATATATAAGTTCATCCATATATAAGTTCAATGTACTAGCAAGGCTGCATACCGTGTGATTGCAATGACATTGTGTTTCGAGAGGTTGTCTTCGTTAATTAATTATCTCGTGACATAAAATTGTGTAAATCATTCTATCTTTTAAGTGTGTACGTGGGAATACAATTTCCCAGAATGTTAATTTCTGCGTAGACTTTGGAATAGTTCTCACATTCATGGCTGTCAACAGGTGCTACCAGTATTGACATTTACCTGTGTTGCTATAGTAACATTTTCCTCATAAGCTTGTTAGTAATGCTGGTTTGGAACGAGGAGAAATAGTAATATCAGGGATTGGAAAATGTAACACATTTCTTACAATAGCTTGCTTTCTATAAACTTGGCTGTGGATGAAGTATAATAGCAATATTTGTGTACTGATGACATAACTGCATGTTATTCTTGTTTGCATTATGTGTTACACCCACTTTTTGTTTAGAAGGTAGAAGTTTTAATATTTGCTTTGGGTGTGTATGTTACTTCCTTAATGCATTATGAGACTTTGGGAAATGTAATATCTTGTGTAAGTGTCTGACCTAAGCTACCAGTTTGTAAACATCATAGGCCAGCCTGTTAAATGAGGTGCTATAAGTCCAGTTTACGCATATTGTGGTTATTTACATTGCTTGCGCTGAAATGAATTTGAAAGGCCTGTTTCACACTGCTTGTGAAGCAACACCGTCACTGCATCAGCTTTCACACTGACAGTATATGTGTGTAAAAAAAAGAAAAAAGTTTGTGCCTGTCACTGATTGTAACCTGCATTGACCCGATTGTTTGTTTTTTTTCCAGACAAAATGTGAGCATTTTACTTAATGTGCATATTATGTTGCTTCATAAAAGCCTATATTGTAGTGCTGTGTTGAAACATAGCGTCTACATTTTCAAAGCATTTTTCCAAGTTCAGTGTGCTGCACATGTCAAATGTAAGCTCAGAGTTGAAACACAACTCACACCTACACTTCTGATATGCAGGACCACTGTGCTTGAGCAGGCAGTGTGAAATTTGTAACCTATAAATATTGTTGCTGAAGTTTGTGCTGCTTTCACATGCAGTGTGAAACAGGCCTTGTTAATCTAGAAGCATCAGAGATGGTCAATCATAAGTACATTTTGTTTGTGGTTGTTTATTCACGTATGCATGCATGACCAGTGGCATTTCAATCTAGTAAATCTCTGCTGTTGGCTCCAAAATGTTAGAATAATATTTTCTTGCTTAAGAAAATCATTCTTGCCATTCTAGACAAGATTTGAAAGTTGCCTCCGGTATTACAGTGGAACATCCTCTTGTTTATAATGGAAAGGATTGCTAAATTAAAAGCAGTGTCAAGACAATTGTCTTGTGAAATTTGTTAAATTCGTAAACCGTAGCCGTTTTTGGTATTGAGAATTGGCACTGGTGATTAAGTCAAACCGCAAAAGCTTTACAGTAAGATTCCATAAGATGTTTTGGAAATCATATGTAACATATACAAGCAAGTCCCTTACATGACTGTAAAACATTTGACATGCATTTTTGTGCAGTAGACGAGTACATATATTTGTTTACTAGGACATGAGGAGGTTTTAATATTTGCACAAATATGCTTATCTATTTCTATTTGTTGAGTTACTAAATTAGAGATTTGTTGCAGATCGTCAAAGAAAGTGTGGTGTAAAGGTATGTTTTCGAAAGACACAATGTTATTGATGGCAGGTAAATCAAAATTCACGTTTGAGCTGTTTTATATGTCAGTGCAAGCTGCTTTCAGTTATTAAAGTCCCCCTATAGTCAATAATTTTATCCTTTAAAACTCATCTTTGATCACCAAAATGACACATTTTAACGTTTTTTTCCTGTAAAAAAATTAAATAATAATTTGGTCATACCCAAAAGTGAAAATTAGCCCATGATTTATTCACCCTAAAGTCATCCTAGGTGTATATGACATTCTTCTTTCAGACGAATACAATTTCAGTTATATTAAAAATGTCCTGGCTCTTCCAAGCTTTATAATGGCAGTAAATGGCAGCCCAAAATTTGAAGCACAAAAAGTGTAGGCTATCCATCCATTATAAAAGTAATCCACACAGCTCCAGGGGGTTAATAAAGGCCTTCTGAAGCGAAGCGATGGGTTTGTGTAAGAAAAATATTCATATTTAACACTTTATAAAGTAATATAGCTAGCTTCTTCAACTTGCGAAGCTTGCGGAAAAACTAGCACAACAATGACATCGGACGTAGCATAAATGTTTTGAACTGCATGAGGCACTACACTTTCTTCATAAGTTGAATACAGAAGGCAGTTAAAATATTTGCCGGGAGCTAAATATTTTACTTTATAAAGTTTTAACTAGTTTTAACTAAACCATTGATTCACTTCAGAAGGCCTTTATTAGCCCCCAGGAGCCGTGTGGATTACTTTTATAATCGATGGATGCACTTTTTTGGACAGCCATTCACTGCCATTATAAAGCTTGGATTAGCCAGGATATTTTTTTTTAAATAACTCTGATTGTATTTGTCTGGTTATAAATACTGGTTTAATTCAGCCATATACACTCACCTAAAGGATTATTAGGAACGCCATACTAATACTGTGTTTGACCCCCTTTTGCCTTCAGAACTGCCTTAATTCTACGTTGCATTGATTCAACAAGGTGCTGAAAGCATTCTTTAGAAATGTTGGCCCGTATTGATAGGATAGCATCTTGCAGTTGATGGAGGTTTGTGGGATGCACATCCAGGGCACGAAGCTCCCGTTCCACCACATCCCAAAGATGCTCTATTGGGTTGAGATCTGGTGACTGTGGGGGCCATTTTAGTACAGTGAACTCACTGTCATGTCATGTCAATTTGAAATGATTCGAGCTTTGTGACATGGTGCATTATCCTGCTGGAAGTAGCCATCAGAGAATGGGTACATGGTGGTCATAAAGGGATGGACATGGTCAGAAACAATGCTCAGGTAGGCCGTGGCATTTAAACGATGCCCAATTGGCACTAAGGGGCCTAAAGTGTGCCAAGAAAACATCCCTCACACCATTACACCACCACCACCACCACCAGCCTGCACAGTGGTAACAAGGCATGATGGATCCATGTTCTCATTCTGTTTATGCCAAATTCTGACTCTACCATCTGAATGTCTCAACAGAAATTGAGACTCAGACCAGGCAAAATTTTTCCAGTCTTCAACTGTCCAATTTTGGTGAGCTTGTGCAAATCGTAGCCTCTTTTTCCTATTTGTAGTGGAGATGAGTGGTACCCGGTGGGGTCTTCTGCTGTTGTAGCCCATCCGCCTCAAGGTTGTGCGCGTTGTGGCTTCACAAATGCTTTGCTGCATACCTCGGTTGTAACGAGTGGTTATTTCAGTCAAAGTCAGTCAAAATCAGCTTGAATCAGTCGGCCCATTCTCCTCTGACCTCTAGCATCAACAAGGCATTTTCGCCCACAGGACTGCCGCATACTGGATGTTTTTCCCTTTTCACACCATTCTTTGTAAACCCTAGAAATGGTTGTGCGTGAAAATCCCAGTAACTGAGCAGATTGTGAAATACTCAGACCGGCCCGTCTGGCACCAACAACCATGCCACGCTCAAAATTGCTTAAATCACCTTTCTTTCCCATTCTGACATTCAGTTTGGAGTTCAGGAGATTGTCTTGACCAGGACCACACCCTTAAATGTATTGAAGTGACTGACATGTGATTGGTTGATTTAGATAATTGCATTAATGAGAAACAGGTGTTCCTAATAATCCTTTAGGTGAGTGTATAATTAAACCAGAAACCGATTCAGATGAAGAAGCGGAAGAGCGAATTATACAGGGTTGTCTACAAGTTGATGTATCAGAAATGCGTTTTATGTATCGCTCTCTACAACGTCAGACACATAGCAGTAATTGATATGATTAGCCTTTTGCGTGACTAAGTTATCAGATGGCTAATAATGTGTTGCTAATGTCACACAAGTCATGATCACGTTCGTCAGCTCCCTTAACATCATAGAACGTTAGTGGAGAAAGGCATATAGTTCATCATAACAAATATACATCATATACATAATTCACCCACTATATTGCTAGATGTACCCGATTAACAGAAAAATGTACCCGGGATTACCTGGCTTCTTGAGACCCCCGCTTTACAGCATAGTAATGATATGCTAAAGCCCGCCTGTATGTTGACAGAATTGGTTACATGTTTGTGACATAGAAAACGAAGGTGATTTCAACCCATGTTTTTGAGACTGTCTTTGGTTCACTGCAGTTTTAAGGAGAAAATACTCAAAAATGGTGTTGATTTATGAATTTACACATAGTTTGTCTTAAAGCATATTAAAAACACCACATAAACATTTAAACAACTTTTAAAAACGTGATTTTTCATGTCAGTGCCATTGTTTTGTCTCAAGATGCACACCAGTAATGTTTTTTTAATGTATGTTTATAAAAGCTACTTAAATGTCCTAATTGAACTAAGGCCTAATCCTGGTTTAATCTAAGCCCTGTTTGTGAAACCAGGCCATAGTGTGTTAGTTGTATGGACTACTTTTATGGTGTTTTGCATCCATTTTGGAGCCTGACACTCCAGTACTCATTCGCTTTCATTATTGAAGAGAATAGCCAATATATTTTTACGTCGTAAAATATATGCATAGTGCTGTAAAACGTTTAGAAGGGGTTAACTTAAATACAGGAGTTGAGAAAAGCCTTTTCAGCTCAAGTAACATTTTTTCCTCATCAAAATATTTGACTTTAAACTTAAAACTTCTTGAGAGAAATTTAGGGGATTGCTGAAAATCTTCTGATGGTTATGGTGTAGCTATTGGCAGTCGGAATTCATTTCTGTGGTGTCACTGAACACATTCTTTCAGAGATTTGCAAAAGGTTATTAAATACACCGCTGCATGGACGTGTTGCACGGCAGGGAAGCGCACACACGCACTCTCCATTTGGAAGATGCTGAGGTTTATTTTGGCAGTTGTCATGACGTTGTGTGGTTTCACATGTGGTGAGAGAGAGGGGGAGGGAGACCCTTTTCATAGCAGAGATGCTTATTTAACATTTCCGGTCAATCAGAACCATGTCAACATCACTGCATGCGCACACACAACATTTATCCCATGCACACAAACCTAGCCAGAAAAAGATTGCTATCTTAAACTCTCCTTCAACTTCTTGGTCGGTGACTTTGTAGAGATTACTCGCAGGAGACCGTTCACCTATCTGCACGGTGCTCGATGATGTGTGTGGTCAGAAATACACGGCTTTCCACAATTAAGGATCAAAACTGTGGAGGAAACTGCACTGCAATTACTGGGATTGTTCTGAGCAGATGCAGAACAAATGTCTTTGTTGTAACAGCGCAGAGCTTCACAGCAAGGTGCAACGTGTGGCCAAAGTAAACACATGAACATGGAGTTGTGCATATTTTATGAGCAATTCATCTCTTTGTTCAATGGGACCAGGTTTGCTGTGATCTCAAGATTCAGAATTTCCACCATTATCTGACATATGCAGATTTCAAAAAGGTCATACGGCAATGTGTGGCGAAACTTCATTCTTTCCTGTTTATTTTACAGGCTATGGAGTGCATACAAATATTCTCTTTTTCTTTTTGTGGTTTCAGATACATGCACAAACTTCACCCCTTTCTCTACACCTGAACAAACTAAATGCACTCAGTTTACTGCTTATAGATGCATAGATAGCTGAAATTCTAAACACATGTACAGTACTGTTCAAAAGTTTTGCGGTGAGTGTCTTTTTTCCTTTTCTTTAAAGGTTTAGAAGAATTTTATTCAGCAAGGATGCATTAAAGTCAAAAGTGACAATCAGTATGTTTACATGGACAACAATACTCCGATATTAACCTGGTTAAGACAATACTCTGATCAAGAAACTACCATGTAAACAGTGATTTACCTTAAAGGTGCAGTGTGTAGTATTTTTGAGGATCTATTGACAGAAATGCAATGTAATATACATAACTATGTTTTCAGTGTTGTATAAAGACCTTGTATGTACCGTTATGTTTTTATTACCTTAGAATGAGCCATTTCTATCTACATACACCGCGGGTCCCCTTACAGGGAAATCGCCATTTTGTGCCGTCATGTTTCTACAGTAGCCCTAAACGGACAAACTTCTCTACAGAGCGCTAGTCACTCTTTGCTCTGCGACACAACATTTTTGTACTGTGACGACCACCGTAGCTTCTTTGTGTGGTTCAAAAGGGAGGGGTGAACGGTTGGTGATTGCAATTCACAACCTCACTGCGAGATGCCGCTAAAATTCACACACTGCACCTTAAATCCAGTCTTACTCCAAGTACAAATCGAATTAAGACGTGGAGATTGATGTGCATTATAGACATGTACACACCTTAATCACACTAGTAACGTTGTGTAGGAGTTTTGCAACAGGACATGCGCACACGGCAGTGGTCAACCGTTTGATGGCAAACAAGAGAGCATGGTTTGGCTTCAAACAATTCTTTCCCACCAGTCTTTACTTTGTACTGTCATCCAGTACCTCCAAGTTTGTCGCGGTGGCAGAGGAGGCCCGTTGCTGGAGAATTTGTATCCGCCATCGTCCATTTGCATGTATAGCATGACAAATAATTAAAGGGGTCATAAACTGCATTGTTTTATTGTTTTATGATGTTTCCTGGGGTGCACTTATAATGTTAGAATGCTTTTCACATCAAAAACTGTCATAATTTAGAAATAAAAGGCATTTTTTCCTACCCTGATTTTAGCCTCTGCTCTGATCACTCTGTTTGAAGGGGTGTGTCTGCTGTGAGAGTTCAGTGTAAACGCCCACTGCTGTGATTGGCTAACGTCTTTCCATTTTAAATAGTATTAATCTCTCTTTTAGCACGTTTTTACTATTACAGTTAACTCATGGTTAACTAATCGTGAAAAGTATGGCATTATATTTAGATCTATGGCATTATATTTAGATCGTGGCATGAAAGGTTGCAGTGATGAGCACTGTAGCCGATCACACACATGTTGAGTGAACTCAGTTTCTGTACACTAACAAATGCTTTCATCTTCACTAACAGTGCAAACGTGATATGGTTAAGAGATACGTCGAATAAAACAGGAGTCCCTGATAAACGATTCACTGATAAACTCTCGCTGTTTACACATCTGATTGACAGCTCCAACAATTGCAAAGGGAGCTTTCTTTGATCACTTTATTTATAGAATTTAATCACCGTTAAATAACAGATTATTTTCCTACTAAGAGAAACAATGCAAGTTGACGTTTAGTCATTGGTTTGATTTACTGACACACAGACAAAGAACATCTGACTGTACATGAATCGTTACATTTCAGATCAGACATAAGAATTAACATAGTTACTTATCTGTGCATTACTGTTGAGTCCAGGCACTGCACAATATTTTGTAAATCTCAACGGCATGTTTATTGCTTGGTAGCTCGATCTGGTTTAACACTAGGCCTATGTTACATGTGCGAATTGGTGTGCGGGGCTAAACAGGCAGTGATGAAATAGGCATTGATCTTCTTCTGCAGAGGTGGTGTTTCACCACACTCTGACGTCACAGTGTGGCACATTCTGAGATCGAGCGTTTGTTGGGCCTGGTCTCAAAAGCTTTTCTTTGACTAACAAGGAAGTTTTCAGCTCCGAAACTTGCAGGATATTCTTATATCATGATGAATTTTTTTATATCAAAGGCTGAATGAAAAGTTGATTTCTCAATTCATGACCCCTCTAACCGCACTAGAAGCTTTTGTAAAATTTAAATATGAAACTCAAAACTGTATATGGTACCATAACAAAGACAAACTGTATGTTGATGCGTGAAATTCTGGAGGGAACATCGGACTGCGCGGGATGAGGACGTAATGACGTGTGCCATTAATCGATCTATGTTCTATAACATGTAAAACAGGAACATGAGCAGAATATTCATGTAAACACCTTAATCAGAATATTGTCTTATTCAGATTAAGGTCAATAATCAGATTACTGCTGTCCATGTAAACGTATAGTCAGTGAAGACTGGAGTAATGACTGCTGAAAATGTAGCTTTGCCATCACAGGTAAAAAAAGAGAAAAAAAAAAAGAAAATTTTTCATGGTAATAATTTTACTAGGGATGCACTGATTTTGGCTGATACCGATAACCAATAATTCTTTGTATTTGAAAGCTGATGACCAATATATTGGCTGATACATCTAAATCCACTTTTTTTTTTTTGTTGTGTGTGTGTGTGTGTGTGTGTGTGTGTCATTTTTGAGAGCCTGATTGATTACAAAACCAAAAGTCTCATCATTAAAAGCCCTGTACCAAGCACACAATTATGATGTTGTCATTTATAATTTTATGTAGCCTATATGGCAGACTTGCACTACACATACTGTATTTTCCTTTTTTGAAGTGATTCCAATCATATTTCAAGCAATTCAAAACCATCATGGTGAACAGTGCACAACTGAAGTGTCTCCGCTTAAGGAAATAATCCATTATTTATCAGCTTTAATATATCGGGCAAATTTTCTTATTGGGCCGATAACATTAAACATAAACACACATCGGCTGATACCGATATGGTGGCCAAATCTTATTGACTCCAAACTTCTATAAACTTCTAGATCATTTCCACATAAGACAGGCATGGGTTTGGGGTGATGTAAGTGAGTAAATAATGACAATTTTTGACTGAACTGTCCCCTTATGTCACACTTGCACCTGTGAAGACATCATGTATACTGTTTAGAATGTAGTGCCAGTGTCTGTATTTGTGCTATTTGTTGAAAGGGTCTTGTGACATTTGCATTTTTATATCATTGCATCATTATAGTTATATTTTGTTTCTGGTACAGAGAGACGTTCATCCTTAAGAAAGATTTCACAGTATTTAAAGGCAGGCCCTCTTGAATGAATCATGTCTATATTTACTCAAACTAGTGGCACATTTACATTTGAATGTGTTTTTTTTTCTGTCTCATCATTTTTATTATCAGTAAATCACCAATCATGGCAGGTTGAGATAGTTAAGAGTACATTGATTAAACAGGAGTGTCAAGACTGCAGTATACTAAAATGTCTGTGCAGCAGAAGCTCACCTTAGTACTTCAAAAAAAAAAAAAAAAGTCAACACCTTATACAAGAAAATGCATAAAAGTGTGAATTATGAATGTGGTGGTATTGGACTGAGGGCAGAGTGGCTGTGGTAATGGACTGGTGAATGTTTAATTTGCTGCTGTATTACATCTTGCTGCAGCATGTAGGAAACTTTAAGAAATTCTTTTGTTGTCAGGATGCTAATGAAGTCATTGATTTTAAAGGTTACATAACACAATCTGTTTCTGTCAATCTCATGTTAGAGTACCTATAGAGTAGTACTGCATCCTTCATATCTCCGAAGAGTTTTTAGTTTTACCATAATTATAAAAGACCGGTACACTGTACCGATCCTTCCCGAAAACAGCCGAGATTGTGGAGGCGTGCAGTGAGCAGAGCTAAAGAGAGACACACACACACACACACAGACACACAGACACACAGACACACACACACTTTTGTTTTTGTGAATTGTGGGGACATTCCATAGGTGTAATGGTTTTTATACCGTACAAATTGTATTTTCTATCCCCCAACACTACCCCTAAACCAGCGTTTCTCAAAGTGTGGGGCATATAGACATGACAAGTGGGGCGGCGACAAACGGGAGGAAATGTTGTCATTTTTGTGCCCATCTCTATTAACCTTCTGAGCGGTCCCACATATGGGATTTTTATTTCTGTGCCCCTGAGAGTATGGGATATATGGGATTTAGAATGTTCAGTGACGTGACATAACTGCCAGATTCAAACTGTGTTTTCACGCTTTGGCTGGCACTGAGCTAGAGGCAGACGCGCTCAGTGCTTGACATATATCATGCAGTGTTTTCAATCAGATAATGTTTATTTTAGGTTTCAAACATTTAAATACACATAAGTACTAATAAAACAATACATCTAGAGTTTGTAAAATGGAAGTAGCAATAACAATCCATTCAAATACTGTATCAGATACACATAGTGTAAGTAACTATAAAATTTACTCTATTCTTCTCCCAGTTCACCGACCACTTACTTGCATGTATTTCAGGAGAAACTGAAGAATTTAAGTGCTGTAAATCTGACTGACAGGACTTTCCGGACTGCAGTGCAAATAAACATGGCGGCGCCCATCTCACGTTATAGATCAAAATCAAGATAATAGTAACACTTCATTTTACAGTGTAAAATAATTTATAAAGGTTTTTAAACGGCAAAACACACTTACTTGCATGTATTTGAGAATCTGAATATCAGATAGTTGATGACATGGTAAGCAAGTTTGTGAATAATTTGAATAAAAAAGGAGAAATGTAATAAAAGCGATACATCTGAAATACAGCACTATTTTGGCTGCAGTGAGTCACGTGACAAGCATGACGCGTCGCCATGGAAACAATAAGGGGAAACGTAACGGTGCCCTTAAAAAAAAATTTCTGGGGGGTCAGCTAGAATATCTTAAACGTACGCATGAAAGGGATGTGAATGTGATGTTAATAAAATACATTTTAACAGTTAAACTTAAGCCTAGTTTATTACCATTTTGTTAGGGCGATTGGGGACAGGTGGGGCTCAGAACCCTTACCTACCTGCAAAGTGAGGAATGGCAATAAGAGTTTGAAAAACACTGCCCTAAACCTACCCATCACAGGAAACTGCACATTTTTACTTTCCAAAAAAAATCTCATTCTGTATGATTTATAAGCCTTTTGAAAAATGGGGACATGGGTAATGTCCTCATAAGTCACCCTCTCCTTGTAATACCTATGTCATACCCATGTCATTATACACATTTGTGTCCTGATATGTCACAAAAACCGAACGAAGCTTGCTGATTGGCTAGTGTGCTTGCTCTCACTCTGGTTGATGTGTGCACACGCTCATCTGGGAGAAGTGCCCATACAAGCAGTTCCGCCTTTTATGAAGTCCTACAGGGCCATACTCAAAAAGATTTTTTCCAATACTTATACGAATCCTGAAGGAGTGTATTTGGCACAGAAATACTCCGTCATACGTCCAACTAATTATTTGAAACATTGGCTATGTTTAGCATGAGAATCAAACTCTTTAACAGAGTACATAAGTTAGAATGCATGAAATAGCATTAGACATCCCCTTTTAAGGACCTTTCACGGGAGATTTGGGGGCAAATCTTAGTCCACTTTTGATGTTAGAATTCAGTTTGTTTGGTTTGAATCACACCTGAGTCTGCTTGAACGCCAGCTTTGAGTTTATGTAGCTCTCTATCTACTTTGCACATCTGACCATTGTAATTTCCCCCCAATTCTTCTTTGTAAAACTAGTCCGGCTCTGTCGGGTTGCATGGAGATCATGAGTGGACATGCTTTTTCAAGGCCACTCATAAATTCTCAGTTGGCTTGAGATCTGGACTGTGGACTTGGCCACTGCAGGATATTAACATTGTTGTTTTTAAGCCATCCCAGTGTAGCGTTGGCTTTATGCTTTGAGTCATTGTCTTGCTGGAAAACAAATCTTCTTCCAAGTTGCAGGTGTCTTGCAGACTCCATCAGGTTTTCCTCCAGGATTTTCCTGTGTTTTTGCTGCATTTATTTCACCCATCAAACTCAGTAGTACTCCGGGGCTTGATGCAGAGAACCATCCCCACAGCATGATGTTGCCATCACCATGCTTCACAGTGGGGATGGTGTCTTTCCAATTCACCTTCATTTGCATGCTCCTGGTCAGACATATATAGTCTACTATATTATATGTTATAGTTTATTGCATTTCTCATAGCTCCTGTCTTCAAGGGAGTACTTCAGAAAAGAGTTTTTCAATCTCTCTCTTATAGTGCATTTGTGGCAGACAAATGTCGTTCTGTCTGTGTGATGTGATATGTGGATATTATGGCAAATCCACAAAGGGACAAATAATTAAAGGCATAGTTCACCCAAAAATGAAAATCCTGTCATTTGCTCACCCTCAAATTGTTCCAATCCTGTAAAAATCTGGTGTGCTAGTACTCATGATGGTGCTCAAATGTAATGTAGATTCAGACCCACATGCAGGGGGAAGGAAGTAGAGTCAAACTCAGATTTGGTCCAAGTAGTCAAATCAAGTTAGGAACTGTTTTTAATCTTATTTTAGGGATTAGCAATAAATGTTAACATTGATGTCTATATCTATAATGAAACTGTGCTTGTGCTTCGGGCAAGTAAATCGTTCATTCACTTGTCCGGGTACATAACTTGTCCGGAAAATTATTTATATTTTTGTGGTGTAAATATAATTTATTCTGAAGCGATTATTCTTATCAGTGTGTTATCAGCTTTGACACATTTAAATCTGCAATTTTTTTAGCCTTTTATGAACCTTATTACATATTATGCCCCTTTTCATAAGATGTAATATAAATCTCTGGTGTCCCCAGAATGTGTCTGTGAAGTTTCAGCTCAAAATACCCCCCAGATAATTTATTATAGCTTGTTAAAATTGCCCCTACTTGGGTGTGAGCAAAAACACACCGTTTTTTGTGTGTGTCCCTTTAAATGCAAATGAGCTACGGCTCCTTTACAACAACAAAACAAATGAGTCTCACTCAGCCAAAATGTCAGAAATAACCAGTTGTGGAGTGCAGCCTTACATGTTTGAACCGGAGTCAGACATGGATGGAGAGATATTTATGTAACGTTAGTTGTTGAGGGGTTACGTTGATTGAACTCCTCGACTAGCATGTACCGTCATGTTAATCTATAACTCTTGTATAGGTGTTTGTGTGGGAACGAAATAACTATTTGAATAATAGGTCCCCTTTAAAGGTGCAGTGTGTAGTATTTACGGATCTATTGACAGAAATGCAATATAATATGCATAACTATGTTTTTAGTGGCGTATAAAGGCCTTACATAATGTATCATTATGTTTTTATTACCTTAGAATGAGCCATTTCTATCTACATACACCGTGGGTCCCCTTACAGTGAAATCACTATTTTGTGCCTCCATGTTTCTACAGTAGCCCTAAACGGACAAACTTCTTTACAGAGCGCTAGTCAGTCTCTGCTCTCTCCGAAGATGACCTTTTTTATCCTGTATCGGCCCCTGTAGGGTCTCTACGTGCAACAAAATGGATGGTTGATTGCAATTCACAACGTCACCTCTAGATGCCACTAAAATGTACACACTGCATCTTTAAGTGTATGCTTCATCTTTCATTTTAAATTCATAAAATTGATCAGTAAATTCAATTAGAATAATAAGACAATATAGGGCTGTTATCAATCAAATGAAATCACTCACACTGAAAAATTACAACTGCATTAAATAATATATATATATATATAAATTTTTTTTTTTTTTTTTTTTTTTAATGTACAAATAAGAAATGTGTAAACCTTTAAACATGAAAGTAAACAGCCAGTAGGTGTTGGCAAGTGACCATCTTAATGAGTGAGTCATTGAGTCATCAATTCAAACAATTCGTTCAAATGGCTAATTGTTTATGAAAGTGTCATTGAATCTTTGACTTGACCAAAATTGTGTTTCTGTGAAATGTGCTATGATTTTGCTGTAATAGAATGTAAGTGACATTTTAATATTAACTAGTTTTTTGAACTGTTGTATGAAATCAGTGATGGTATTCAGGTAAAAAAACACTCTTGGGCGTGTGATGTTGCTTAACTGTATCTTATGTTATAAATATAAAAACTACACGTTTAAAATGTTTAACTCTGTTTCTTTGTGTGTGCTATGCTCATTTGTTTCAATTTCTCCTCGAGAGGCTACGCGAGCCTCAACCACTATCAATCGCCACCTACACTAAATGTAATAAAATCAGAATCATTCTCGTGTTTTGGTGATTCCCTCAGGCAACTTGTTCGGTCAGGCAAGTAAAATTCTCTTCCACTTGTCCTTCAAAAAACCCAAGCATTAATGTCGAGCCCTGTAAGATATAGTTGGACATCACAGCTCTGGTCCTACAAAGCATGTAACATGCATGGAACCTGACTTTTAAGGTTAAAAAAAGCAGAATTCTCACAAACCAGGGAAGTGCACTTTTTCAGTCAGTCACAAGCCATATGTCTCCACTTCACTCTCTTTCAGAAGTGAATGATTAGTTACATATGGAACTTGATCAGATAAATCAATCCCTTTTGTTGATTACACACATCTGGGCCCACCTTCTCAGCTAGTGTACAAGTAGGCCTATCTTGCACAATGATGTTTTCCAGAGATGACTGTAATTTAACATGCAGGTAAACAGCCAAAATTGTGTTGGGAAAAAGTCAAAATGTCTTTTTACGACCCATTTGAGAATCCTTGTTGCTCAACCCTTATAGGAAATTGGCTGTGTACCTCCAATACTAAATAAAAGACACAATTATTTGTTTTATGTTATAATATTGTTACGACATTGTGACCTCCTTCAAGACACAATCAGACCTACCCATTTAGGATGACAAACATTTGCCAGAAAGGAAGTGCTGTTTAGTTTATAGGTGCTTTCAGTGTTACTCAAGTGAATGAAAGGAAACAGTGAAACACCATAATGACGGATCCCTCTGGTATTCTTTGTCCATGTCTATTCGACATGATTTAAATCTGTAATTAATTTGATGTGGCATGTCCTTGTTTTTCAAACACTCCACAATTGCGTAGACACGAACAGCTCTCTATTTCTCCCATTTCTTGTGTTTGTACCATTCAACGTGATGTTTTTCTTTTGTAGTCATCGTCCGTCCCCGTCTCTCCATCTCACTCATTCCTTCCCCTTGTCCACCTGAGGAGGTGACTGTACTGTGACTCACTTGTTCCTAGTGTGGTTTTGTGGTGGATCGAGTACCGTCTCAAGCCTTCTCTGACTTGAAAACTTGAGCCCAAACCACACATAAACTGTTACTGCCACAAGCCCACGCGAACCCATACACACATGCCATGGGGTTTTGAAACTTGTAGCTGTGAGGATGGAAGAAGAGATTAAACGGAGGAAATGGCTATGTTTTTTCAAATGTGAGAATTGAAGTTAAGAACTATTTTCTTACAAAATATCATAATTAAAGCTGCTGTCCGTAACTTTTTTTGTGTTCAAGATTTATAACAATTATATAATGAGAATGTACAGCATGAATCCATTTTCCAAACCGTGTTTTTGTCTTCCCCTGAATCATTATGGTACACTTATAATAAGTGTTTATATTGGGACTATTTCAGAGCGGTCTGGTAGGAACCGCTGCGGAGGAGCACAGTCCCTGCGTGACTCGACATAGACATAAACAGAGAGAAGTATCTCCGGCTGTGATGTTCTTCCGCAAGACGCGTGCAGTTCTGTTTATTAACCACTAGAGCGCAAAAAGTTACGGACTGCAGCTTTAAGTAACTCTGTTTTTAAAATAACTGGTTGCTTCTTGATGTTGCTTTATAATTTCTTAGTTTTTGGTGTTTTATTTTTTATTTATTTATACAAACGTATATTTTTGATATCACTTGCAGCATTTAAAATGACTGATTTTATTTATTTATTTTTCAATTTACTGATTTGCAGATAATACATCATTTTATCTGCAATTTATCGGTTTATCATGAAAAACGTTATAATAAAAAAATTATAATACATTTTTAAAAGCATTTTGTTTTATCATCAAATCAACTTATAAATGACTTTCTTACAGTTATCTGTCCACATTAAGGACATTTGAAGAAAGTATTAGACTTTATTTAAATAATGATTGCTAAGAGTAGATTTTTCTTATTAAATAGTAATAAGCTCACCTTGTTTAATTGTATAGTTCCCGAACTTTCTACACCTAACTGCTGTTCCTTCAGCCACCTCTCAGTCTGGAGAGCTGTGTTTCTGTGGTCAGTCAGAGATTTGTAGCGCACATCACTTAATGGTTATGAAATGCTGTCCCTCTCCACAATGACGGATCTCTTAGACTCGTGGTCCATCGTCTCCACATTAAATTGAATGAAAGTTATTGTTGTGTGATGGTTGATTGTGTGTATGGGGGAGCTTTTTACAATGGCCTATAGGACAAGGGTGTGGCCTGAAAAGAGACTGTGGATGGTTTGTGATGCAATATTTTTTTTTTGCAAGATGAAGATTGTCATTACATAAATGCGCGTTATGCCCTCAGAACCCAGTAGGGTAATGTGTGTGCCAAAGAGAAAATAGAGTTTCAGAGTGAATGAGGAGCATGCGATGGAAGTTTTACGTATTCCCTGCCCCTAGTGCATTTGTTTATTAAATATTGTGGCTAATTTTATAATGCTTTTTGCTACCTATAAAAGTGTAGTAATCTTAGCCCAGTTTAACACATCATATCGAATTCTGCAGATTTAGTTTGTATGGGTTGCAGATTCCTTTGCTTGCTTATTTATTTGTCTGTTTTATTTTATTTTATTTAACTTATTTTAATTACATTATGGCCTGGTTTCACAGACAGGGTTTAGATTAAGCCAGGATTAGGCCTTAGTATAATTAGGACATTTAAGTAGTTTTTATAAACCATGCCTTACAAAAAAGGCATTACTGGTGTGCAACTTGACAAAACAATGGCAGTGACATGTTTTAAGATATATCAGTGCAAGTTGCTTTTAGTTAAGACAGCTCAAACATGCATTTTAGTTCTGGGACTAGGCCTAAACCTTGGGAATATGTTATAAATTAATTGGCTTCATTTATTTTATTCATATTTATTATTTTACATTTATTTTTAGATTGCAATCCATTCATCATCCATTCATGATCTTAACAATGCTATGGACTAGGGGTGAGACAAACTATCGATAGGGCAATATATATCGTTATTGTTGTCGTTATCCAAAACGGTTTGCCAAGTTTACCATTACATTTCATTTTTAAAATCGCCAATGAAATCTGACAACTGTCTCATAAATTTTGTTTCTAAACGCTCAAATCATGAGTTTTTCAGCCTGGACAAAGCTAATGAGCAACCCTAAACTCGTGTCTCAGAACACTGCCTGTTTCTATAGCAACCGGAGCTTCTAACGGCAACTGCAGTGACGCGATGACTTTTCTAATCAACTTTCTAATGGCTCTTTCATTTAGAAGGCAAGGCTTATTGCACTTTCTCCCATTCTTAAGTAATCGGAGTGCTCCGTCTTCCTATATATAAAGTCTTTGGTATCGTATCGTGAGGTACACTGTGATTCCCACCCCGACTATGAACAACATAGTCTATTTCTTAGGCTGGGATGTACTCTTCTTAATAATTTATAGTAGGGCTGGGCGATAAAACGATAACAATATGTATCGCGATAGACATGTAATCGATATCAATAAAAAATGCATTCGATTTAATTTTTTTTCTTTGCCGAAAAAGAAACCAGAGGTTGCAAAGCAAGTTTGGTTGCATGAACAAAGGGACTCACTCTCTGGTAACCTAGCAACATAGGGAGTGACACGCTAACAGCCAGACACGCTAACAGTATCAAGTTTGGGGATCAACCCGAAAATGAGTGCAGCAGTAAGCGAGTATGGCAGGAAACAGGAAAACAGTTTTTTGGATTTTATAAGTCTGACCATAGTCAGACCAATGTCGTCTGCAAATTATGCAAGACCGTTGTCCCCACCAAGACTGGCAATACTACAAACTTGTTTAAGCACCTTAAGCCTTGTTTTCATCTGGCTCCACAGCGTGAGCCTCCGCTGACTGCGTGTGCACCTCGTCCGTTTGGAGAGGTGTTTATACTCAACGCGCTCGCTGTTGTGCTATTCTTTGAAACGACATGGAGAGGTAACGTTACTCTGCATCAGTGCCTTATGACAAAGCATCTAAACAGTACAAAGAAATAACGCCGGCACTGCACCTTAATGTTAAGAGATAATTAAGTGTTCATTGTGATTTTAGACTTATGTTTACATTTTAATTATTTGAGTGTTTTCCATGGTTGTGTTGACATTTCTGCCTTTATAACTGCAGGGATTATATATTTTTCTCCAGGTCCTTATTTTAAATAGGACATATAAAATATCAATAATTATCGATATCGGCCGGTATGAAACACTTATATCGTGATACAGTTTTCAGCCATATCGCCCAGCCCTAGTTTATAAAAACATTTTTTTAACCAACATTGCTTGAAACCACGCATACTGAAACACTGCTGAAGTAACAAGCTGTCCTGTTGATTTGAGAGATGTTTTAAATTATCTAAACATTAGAGCCTTTCAGACTAAAAAGACAATGTAGGTTGTAAAGTTATGTTGTTGTGACAGTTCATGCAGGATAAATGCATATGTACAGCTCTAATGAGACAGTTGTACTGTCCTCTATAGGCTAATTTTCTCTTAAGATGAGGTTTCTGAACCTGAGGGAATAGTCTGTTACAGACCAAACAATATGGAGGCTGATTTTGTTTATTTTTGTTCGGTTTGCAGATAGACCTGTCTCTTGCTCTCCAGTGAAATACAGTTTACAGTGCTGAATTCAGCATGTCTGAGGAATTGTTGCAGTATGCGGTACCTGAAGTGCTGACTAGAACTACTTTTTAATCAGAGTGTTTTGCCAAGCTGGGGGTCTAGCACATTTAGAGCACTTATTTAATTGCATTTCGTTTGTACTTTGGCCTTTCTCTTATATTTAAATATTTTACTATTCAAGTTATACTAAAAGCATTTAAATTAAAATAGACTTAACACTTCTGTCTTCTATAAGCCTGTCTATGACAGTGAACCAATTACTGACCATTTCTAATGGCACATGTAATGTAAAGCAAACTAATGCAGTTAAAACCAAACTATGATATTGACTACAACCAGATCTTGTTTATACGGTTTTAGGCAGCATGTGAATGGATCTAAAATTGATCATCCATGACCATAAAGGTATTCTGTGCAAAACTCGGATGAATGAATGTAGAATTCTTCCGGCACCAAACACATCTTTCCCATTTCTTATGAAGTTCAGTCTGCACAGGCTGTTTAGAGGCAACCTGGCTGTTGTAATGAGGACATTTATGTCACTCTGCATCAGGCGCATGCATGAATAAGTGGCGGGCTGCTTTTCTGTCTGAATGCGCTCTGCCAGCTACATTATTAAAATGTGTTTGTGTGGGTCTTATTTAACTTTTTTGTTACAGCCTGTTCTCTTTGCATGTTCACCTGGAAGTGACAAGCACAGAGTGATTGTTCATCATGTCAGTGTGCTATTGGAAACGCGGTATGGTTGTAAGCTTTTAAGCTGTTTTCAGTAAAGCCAGGCTTGTTTGTCAGTTGTGTGTAAAGTCATTGATTCCAGACCTGGCATAGTCGACCGGGACCTAATCGCCATCCCGACAAAACACAAAACAACAAACTTTTACCTAGTGTTGTGGTTCTCGCTTTAATTCAGCAAGGATGCATTCAATTGATCAAAAGTGACAGTGAAGACTTCTACATTGTTACAAAAATTGTTTCAAGTTTAAAAAATGTTTTTTACTTTTTGTGGTTTCCACAAAAATATTAACCGTTTTCAACAATAACAATAAGAAATGTTTCTTGAGCATTAAATTAGCCTGAAGGATCATGTGACACCAAAGACTGAAGTAATTGCTGCTGAAAATTCAGCTTTTTTGCCTTTTTCATCACAATATATTAGAAAACAGTTATTTTAAATTGTAATAATATTTCACTATTACTGTTTTACTGTATTTTTGATCAAATAAATGCAGCTTTGGTGTGCATATCTACACCAGACGTGACTATTGGCACGTAACACCACAACATCTATTTGCAGTGGATGCGACAAAGGGACCATTGCAAATCTATTTTCTTTATGTAAGTAGTAGTGTAAGCATTTGAAGTACATCAGAAATAAAACAGGGCATCAGTTTACTCTCAGGGATTTGTCTTATTGTGTTGCACCACTCTGCTCTACACTGCACGGATTATAATGGGTTCTGTTATCTTTTGTCCTGTCATGTTGAGCCACTCGTGTCCAATGTAGAGATAAAGGTGATGATACAAGGGGCAACTTTTTTGACCAATGTTACCGAGTGATGTTGCTTGGGCACTTTTCATTGAGAGTGGGCAACAAATTTCCATCTGGATACTTTAGATCAGTTGTGGGCCCTGTGTCTCACCTGATTGCCCGTTGACGGCAACATTGCTCAAAAAATTGCCCAGTGTATCATCACCTTAAGAGACTTCTTTCAAAACCATAAAAAAAAATCTTACTGACCCCAAACTTGTAAAGAATATAATAATCGCTGTTGTTAACCCTGGATTATGAAGCTCTGCTCTAGATCAAAAATAAGGCCCGGTTTACACCAGGTATTAAGATGTGTTTTGGGCGATCGGATCACAAGTAGAAGAGGCAGACACATACCCGTTTACAGCTGGTGTTTTGATCTGTCTCTTTTGTCCACTTTCAACCACTTCTGTCCTGATTTCTTTGAGGGGAGGGTATGTGTTTTTTCAGATCTTTCATTCTAGTGGACAAAATAAGCTTGCACAATTTACATGCCCGGAGACAGCGGAAAAACATATGGGGACCATCAGCTTTCGTTTCTGCTCTGATGGCCCGCAAGACCATGGCAAACATGTGGAATGGTGAGAGAACATCGTGCTTGGTACGTTTTTTTATTTTTTTATCTTCAAACCAAACTTGGGTATCCAGCCGACAAATCTGACTAGCATGATTCCCATAATGTTTACGCATTAAGTCAGGAGACTGTCTTTTTTTACGGCTGTTCGAACACATTCGATCATATGAGCATCTACAGGTGCTTGTCATATAATTATAATATCATCAAAAAGTTGATTTATTTCACTAATTCCATTCAAAAAGTGAAACTTGTATATTATATTCATTCATTACACACAGACTGATATATTTCAAATGTTTATTTCTTTTAATTTTGATGATTATAACTGACAACTAAGGAAAATCCCAAATTCAGTATCTCAGAAAATTAGAATATTGTGAAAAGGTTGAATATTGAAGACACCTGGTGCCACACTCTAATCAGCTGATGAACTCAAAACTCCTGCAAAGGCCTTTAAATGGTCTCTCAGTCTAGTTCTGTAGGCTACACAATCATGGGGAAGACTGCTGACTGGACAGTTGTCCAAAAGACGACCATTGACACCTTGCACAAGGAGGGCAAGACACAAAAGATCGTTGCAAAAGAGGCTGGCTGTTCACAGAGCTCTGTGTCCAAGCACATTAATAGAGAGGCAAAGGGAAGGAAAAGATGTGGTAGAAAAAAAGTGTACAAGCAATAGGGATAACCGCACCCTGGAGAGGATTGTGAAACAAAACCCATTCAAAAATGTGGGGGAGATTCACAAAGAGTGGACTGCAGCTGGAGTCAGTGCTTCAAGAACCACTACGCACAGACGTGTGCAAGACATGGGTTTCAGCTGTCGCAGTCCTTGTGTCAAGCCACTCTTGAACAACAGACCGCGTCAGAAGCGTCTCGTCTGGGCTAAAGACAAAAAGGACTGGACTGCTGCTGAGTGGTTCAAATGTTCTCTGATGAAATTTTGCATTTCCTTTGGAAATCAGGGTCCCAGAGTGTGGAGGAAGAGAGGAGAGGCACACAATCCACGTTGCTTGAGGTCCAGTGTAAAGTTTCCACAGTCAGTGATGGTTTGGGGTGCCATGTCATCTGCTGGTGTTGGTCCACTGTGTTTTCTGAGGTCTAAGGTCAACGCAGCCGTATACCAGGAAGTTTTAGAGTACTTCATGCTTCCTGCTGCTGACCAACTTTATGGAGATGCAGATTTCATTTTCCAACAGGACTTGGCACCTGCACACAGTGCCAAAGCAACCAGTATCTGGTTTAAGGACCATGGTATCCCTGTTCTTAACTGACCAGCAAACTCGCCTGACCTTAACCCCAAAGAAAATCTATGAGGTACTGTGAAGAGGAAGATGCGATATGCCAGATCCAACAATGCAGAAGAGCTGAAGGCCACTATCAGAGCAACCTCATAACACCTGAGCAGTGCCACAGACTGATCGACTCCATGCCACGCCGCATTGCTGCAGTAATTCAGGCAAAAGGAGCCCCAGCTAAGTATTGAGTGCTGTACATGCTCATACTTTTCATGCTCATACTTTTCAGTTGGCCGAGATTTCTAAAAATCCTTTCTTTGTTTTGGTCTTAAGTAATATTCTAATTTTCTGAGATACTAAATTTGGGATTTTCCTTAGTTGTAAGTTCTAATCATCAAAATGATAAGAAATAAACATTTGAAATATATCAGTCTGTGTGTAATGAATGAATATAATATACAAGTTTCACTTTTTGAATGGAATTAGTGATATAAATCAACTTTTTGATGAAATTCTAATTATATGACCAGCACCTGTACACTACGCAAGTAATCTGGTCTAATGCGTTTTCGACTACCTCTGGAAGTGGACGAGCTCAAAGCGCTTTAGACCCTGTTTACACCTGTATTTAGCATCGTCCACTTGTTATCCGATCTTAATACCAGGTGTAAACCGGGCCTAAAGGTCTACAGTGCACTCTAAAACAATAGGTGCTAGAATATTCACAGTAAGTTGTTTAACAGACAGCCAATTAGAAAAGGAATAGTGCTTCTCTTATTAAATATTCATTTACTTGTACAGTCACAGAAACTTTAGCACACTGTTTATTTTCAGCATCTGATAGAAAAGTTATAATGTACAAATTGACAGCAAATGTATTAAGTGGAGTTTTTTTTTCTTACTACATAGTGACATTTTCAGAGATGGACAAGCATTTCTTAGAACAGGTCACATGGCTGACAAAAGCCGTGTTTGTCCAGTCAATGTTATTGACCTCATAATTAGGCAATCAAGACGGTTAACCCAGGTTTACAAATGTACAGTGTGACATTCCAAAAACCTAACTACCCAGGATTGCGTTACCATGGTTTAGAAAGGCCATGTGGTAACATTTTTCAAGTGTGAAAAGCCCAAAAGTGCCAACTTGTATTTCATTGTTGTGACTGTATGGTACTTAGATGTTCTGATCTGATTGAAGATTGTACGTGGGCTTGAAAGTTTGGGAACCACTGAACTTGTGGATTTTCAACAAGTTTTCCCCAGTCTTTCTCTGTTAAAAACAAGAAATAAACACACATACTTGACACCAGCGTGTGGTGGTCTGTAGGGTTAATGCTGGCCGGCTGTGGCAGAGTATTCTCAGGGTTTTAGGGGAGAGATGCCGTGGTTCAGTGTGTACCTGTCACTACTAAATGATTGCTCATTTCCTGCCACGGGAGGAGGGGTGGGGGAGAGCAGTAATAGCACACAGCTGCCCGAGCTGGACGCTACCTTTCCTTTCCTCTCCTCCGCTGTCTTGTTCTCTTGCGCTGGATCTTCCCTTCCTCCCGTCCCATTCTGTTTGTATTGTTTATATGTAAGATTCATTCTGGAATGGCAAAGGTGGACACACACCCATGGTGCCTCAGTGAGAATGTTCTCCACCTAGCCTCTCTGGCTTTATTTGCGTGTCTGTGTGGGTTTGTGTTTGTGCGTACACACATGCTCGTGTCAAAGTGTGTATGTTAGGGGGAGGAATGGATTAAGGAGGGGTCAGTAACAAATTCCAGCCCAGTTCCAAACTAGGTCACATGACCCAGAATGTAAGCTTAGCAATGACCAGCTGTAGTCCACATTACGTAGCAGGAGAAACTAAAGCACAGTCAGTTAACTGTAGACAGGAAAGATGCAGCTGAGCAAATTATGAATTAAAGTTATCTGGGTTAATATTCAATAGTCAGTTGTAATGCTTAATATATATGGAGGATAGACAGTGATGTAGATTATATATGCCAGGGCATGATACAAATGGCATGATAGGCATTTTGAGAGAGCTTCAGGCCAGTTGACACAAGTTTTACTTGCACAGTTGGACCAGTGGCACATTTATTCCATCATCACTGTGTTTCAATACAGAATTTTTGTTAACACTTTATTTTAGGGTTAAATTCTAGCTATTAACTAGTTGCTTATTAGCATGCATATTACTAGGATATTGGCTGTTTATACTTATAAAGCACATATTAATGCCTTATTCTGCATAACCTTATTCTCTTAATCCAACTTTAAACTTAAACCTAAACTTAATCCAACCCTAAACTTAAACGATACAAAAAATACCTTACTAACTATTAATAAGAAGTAAATTAGGAGTTTGAGGCAAAAGTCGTAGTTAATTGTGAATGTGTTCCGCATACTAAAATGTTACAGAATTCTATATTTTAAGTGTTCTGATGACCAATATCCACTACAGATTTTGAGTTACTTTCGACACAAAGATAATTAAAATAAACAAAACAAAAATTAGACTGCAATAGTAAAAGACATGACTTCTGATAAATATTATTCTATTTTAATTTAACATTTAAGCATGAAAACATTTACTGCAATGTATAAATCTTGTGTAAACGCCTGAATATCGCCTCTATAACATTAAAAGTTACTGTACCTCTACATTATTTATTTGTTTTATTTATTTATTTTTGCTGTTCTGTTTTGGCTTTGGACTTCCACGGGCATTAAATGATTTTTCTGTTTTGGGTGTGGGTTCATGTCATGGTTTTTATGAATTTATGCCTGTCAGAGGTCATTACGATATAATTGTATACAATTCTCATTGCAAATTGAAAAATAAGTTTTATAAAAAAAATCTAAAATTAGAAAATCTAATTTCATAAACGCTTAAATGGAATTTTTGCAACCGACTAGTGTTTTGAATGCGCTTCTTGTGTATGAGAAGTATCTATACACGACGGCCGGCAAAATTGCAAGAAAAGCTTGACGTGTACTGACAACTGTACATTATGTAAGGAATAATGCACATCCTGCCGGTTGTTATCGCAGAATAAACCTCATCAGAGTGACGCAAGACCCTTCCGCATGACTACTTGCCACATAAATAAATAATTAGACACAAAATATTGACTTTACATTGAATCCATTACAGTGTACAAAACAATAGTTGCAAGCTGCCTTTGTATGAAACGAGAGCGAATCTGCCATACCCGAATTACATTATTAAATAATTGTACACAAAATATTGATTTGAGTTTTAATTGTATTATTTTATTAGCTCACCAAATGCAAAATTTCAATGAAGAACGACCGTTCCTAGCAAGCGTATAGCACTGACTTCAGTTACCCGGATGAGCCCGTGTTATCAATTTTTACCGGTTGTTATCGGGGGAATATCATACCGCCGGATGGTGCGACCAATCAGAATCCATATGTGTAATAATGAAGCGTTTTCTCTTCGTTTGGATGTTGATATAGCAACTGTTCAAGTGTCAAGGAAGTTTCATTCATAATGTTTCTCCTTTAATCCGATATAAAATTTCATACTGTATTGTCCCTCATAACGGCGAGTTCCACAGAGAAAACGAACGCATGCTAACAGATTTTATTTTTCATTTTTGCCTAAGGGTCAGTGAAAATGTTACTAGGGCAAGAAAAAATCTGACGGCTTGACCGGGCCAGCAGAATATATATCATCCTTATTGTTCTGCCCTGTATGCTCATATGAGCACTGGCTAAAAAAGATATTGTATCCATAGCTTGACTCATATCACTGGAAAATGATAAAGCATAAATCTTCAGAATATCTCCCTCTTTCTTGGACATAAAAAAGAGTGCATGTCGGAGTTTCCATGGGCCATTGAAATGCACAAGTTAAAGGAACCACAATCCTCTTCAACAGCAAAGACGATGATAGCAAGCCATCTCAGTTCTGTTCAAGCTGCCCAGGGATTTCAAAATATTATACTCGTATTTAAACTGCGGTACATTGAGTGACACAAAATGACACAAATCATCTCTCTTATCACAGCCGCTTTATTTCTCAGTCAGTCGGGACATCTGCTGAAAAGAGCACCAACGTCACGCTACATATAACCCCCAATGTACTCTCAGTAAGCCCTACTCATGATGTGTTTGTTATACATATTTAAAGTCATCTGAATTTTATTTCAATAAATTATGTCACCCCAAGGATATGCTTGAATCTGTTTCCCATACACAGAACAGCGTAAAGCAGGGCAGACTGTTATTTCATTTCGCTCGAGCTGACTGATAAATAACAAATATTTTTTATATGCTGTCCATCGAGCATGTCTGCTGTTTTATCACCTGGTCAGATTGCCAAAGTAACCTCTTCTCGTTCCTTTTCTCATTCCTAAACTCACTCAATCTCTCACTGTCCTCCTCGCGTTGTTTCCTCTTTGGATATTTCATGGGGATTTCTCCAGAGAAAATTATTCTCTGCTACATGCCAATTTTGGATTCTCAGTTATTTTGAGGAAGAATGTTATCTTAGTGATTTTTAAGTTTTAAAGCTCTGTAATTCTGGATTTTTATGAGTGGGACAAGTGGGAGGCTGCATTTAAAGGCATAACATCCAAAAACCACTAGAACAATGTTATATATTTTTTGACTTTTGTACTTCCATTATCCTAAATGTTTCCAAGAATGTATAAATCCAGAGAAATAAGCAGTTTTAACCAGGACAAGGACCGTGCATCCATGCGTCGCCTATCAATGACAATGACATAATCATGCACGTACACTACCGGTCAAAAGTTTTAGAACGGTAAGATTTTAAAGAAGTCTCTTCTGCTCACCAAGGCTGCAATTATGTTATTAAAAATATAAAAAAAGCTGTAATATTGGGAAATATTATTAAAATGTAAAATAACTGTTTTCTGTTTGACTATATTTTAAAATGTAATTTTTTTCTGTGATGGCAATACTCAATTTTGAGCATCACTATCCCAGTCTTCAGAGTCACATGATCCTTCAGAAATCATTCTAATATGATGATTTGCTGCTCAAGCAACATTTATGATTATTATCAATGTTGAAAAAAAAAAAAAAATTAGGATTCTTTGAATAATAGAAAGTTCAAAAGAACAGTATTTATCTGAAATAGAAAGCTTTTGTAACATTGTACTATACCGTTCAAAGGTTTCGGGTCAGAATTTGTATTTATTTATTTTTTGGGAAAGAACTTAAAGAAATGAATACATTTATTCAGCAAGGATGTATTAAATTGATCGTGACAGTATAGACATTTATAATGTTGCAAAGGCTTTATATTTCAGATAAATGCTGTTCTTTATTCATTAAATAATCCTGAAAAAATTGTACACAACAATTGTTTTCAACATTGATAATAATAATAAATGAAGCAGCACATCAGCATATTAGAATGATTTCTGAAGGATCGTGTGACTCGGAAGACTGGAGTAATGATGCTGAAAATTCAGCTTTGAATCGCATAAATAAATGTAATTTTAAAATGTATTCAAATAGAAAAAAGTTATTTTAAATTGAAAAAATAATTCACAATAATACTGTTTTTGCTGTATTTTGAATCAAATAAATGCAGCCTTGGTGAGCAGAAGAGACTTCTTTAAAAACATTTAAAAATCTTACCGTTCTAAAACTTTTGACCGGTAGTGTGTATATATTATGTGTTTTATTAGACAGGTGAGCAACTGTTTGGATACATTCATCGACAGAAAACTAATCATTGTGACAACACAGTTAGTCTTATAGTCTTGTTTTCTTGATTTACCGCGAGTACCATGTTTTGCCATGCATAATATCGATCTAGCTCACTGCAGTGTGCAACAAGTGTCTCATAGTAGCCACAGAGCAAACGCACAGAGTAGCATTATAACATAACTTTCAACACATTCAAATGCATCTAATATTATAAAAGAGTACTACGTTACCTTACATACGCATGACCGGAAGAAGTGAAAGTGGCTGTCTATGGCATAATAAAAGCTCCACTGCTCTGGAGCCGTGTGCCGCGCTTGTCTCTCATTAGCGATCGCTCCAAAGGCTTTCAGCCCCACCCTGCTTCATACTACAGTGACGTTAATAAATCTTTAATACATTAGCCCTCCATGAATATGATTTCTGCCTGAGTCCTGTTGGATTCTTTTCCACCTGCTGTAGAGGTGAAGACAACAACTCCCATGATTAAGTGAAATCCAGGCATCATCAAGCTACACCTTTGTTTTGAATAAGCGACCTCTAGCGGTGAAAATTACATATTGTGCCTTTTAAAGGGATAGTTCAGTCAAAGATTAAAATATTGTCATTATTTACTCACCCCCATGTTGTTCCAAACCTGTTTGCTGTTCTATATGGAAAAAACAAAAGGTTAATTGTTAAACAATTGTCACAGCTGAGAGAGTATTGCCATCCAGCGAGCTAACTCAAGAACCTCTGTAAATGAATCGAGTCAACCAGATCAGTAAAAGAATCGTTATTTTGAGTATTCTCTCATTCCTGCGTAATAATCAAGGAACTTTGCTGCCGTACCATGGGTGCAGCGGCGCAATGATATCACGCAGCGCCTGCGTAATATCATTTTCAGGCGCTACGTAATATTGCGCCAGCTGCACCCATGGTACGGCAGCAAAGTTCCTTGATTATTACGCAGGAATAAGCAGGGCTCCAGACAAAAATATAAATTAAGGAGTCATTGGCTCCGAAAGGGAAAAAGTTAGGTGCCAAATGATTTTAAGTGCCACAAAAGAATAAACGCATTTTAATTTTTCACATCCAATTATATGGCCAGTGTCATTCATTCATTTACATTTACATTTATGCATTTGGCAGACGCTTTTATCCAAAGCGGCTTACTTTGCATTCAAGGTACACATTTTTTGTCAGTTCTTGCTTTCCTTGGGAATCGAACCCATGACCTTGGTGTTGCTAGCGCCACGCTCTTATTGTTTGAGCTACAGGAAAGCTATTCATTCATTGACACATCTATCTCTCTCATGCTGGCACAGCCATCAGCGCTGTTGCTCGATAGAGATGAGGGCTTTGAAAAAGCCTGATATTTTCCTTTATGACATCCGTTTCTGACACGTATTTTGGCGCTCAGACTCAGTGAGGTTTTTTTCCATTGTAACTTTGCTGCGCGTCGTCTCATTTTATGTCAACACAACAAAAGATGTGATGGGCTACTCATCACAGAATGGTCGCCAATGGCAATCGCAGCAAAAAGATCACTCGCAAATTAATATTTTTGGTCGCAAATGCGACCGTTTTAGTCGCAGTCTAGAGCCCTGATGAGAGTATAGTCCCTAGCCATATCGGCCTAGAAAATCGCAACTTTTCTTTTTCCGTCGGTCTTGGTACATGATGTAACTATACACATCAACATGTAAATAGGAAAATGTTGCCGTTATTTTGTCACTTAGTAGCAGTAGGCTAGATGGAGCTGTTTACCTCCAGTCTTTGTGCTAAGCTAGGCTAGTGGTGGGTGCGTCAAACAGTTATGGCACGCACAGAGTTAAAAATGGTGTGTATGGACTTATCTAACTCTGGGGGATACGGTGAATAAGCTAAAGTCCCAAAAAGTTGACGTGCTCCTTTAACAGCCATGTTCACTATGAACTGCTGTTGTATGGAAAAGATCTGTGATTCTTTGGGTGAACTATTTCTTTTGTTGTCATTCAGTAATAGTTATGACTCCTGATCCTTTTTGAGTGACTTAAAAATATTTTGCTGGTTGAGTATAATAATAACTAGACTATTTCCTGTCATTTTACTGTAATGCTTCATTCAGAAAGCGCTTGTTCTTTATGCAAAATATTAAAAACCTTTGAGCCATGATGGTTTGTTCTTATTACCGTAGGCCCCTTTCCCCTTATAGGAAGTGATCATGTGACAGTGTGTGCAGGATTGTGATCATTGCCTAACTGCTTTATGAAGCTGAGCTGTTTCCTGAGCTGTCATGGGTAATGTTTGTCACGTTCAATATCATGCAGAAATGTCCTCTGGCTGTAGAGCTAAAGAAAAGAAAAATGCTCTGGGCAGTGCAGACATGAATTGATTTGAAATATTTATAAAAATCGATAAGAACACACTGCAGCGCTTAACTTGTCTTCTTATCTCCCCTGTGACTGCTCTCTTCCACTAGTTCTCTGCCTCTAAATAACTCAGAAACAGCGCTGCACTGCTTTGACCATTATATCATTCAAGTTGCTGATAATATGGTTTGATTACTGATGGACTGGACCACACAGCATCTGTGGCCGTGGAGAGCTGCAGAATTTGAATGTATGTCAGTCACAAAGTTAAGTTGTTATATTTTGGCTAATTTGATTGTGCATTCAGCTACCTTTAAGACAAAATATGAAAATAAAAAAATATTGATACCTATAAGTAAATTTAGCTTCATATAACACATTTTTCATGTTTAAATCCAGACTTTCACCCGAAATCAGCACAAAAAAATGTGACTGGTCATTTTCTTGGATGGTAATAAATCGCTGTGCTTTTGAATTGAGAAAACGTTGACTAGTTTAGTGTCCTGTACGGTGTGGAAAATGAAATGTCACAGTGGAGTCTTTTGCCTCAGCCTGTTTCCATGTTTTTCATAAAATCAGCATTTATTCTTTCCCGGCTTCTGCCTGTACCTATGCTGACAGGTCTCCAACCCTGCATTAGTGTGGAAATAAGTCAAATCCTTAATGCCTTGTTTTTCTTGCATTTTTTTCCCCCCTTCTCTCTCACCCTCTTAAGACAGGAAAGGGTTACTTTCCATGTTTCCTGTCCAATTCCCCCAGCTCCAGCTCCTTTCGGATCACTTTCTTCATACTAAACATTCCCAGGCTCCCATAACCTCCTGGCTTCCTTACACTGGCCAAGAGAGATCCCAGGTGAGAGTGTGGGCGAACCTCCTGTTTTTAAGGATTAAAATCTCTCGCGTTTTGCCTCCTGACAACGGTGGTGGTGAAACGTGGTTTCTTTTTTAGCCTTCCTTGATCGCAGGCATGGGAAAACGGTTATTTGAGAAATCTATACCAGTCATTTGGCACAGAGTAAAGCCAAGCTGATTGGTGAAACTCAAGTTTTAGTGCTCAAGTGAGCAATGATGAGTCTTCTCAAATACCTTGCGCAATAATTCAGAGCCAGGCTATCATGAGGCTATTCTGGTGAATTTCATCTAGCGCTTCACCCCCTAAATGTTCCAGAATTTGAAGGCCTCCCATTGGATTTTGGAGCTGTCACTCCAAGTGCCATGACAATAGATGAAAGGCTCTGACACAGCAGAGGTGGCTTGTGATCTGTCTTATCGATAAAGACGGTTTAGCTGAACATGACAGTCAAAACATCCTGTTGACGGTTCGCTTTGAATGTTCACATGAGTTTAGGGGAAACCTCTTAAAGAAATAAAATGATCTGCTAGTTAGTTCATATTGCCTCTCTTCTTCCCAGCAGTAAAATCCTTGTTGGATCAGAAAATATCCTTTAGTCCTATAGTCTTATCAGCAGGTTTTAACTGCACACTTCCAATAAAAGACACTAAAAGATGGCCAGGCAACTGGTTTGTGTTTTATAATCCTGTTGTTCATCTCTCCTCTTTGTCCTGTTCACTATCTTTTCCCACAGATTCTCTTCCAACTCTCTCTCTCTCAGAGCACCTGACAGATGGATTGAGAGAGAGAGGTTTGGATGTGCGATCACCCCCGCTTTGACCAAAAAAAACCCCCGCTAGTCTTTGTAAATAGAAACCCGGGACCGAACAGAACAAACAGAGCAATGTTATTTGGTCCTGACCCAGTGATGGACCTACTGAGATGGTCTAAATATAGTCCCATGGTGTACTGACTAATTGCCCCATGAGCAGTAATTATTCCCAGCCTCAGAAACCTCTTAAACAGCAAAGAGAGTCAAGTCACTGCTGCCCCCCTGCTACGGCGGAGTCAAATATTAGGACGAGCAGAACTGACTGAGCAGATCCGTACAGAGATGAACCCAGAGCTTCTCAGTTTACAGATGCCTACACAGGTGGAGTTAATTTGAACAAGATCAGAAAGATTGTATTTTTGTAATGTTTCATTGCATTTTAACTTTAGCTAATAGAGTGGTGAAGGGATGACGTCAACCTGGAATTTGCCAGTGGTTCTTTCAAGATTTTCCTAGGGGGTTTTATATTGGGTTTTTTCAATTTATGGGTAAAATAAGTTCTGCGGTAAACATAACTTGACGATACTTGAAGCTGTTGTGTTTATTTTAAAAACACGTTTCTATTAAGTAACTAGATATGACAGTTTGGGGTGTGTGTGTGTGTGTGTGTGTGTGTGCGTGCGTGCGTGTATAACAAAATGTTGAATAACAAATGTTGAAGTATCATCAAGTTATGTTTACCACAGACCTTATTTTACTCATGAATTTAAAAATCCCATTATAAAACACCATAGGAAAATCTCAAGGGAACCAGTGGTGAATTCTTCCGGGTTTTGACGTCATCCCTGCACCACCTTACATAACAAATAAGCAACCGCATTTTAAATAGTGTTAGGAGAAATCCTAACATTTTGGCCAAGGCAATAGTTTTTGGATCCAGTTAGGGATGGGAATCTTAAAGGGATAGTTCACCCAGAAATGAAAATTCTGTCATTTATTACTCACCCTCATGTCGTTCCAAATCTGTGAGACTTTCGTTCATCTTCGGAAAACACAAATGAAGATCTTTTTGATTAAATCTGATGAGAGCTTTCTGTCCCTCTATTGGCAGCTATGCAACTACCACTTTTACGCTTCAAAACGTTCATAAAGAAATCGTTAAACTAATCCATATGAATTGAACTGTTTAGTCCAAATTTTCTGAAGAGTCACGATCGCTTTAAATGATGAACAGATTGAATTTAGGCTTTTATTCACATATAAATATTCATCAACTCACACATCAGTTGTGATAAATGGAAGCTGAAGCATGTTCGCTTGATGTGTGAGAACCAGTGAGGTTCATTCTCGTGTTGCGCAGCACGTTTGAGCTTCCGCAAGAGGTTTGTTCTCGCGCCTCAAGCAGGTTCGGTTGAGCTGTTTATGTTCGCTGTTATGTTTTTATGTGAAATAAAAGCCTAAATTCAGTCTGTTCATTATATAAAGTGATTGTGTCCCTTCAGAAAATGTGGACTAAACCACTCAATTCATATGGATTAGTTTCATGATCTCTTTATGAACTTTTTGAAGCATCAAAGTGGTAGCGTCGCTGTCTATGGAGAGTACAGAAAGCTCTCAGATTTCATCAGAAAGATCTTCATTTGTTTTCTGAAGATGAGTGAAAGTCATAAGTTTGGAACGACATGAGGGTGTGTAATTAATGACAGAATTTTCATTTTTGGGTGAACTAACCCTTTAAGGAATTGAACTGGTTCGAATCCTCAAAGGGTTAGTTCACCCAAAAATGAAAATTATGTCATTAATGACTCACCCTCATGTCGTTCCACACCCGTAAGATCTCCATTCAACTTTGGAACACAGTTTAAGATATTTTAGATTTAGTCCGAAAGCTTTCTGTCCCTCCATTGAAAATGTATGTACGGTATACTGTCCATGTCCAGAAAGGTAATAAAAACATCATTAAAGTAGTCCATGTGACATCAGTGGGTTAGTTAGAATTTTTTTTGAAGCATTGAAAATACATTTTGGTCCAAAAATAAGAAAAACTATGACTTTATTCAGCATTGTCTTCTCTTCCGGGTCTCTTGTCAATCCGCGTTCACGACTCCGCAGTGACGCTGCTGACCTAAGACGCTGCTGACGTGTTATCTGGTGGGCCCGAGCTTCGTTTACAGTCTGAGGGAGACGCACGCTGTAAACAAAACAACCTTTGCAAACCTGTCTAAGGATTTCGACACAGAGGGAGACTTGCATTTTCAAACTTCAAACGAAGCTCAGGCGCACCAGATAGCACGTCAGCAGCGTCATAGGTCAGCAGCGTCACTGCGGAGTCATGAACGGGTCATGAATATTTTCATAAAATATCTTAAACTGTGTTCCAAAGATGAACGGAGATCTTACGGGTGCGGAACGACATGAGGGTGAGTCATTAATGACATAATTTTCATGTTTGGGTGAACTAACCCTTTAAAGAATGTGTTTGCTCTCTTCATGACGTATGTCTCAGTGGTGGGTGGGACTAAATATCCTCCACAACTGACTGCAAACTGGCATTCAGATCTGCCTCTATTAAATTGGCAACACCCAACTTTCTACGATCCAATCAATTCATGAATACAAAATCTTCAGGTTTCCAACCCTATATATTGCAAATCAGTAATGCATTGTAAAAAGATTTCTTAAACTGACAACATTATAACGCTGTGGCTGTCTTGCACTTTTTGCAATCGGAAAGCACTCTGCCTGCCACGTAACATGAGATACTGTGTATGCTACCTGCTTCCGATCAGAGCTACACAAACCTGTGGCCAAAGCTTAACCTGCGGTCAGACATAGGAAGTGGCCGCCACCCACCGGATATCCTCCTAACTCCCGCGGCTAAATAAAGCTGTAGAGCAGAGCAGCTGATAGTGAGTGAGATGTTCGCCCTCTGCTGCTTCAGCATGTGTGATTATGACACTGCAGCTCGATCTGAGCGAGTCTCTTCCTTTCTCATTCAGACTTACATTCTGCATTGTATTTAGGAACTTCCTGTCCTTTTACATACTATTATTGTAAAGGAGAGCGTATGCCGTCTGTGGAGCCAATGTTTTTATGTTGAACAAAGAGAGAAAGGCAGCCACAGAAGAGGACTAAGTCATGAGACAAGAGTTTGCTTCCTAATGCTCATTTATATTTAGACGTTACATTCTTAAAACAACAAAAATGAGGTCTATCTTGACGACATGGGTGAATTTTACTCCTCCAGACAGCAATCTGAGCTGCAGGGCTTCTTAATTCACCTGCCAAAGCTTGACTAAATTACTCAAGGCTTAAAAACAGAGCCTAAATTATGATACATAATATGCCTCAATTGAAGCATAGACTACTACCACAAATAATTGAGTTAAATTGGTTTTAATTTGCCCATGAAATGGTTCACACACTGAATCTTTCATACCCACTCTGGCTGCTTAAACACATTCCGGAAGTTGCAGTAAAACACCGTGACAAAACAAGGAAGCATGTATGAAAGCGGAAGTCATGAGTCAGCATTAGTCCTTAGACTGCCATATCCCAACAGCTTTTTTACAGAGGAAGTGATTATCATTACATGGAGCTTTCGGTTTCTCATTAACATGGGGTGAATGCAATTTTTTTTTTATCTGCTCGCTGGTCAATGAGCAGAGAGCTAGCTAATGTCAGTATAAAGGGCAAGAAGTGTCCAAGACTTCAAGATGAGAACCTTCTAACACGGAACTGAGTTTAGATGTTTACTGTTCCTGAGCAACTTGTTGTATTAATATACTATATATATATATATATATATATATATATATATATATATATATATATATATATATATATATATATATATATAATATAATATAATATAATATAATATAATATAATATAATATATACATATAGATATGAGAAAAATATTTAAAAAATCAGCTTTGCCTGTATTATTTTAATTTTTTTACCTCGTCACTGAGAATTTGCTATAATGATGTTGCTGCTCTGAGGACAATCAATTTACTATGCTTAGTATGTGACATCTCTCGGCTTCACGGTGAGCTTTTACTAATGGTGAATGCCCTTTACATTGTTTCCATGCATTTGATTCTAGTATGAGGAATCCTATTCCTGTAGCCAAAATTAAATGCTCAGAATACTAAAGCACAAGACAGACATCAGCAGAAAAGCTCAGGCAGCCGGATAAGTGGGTGTGTTGTTGGCAGAGTGTGGGAGTAATGATATTAGTAGTGATTGGCTAATTTATGAGGCTGTTTAGTTATTCATGTTGAGTGTCGGCCATCTATCATAGCAGTGCTGAAGGAAGTCAAACTGCACCGCTTTTTCTGCCAGACCAGAGGGGCACTGGGAACCATGTCATGCTGGGGAAACTACCGCTGCTCAATAACTAGACAAGCAGAACATGACGTAGTTTCATAGTTGCAGCCTTATAAGGGTTTTGCCCAGGAACTGTAGGTGGACAAACAAACAAATTTATACCAAAATTCCCCCAGCATCATGAGGATCTTGTGTTGCGGAGCTCCACCTACAGGAACTCCATCAGCGTGTTATGGCTCTCAAGGGAGTTAAGGCAGCATTTATTTTCCCCCCTCCCGCTCATGTTTTTCACACAGTCTGTCTCCATGTTCGTCATCCTTCAGGTGCTTGTGTTTTTACTAACGTTTTGTGTTTCAAGCAGAGCATCTCATGCTAACTGCGACCATTTGAATGCTCTGAAAACATCAGATTGCGACACGTATTTTGCACAGTATGGTGAGATCTGGCTGAAATCTCAAGGTCCAATCTGATTGGCTGACTTCTACATTTTACTGGAGTGCCATCTGGATACAAAGACGTGTTAACAAGTTCCCATGCTGCTGCATTGAGAAGTTCTGAGGAACCCTATTTTTTTCTCTGAGATATAGGCTATATATATTCCTCAGAGATCTATCTGGAACATCAAAATTCTCCTAAAACAATAATTGGATGGGGAAGATTATGAGTTACTCATAAATTTGTGGTCTTTATGACACAATCCCTCCAGAGATGTAATGCTCTGCTCTGGTCTGTGTATTGTCATGGAAGTGGCTTCTGGTTCATGTACATATGGCACTTGTTTTAATCAAATGCTTTGGAAAAAGAGACTCTTTTAAATATTAATTTTCTGGACCTTGCCGAGGAGTTTCTGCATAATGCTTTAAGCCATTATATTATCCTGAAAACTTTTCAAAGCGTTGGATTATTTTCAACATTGATGAAGTTGTAACCTAGTTTCTATCACTGGGATGGTGTTCCATCGGCAGTGGGGTTTTCCATGTGAGCCAGAGGATATATTATCTCTCATTCACATCCCCCTTTTTTCCTCTCTCTCTCTCTCTCTCTTACCTCACATCCTGTGATTTGTTGGAGGGCTTAATCCAGGTTCTTAAATGAAACCTTGAGGGTCTCTATGGGATCAATTTGCAGGGATTTCTCCTCCCTGTTCTCCTCTGTTATTCCATATTTCTCTTTCTTCCTTGATTTCTACTATCCTGTCTTCGTTTTCTCCGTTGGCTGAATGCAGCATGTTTAGAGCCAGATGCATTCAGGCATCAGTTTTATCTGTTGGTGAACCGCTCTCTGGTGGTTAGACGATCACTCGTGGCTTTAATCGGCCAATCAGTAGGGGGCCTCTGTTCGTAGGTCCAGTCTCCCACTTCCTGGCATCAGTTAAAGAGTGTATCTGTAGGTGAAAAAAAATATATGATCAAGATGGCTTCGAAAACTGGATTTGCATTGAGGTTTTTACATTAACTCCCTGAGGGATGTGAGGTTTGATTTTTGTACTTTGTTAGACCTTGTCTTGCTCTAAAAAGGGAAATATTTTTTTTTGCCTTTAATGTGGTGCTGGAGAACAAGTGAAAGGGAGAGAGACAGACAGACAGGAGGGTAATAGATGTCTCCGTAGGCTACTCTCACTTAAACGGGCAGAGCTCGCTGAAGGGAACCCGCGGGCCTGAATCTATTATTCACATACAGCTCTACAGATCTTCTCTTTCAAACACATGCACACACTCACACAAAAGTAGGAAATGAAAGCTGTCGGCTGTTAGCGCTCACACAGTGCAAATGGACAGAGCGAAGGCCTTTTTGTCAAGACATGAATCTCCAGTGACTCTACAAAGACCTACTAGTAGACCCATTGTGTGAGAAACAAGGGCAGATACAGTATCTGTATTGAGGTGAATGAACTCAATGGGTAGAGTTGACTCATGCTGACTCCTGGGACTCATAACAGCTCAGGATGTTGGCATCAAGAATCTGTCAGTAAATCAGTATTCATTGGGATGTTTTATCTACTTTTTATGCTCTAGCCACTTGTGGTCCCTTTGGACTTCTATTCTTAAGCTCAATTTTTATTGAATATAAGTTTTAATATATTGAAATCAGTTGAATTGTATAAATATTATATTTCAATATTATTTTTCCCAAAGAACTAATGGGGTGATTGGCATCGGAGAGAAATCGCCACACTATAGTCAGTATTAATATGATGGGGTGAAACAGATCCCGCTACTCTGACAAATGATCTTCAGATTCATTTTCAGAAGTGACTCACTTGCTTAAAAACACAGGAGCAAATTTAGCTCAACAAGTTCAGGCACAGTTCTAATGGAAATGCTAAATATAAAAAGGTTGGTTTGAAATAACATCAAAATGTTTATATAGCCTAGGGGCAGTCCTGACTGTAATTTCCGGTTTCATTTAACTTTATTTGTGAAGTAAAAATACAATTAAAACATTCTTAATGCATTTTTTTTTTTTTTTTTTGGTCTTGTTTAGACTATTCATTGGTGAGCATTATTGTATTTAAATTGTCTTTATTAAGAAACAAATATATTTTTTTATTATTATTTTTGAAAATCCTGTTTCACTTAAGTAAAATTGTGAACATGAATTCTTTGAAATCCTACTTTACCTTACACCTTTACCTTTTCCTACACCTACTTTAAAGGGTAACTAAACCCTAGAACAACTTTGTTTTAATGATCTGCAAGACTGGGGCTTTATTAGTGCTGTTCATTGATTCGAGTAAATATTTTGACATTTAAAGTGTTTTAATTCTACAATATATGGTGTAAAAACATCTGAGTGCTGCCCTCTTAAGGTTGAACGGTGGCTACTGCAGTTGAATTTTTCCTATTGGACGTTGTTGGCCATCGTGACGTATATGTTGGCTCTTCCAACGGCTCACTACCATGCCCCTGGCGCAAGCTCACCACGCCCTTGGCATCAGGAGTTAACTCGGTTTGAGTCAGCGGCTCGAATTGATAAGACTCTGGCCCTGTGTCTACAGACAATTCACCCTTCTCCACTTCAGGTAAAGGTGGGGGAGAACGTGCTCTACTTCAAAAGACCGATCTGTTGCAAAACTACTGGCGTCACTCCAGTCATTCTCCATCTTTGCGAGTCTGACAGCTGTCAATCAATCCGTCACTGCGGGTCTCAGGTGCACACCCCCCACTCAGCCCTCGGCTCGTCCCCTCTTTCTCCGCTGGGCTCTGCCCACTTTTTCAGCATTTTTCAAATATTGCCAGTGTGTGGAGTTAGGCTGTGAATAGGGGTTTAGTTACCCTTTAAGTGTTTAATTTTTACACCACTGTCGACAAATCAGAATTGTTTCCAAACAGTTTTCCCTAGTGCTCCTGCAGCAGTTTGCTCCCATTTTTTTGACAAACAGTATACAATCTTTGGGAAGTCAACTTATGCATATTGTAAAAATTGAATTCAAATATTTTTTATATAATAATATTTTAGGCAAGTATTTTAAAGTCCCAGTGAACCGGAAGTAGCAAGTGAGTTTTCTTCAGTGCTGTGCCGTATTTCCAAGTGAAACAGAATATTGAATAGAGGGCAGGGTTTTACTTCAGCACTCCTCCTCTCCATCTCGCGCTCATAGCAGACTAACGGTTGGAGGGGAGTGGTTAAGCATTTTCAAACCTAAGCCGTCAAACTGACATCATCTGAGAAGGAACGCCGTTTCCAGACCGGAAGTTACTTTTCAGACTTCGATTAAAGATTACCGTGACAAAAATTTTTTTCTGTGTATTAACTGTATAAACGGATTAATTGTTCACCCGAAGACCTGTAATGTGTGCTGACAAAGTAAATAGGGTCGATTTTGATTTCATGAGGACTTTAAACATTAAAAAAATACGCACTTCACCTTTTGAAAATGGCCACAACCATAGACTACACTGAAAAAAAAGTAAAATGTACTTCATTTTTTGCATGCAGATTTTTTTTAAGTAAATGTCACATATGGAATGAAGTAAACTCTACTTAACTAAGGTAGGTACAATTAACAAAGAAAATCAGTAACTTTAACTTGGCCAGTTAAAGTTTGTTGAGTAATTTATACTTGGTTAAATTTACTTTTACAATACTTTTACTAAAACAATATAACACTGAATTAAACCACACTTTTAAAGTGTATGCTTTAGTTAGAAACATATCTACATAATAGATGTAATGTGCTACCCACCGAATACAGTCACCACAATACTTGGTACACAATAACGGTAACATTCGATGGATCGTTTTTGAGTATGAATGTGTCATTTTAACCTAACAACAAAAGCAACGATAAAACAATGTAAATACAGCTGGAAAACAGAAAAATCATGCCCCATTGCTTGATGGGAACACCAGTATCAGAAAAGTTGAGTACTTAATTTTATAACGTTGATATTTACGCTTTAATTTCTACAAGCTTGAATTGAATATTAATATAGAATTTACTTTCTTTTTTTAATTTTTTATTCTTGCCTAAAATAGCTTTTTCATATAGAAATTACATTTGTTTTTTCTGTAGTGTTTACGTCATCACGTAATACTTTTTTATCAGGGCCAAATGATAAGCTTGTTTAACCCTAAAAATATATCATAATTCTACATTTGCTTTTTATAAAAGACTTTTCATTAGACATCATTGGTGTAGGGCCTCTTCCTTTTGGTCACATGGCTGGTAATAATGACATCATTGAAGCTCTCCAATTGAAGTTTAATACCAGAGTCCAGGGTTGAAGGCTATAATTTGGCTTCTCTTTTTGACGTGCAGTCAGTCCGGTCTAATTTAGGCCTGGGTACAGCTGTGTGCAATTCTAACCATACCCTGTTAAATCTGTTTGTGTCTGTTGCTAAACTAGTGTTTTTAAATGACAACAAAAACACCTGCTGCTGTTTTATTCAGTGATGTGCTGACAGCCTTTTGTCTCCATTACAGTCAGGGACTATGAAAAGACTGCAGCATTTACTGTGATATCTGTTAAAAGACTACAGATGTTTTTGTCATGTTAATTATAAGATTTCACTTTCTATTTTCAATATCAGAATGAGTATCTGCCGTTAAACTTTACCATGATCAAGCTTTCAGTGTAACAAATGCCAGGTTTACATGAAGGATTAAAAAAGACATTTTTAATAAAGTCAAGCTCAGCAACCCTTTTGCTGTCGAGTGCTGACATAATCAGAATTGGACGAGAGTGTTGTTAGTCACACTTAAGGGTTGGACAAAAAAAAAAAGCCTGTGTCTGTATCATGAAGCCTGAAGTCACACTGAGCAATAATGTAGTATGGAGTCAAACACAGCACACTGTTCGGCCTATGTGCAATTACAGACTCCAGGTCACAGCACAGGACCGCTTATAAAGTGTGTGTGTGTGCCTGAGATAATCATGTGTTCACTGAAAACCATTTCGGTGGACAAACACAAATACATGCACACGCTTGGCTGTCTGCTGGTATTTTATCAGCAGCTCTATTGGGGTAAACACTATGCAATGTTTGGAGAGGAAAGCTTTAATCAAAGAGTAATTGTTTGCATTTGGAGGTGGCTTGGCCTTGTGCCATTGGGTACGTCACGTGTGAATGATTGGTCATTTACGTGTGAGAGTGGATATACTGTAGCTGTTGAAGGCATAGTAGGCTCAAAAATGAAAATGGATTATTTACTGACCCTCGTGTTATTTAATGTGTGGAACAACATGAGGGTGTGTAAATGACAGCTAGGGTTTTTTTGTGAATTGAGTGTTAGACCATTTGTGACCAATCACGGAAAGTAGGGACACAAGTCGGTTCTGGGGCATTTTGAGTTATTCACGGATTCTGAAAGTGTAGTCTCCAAGCTTTCCAACGATGTGTAATACATGGAAATCTGATAATATTTGGAGAAGTTGTGGCCATTTGAAGGTAGGCACTCAAAAAAGCTCAAAAGGGAGAAAACGGCCTCGATTGTGCAGTTCTCACCTGTTCTCACCTGCTGGGAGTGACAACAGGGCTCATTTACATCTCATTTAGATAAGCCATACCCCCTGTAAAGCTGCATGGTTGCATGGCAACGACATCGGACCGCATACTATTAATAATAAAAGAAAATGTGCATTGTAAATGTCAGTAATTTATCTTTTTTGACTTTTATAAAAATGATTTAGAGGCTGAAATATGTGAGTTTTATCTTTTTATAAAACCTTTTTTGTCAAAACTATTTGAACTTGTGCGTTGTAGATAACATGTTGCAAGACACTCCTTTAAAATCTGGCCATCATTTTTAATGTTATTATTTTAATGTTTATGTAAACAAAAAGTACATATTGATGCTAATTTTATTTGTTATTTGCTGGTTTTCTACATAAAACTTGGTGAATTGATTTCTTTGTGTAGCATTAGGACTTTTGAAGAGGATTCTGTGATAACCGTGATCATTTTGGTCACTATAATCATGAAATGAAATTTTCATGCCATTTCATCTCTAGTTATGATCAACTATGATAAACTAAAATAAACTATAATTATGTGTTTTTATAGTATAATATGCAAAGAACAATTTTCTATAAGAAAAAAATAATCTCTGATTCTGTTCTTTTCTCTGACATTTAAAAGGTAAAATAGGCCTACAAAGACTCTTTTAGGTCTAAAACTCTTTTAGGTTTGGATAGTTGTTAATACAGCGTTCCCACAGCTTGGTTAACTTCAAATTCAAGAACCTTTCAAGGACTTTCCAGGTCCAGTACCCTCAAATTCAAGGACTTAATGTGGGGACACATTTAGAGTGAGAGCAAGGTTACATCGTGTTACCTTGTAAAATACATTGTTACAGTTTTCATGTGTCAAACACAACTATGCAAAAAGCTTCTTTTTTTTGCCATATGACAGCGGTCTGATATTCTATTTGTCATATTTCTGTTTTGCATAAAACTGAAGAATATTCAGTACATCCTATACCGTGTTCTAAAATGATCTGATATTAACTTTTGCATGGATTTTATTGAAAAGAGCTTAGGCTCATGTAACCAGTCTATTTTTGCAGTATTTCACGGTGTGTCTGTGAAACGCTGAGGTACCGTTTTGTGCGCGCGTGAACATCATGGCAACGTGCAACACAAAGTACCTCACATGGGAAACACTTAACGTAACGCTAACCATTTCTCTGTCTTTATCCCCATTAAATGTTACTATCGTTATAGCCATGCGATACTCTTTGCGGCCATCTTCATTGAATTTTGATATCAGCTAGAGCCGGCCAGAGCGCTGCATAATAAGTAGCCACACTTCCCTTGGAGGGCGGGGGCAATAACAAAAGAAAGGAAAGCTGGCTTATCCAGTATGGAAATACACACAGACAATGACACGCCCCTACTGCGTGCTAGAATCTCCGAAAAACAATCCGATTTCAACCTCAAAATGTACCATTAAATATACCAATACTGCTATCTCAAACACGGAGAGGCTTCTTCTGCAAAAAAGCGAACAAAAAAAACCCCCTCTTCTTTCTCATTTTGCTCGAAAGTTGTGCTGCCGACTTGTGTCACTGGTTTCCGTGACGGGTCACATTTGTTCCCCGAACATGAATGGAGGGATGTTTTTTCTTTTCTATGCTGTTCAACTTCAGAACACAAATTTAAGATATTTTTGATGAAATCCGAGAGCTCTCTGACCCCTCCATAGACAGCTATTTAATGAACACTTTCAAGGCCCAGAAAGGTAGGAAAAACAAAATAGTGACTCCAGTGGTTCAACCCTAATTTCTGAAGAGACGAGAATACCTTTTGTGCGCAAAAACAAACAAAAATACAGACTTTATTCAACAATTTCGTTACAGCCTGTGCCAGTCTCCTACGCTCCTTGGCAGCCGATGCCGTTCATGTGAGCACCGCGACATGACGCAGGAGCTGCACTGTATTTACAATGTAAACTGTTTATTCTCACAATATTATATCAAAATGCCCATCTTGGCGATTATTTTTGTAAACAGTTGAGAAATAAAACGCAACTGTGTATCAATGTATTGGATCCGTGCAGCTCTTAAAGTGACAGCAGCCTAAACCCCAAAGTATGCTTCAGTTTTTGCGCATACACAAGGGTCCACGTGACAGATTTATTGCAAATTATTTTATTTTGGCCTGTTGAATGTTAATTAAATCCAATCCATGTTTAGTGATGATTTGATGATGCAGCAATAAACTAGCTGGTATACCCTATGCATCCAAGTAAAAAAAAAATGATCAAAACCGTAATCTAATTTAATGTCAAAAGTTATATCGGTATCAGAATCGGCCAATAGTTGTGTTAGGATTTATATATAAAATTATATCGATGTTCCCACAAAAATATTAGGCTAAGCGCTTTCAACTGTGATGATAATAGGAAATGTTTTTAGAGCACCAAATAAGCATAATGATATCTGAATGATCATGTGACACTGAATACTGAAGTAATGGCTGCTGCTAATTTAAATTACATTGTAAAATATATTAAAATAGAAAACATTATTAATATTTCACAATATTACAGTTTTACTGTATTTCTGATCAAATAAATGCAGCCTTGGTGAACATAAATTACTTCTTCTTTCAAAATAAAAGGAATAAAAAATATTACCAACCACAAACTTTTGAACTGTAGCGTTTTTATTTTCTTTGTATGGAAAGCAATCATAGACTTTGAAGACAACAGCTCTTGCAAACGCAGCAGACTTCTGATGTTTTGGCAAGAATCGAGCGGACTTCACCTGGTGAACAAAATGGGTGAGAAAATCTCATAGACTTGCATTACATTATACATGACAAGCACTGCTGACGATTTCTTCAGAAAATAACAATCTAGTATGTTTTCATTATAAATTCTTGTTATTGAAGCACAGTTCATGCACTGTATGTGAACTCCATTTGCAGAGTTCTTGTTTTGTTATTTATGGCTGCTGCCAGCACTGCACGGTAGATATTTGGCCTCACCTCATTTGGCGCATGAACTTCAGTTTAAGCTCTTTTTAAATGCTCTTATTATCACTTAGATGAACGATCAATGCAAGCCTATTTAATATGATTAATGAATTCGCACAGTCACACCAACATCATGCTCTCACAATGCTCATTATACTAATCGTTACAAAAACACAGGATGTCCCACTTTCTAAAACTTCCCAAATAAAAGCCCTGAAGTTGATTCGTTTTATTTTAATACCATGTATTTGAGTCACTTATACATTATTCAGAGACATAGAGAGCCACTTTGTGAAGCATTATGAATAATCAATAAGCAAACCTCAGTAATACATCGTATAAAGAGATCATTTCTCCCCTGGCTGTACAGCAGATTATAGTCATACAGACGGTAAAGAGCGATTTTCATACGGACCTCCCGGTGAGGTCAACGGTGTCTGGGGGCTAAACGTTATTGACTGAGTGCTTCAGCATCTGCTTGTGTCCTTGTGTGGTGCTGACTCCATTTGACCCCTACACACACACACATCCAAGGTGAGGGATGTAAGCTTTGTGTTTTACTCTGATGGGACTCCAGGGCTCTCGTCTATCACAACTGTTACATCCATAATTTACAGCTGAAGATTTAAAGAGGAAGCGTGTTTACAGTCAAGGCTTGTTCAATGTGTTTGTGGACTTTTGAGCATCCGCATTGCAAACCATGGTGTTCGAGAGCATGTTTGTGTACTTGTGTGCGTTAGGTGTTGGAACTGATCATCTCTGCTGACTTAGATGCTCACAGAGGCTGAAGATGTGAGTTAGCGTACAGGTGAATAAACTTTTCTCTTCCCACATCACTTTTCCCCCACCTTTTTACGAGGGAGTGTCTAACAAGGGTAGTCAGTGCGGATCAAGAATGTCAAGTGAATAATTTACTTGGAAGTTCTTATTATTTATTTAGTCTCAAACAATCTTTTCTGTGTGCTGGAAGGATTATGTGGTTAAAAGGTCCTTTGCGGAGGTATTTACATTTGGTCATTTAATCATTTTCATAATTGGATAATTACAGTATCATGAAAAGACCAAATGTAAATGCCTCTGGTTGTTTAGGCTGCACATGTAAATTTACTCCTAACAGGAACTATGTCTATGACAACATATGGAAGTGCAGGAGTCACACAGTCATGGATGAGAAATATAGACAGAGTGGCCTCAAATACTTATTCCATATGATGTGGAAACTTTCGCTGGCTTTAGCATCATCACAGTAGTGAACTATGTTTGCATATAGCATGGGAGTAGTAGATGAGATTTATATCTGATTTGTGGAGACACATTTATGTAGCCGAGTGTAAATGGATTGCGCATACCCAATTGGACAGCAATCCGATCGATCCGAAGTGTAAATGGGCTTTAACTGTGTTTGTTTTGTGGTTGTTTCAGGTGAGCAGAGGGCTGTGGAAGGAGAAGAGAAGGAAGAAGAGGATTGTGGACCGTCTTGGGACAGAGACACTGAAGATTCTTTGGGTATGTACTGAACATCATGCAGAAGATTATTGTGCTACTATGCTGATGGACAAAATCCAAGTCTAACCCTACATTTTTTTTCTTGTTCAAGAAGCTGCACACGTCACAATAGAGAAGCAAATATGATTGCAATTTCTCTTTCTTGACAACTTTAAGGTGCAGTCACATTTACCACATTTTAAAGGGGTTGTGTGATGGTTCTAAAAAGAACATTATTTTGTGTATTTAGTTTAATGCAATGTGTTTATGTGGTTTTAGGTTAAAAAAAGTCATTATTTTACACACACTGTACATTATTGTTGCTCCTCTATGCCCCTCCTTTCTGAAACATGTAAATTTTTACAAAGTTCATCGTTCTGAAAAGTGCGGTGTGCTCTGATTGGCCAGCAATCCAATGCATTGTGATTGGCCCGAATACCTAATGCATCTGACGGAAATGTCACGCTTCTTACCATATTTGGAACATCAGCTCCCAAAGCAATGATAGATGATAATGTCGGTCCTACCTTTATCGATTCGAATCTGATCCGGATGATGCAGATGACTAAGCTGATCGATCCACGTTGCCAACGCGACTGGACCAGAAAGTATCAGATTGGTAAGTTTCCATTTATTATCGTAGAAACGACAAAGACGTAGAAACGGTCTGTGCTCTCCCAGGTGCTAGAAACAGTCCTCCGAAAAACGCGCAGCTCACAGCCGAATATTTGGGTTGTACTGTTCTGGAACAGTGTTGTAACTAAAGCTTAGCCACTGTATTGGTAGGCCAAATAAAGTAGTTTGGCTTTCGCAAAGAAAAACACAGCATCTCCACGACATGGTGGCGCGGGCAGCAACAATACTACAGCGAGAACAAAAGTTATTCCTTCTTTCTTTGCATAGAAATTCCTTCTTTCTTTCTTTTCTTTGCATATACATTTAGGCGGTGTTATGAAACTGCCCCCACATACTAACGTATATTTTTGGGGGGGTGTTTGAACAAAGTGTTTTAGGAAGGTGTGGCTTAACTTTTACAAAGAATATATCTTTGGTTTGAGAATTTGAGCTTTGTAACTCTGCAGATCTTATACATGCACAAACAGCTACATAACACATGAGAAAGGAAAACAAGAAATCACATCATATGACCCCTTTAACAGGTGAAATACAGTCATTTCAATAGGAATCCATGTGTGTGAGGGTGAAAGATGATTCCCCTCAGAGATTTTGCAATGGGTTTAAGATGGTCACCCAGATTGCCAGAAAGCTCACACAAGGGGTGTCCAAACTCAGTCCTGGAGGGACACTGTCCTGCAGAGTTTAGCTCTAACTTGCCTCAACACACCTGTCTGGAAGTTTCTAGTATGCCTACTAGTGCTGCATTCCAGTTTGTTTTTATTATGCCCTTCACTTTCTAACTTCCCTCCGTCTCGCTAACTCAGATGTGCGTCATTGCTTACGTTGCATGAGTGCCCACTACTGGCGGAGCCTTTGCAATGGGCTGAACTGGAACGTCCTAAGCCCTTGATCACTTGGAATCCACTATGGAGTTGATTTATTTATTTATTTATTTTTTTCCTTTTCGAAATTGTTCAATGCAGCATTCTATATGTATACAGGTGTGTTTGGGTTGTTTTAAATGTTTTTAAAAATAATTAAAATATAGAGTTGTTTGTGGTGGGGTAAATTAAACGTGGTATGCGGTGACATCACATTCGTGTTGCATTGTGGTATATGATGCTGCCTGAAGTGTACATATGAAGTAGACTCGCTCCCTCTGTCAAAATTGAGGGAGAGAGGGTCTGTCCATATAAACTTCCCTCGTCCACTTCACGAAGTGGAACGCATTTCAAAATGGAGGCAGGGATTCCCCCAAGGGGAAGTGATTAGGGAAGTTCACAAGTGCGTGTCTCCTTTGATTTATCTGGTTCAGGTGTGGTTAATTAAAGTCCCTATGATGCCAACATTTAAGTTTTTAGGATGAATATGTTAGCATAAAAGATTATCTGTAAGCTTGTGTGCTCCAGAACAATGGAGAAATTTGCATTTAGAAGATATAAGCATTAAAAATTAGTCTCTCACTTCCACCAATATGGATCAATGATTTTGATGACATCACTACATCAGATTTCCTGTCCAGTCAAATGCTCTCTAAATCTGAAGCATCCTGCCCCCTACACTATAAATAAGACACGGTCACGTGTTCACACAATTACTATTTTCTATATGGCACTATATAGGGGATAGGGAATGATTCAGACGGTGTAAATATGTGTTCCATTGGGTCGAATGAAGTCTGGTTTTGCGTACATTTCACATGAACTGCCGCAGCGTAGACAGTGTGCTCCAGTCCAGAGACATGATAGGACAGAGCGGATCGAATGTTAATGCAGACTACAAAACCTATCAGACACGTTTGAATTCTACTCAAAATACTGAATTTTAAAACGATATGGAGGAGAAACAATTAGACAGACTAGTACTAGAAACCGCACTGACACGCACCAGTGCCATGCACCAACATGAATTACGACATTACGAATTACGACAAAAGCAAACCGGTGATGAATCACTGTTTTGCTTTTGTAACAGGTTCATATTAAATCTAAAATGGGATCTATTACACTGTGGCTGTCAGGCAGTGAAATGCGGCTTTGCCGAGCTCAATAGCTCTATTTTGAAAAAGGGGAGGAGCTGCTCGATATGTCTTCCTGTTTCAGTGGAAATTAAGTCAACGCACTGAATAACGCTGCACGTTTCAAGAAACTTCAGGAGGAGCCATGAAGCCATTGCAATGGTTGCTCTTCGGCTGCCAGCTCAGCTTTATATCCCATTGTATAAAACAATCACTTGACCTTGTTTCCTAGAGCATTCTTATTCTCTCGTAGCACAGTGACACAGTTGATCTTTATTTAAGCTGATATGGTTGAGGTCAGATTTGCTAGGACTGCGTTTACCGCACTGCACTGCAGCCCACTGCAATAATGCTAAGCTATTATTGATAAGTCATGGTGCTTCATTACCAAAATCTCAATGGAGATCTGTTATAGTCATTACTTGGCATACAGTCTCATTCTTTGCATCATTGATGCTTGTCACTCACTTTAGAGGCAACTGCTAGCTTAACATAGTGGAATGTTTTGCATTTAGGTCTAGTCATGTTTTTTTTTTGGGTGATGTAGTGTATAGTACATAGTCTACAGTATTAAGTTCTGGATCCAGCTGTACATTTCCTGTGTTTACAGTCAATGAGTGACCAAGGCCTTGACAAATCCCTTTTGGAGCGTCTCATGAGATCCGAGAACTCCCTTTGCTACCATCGACCCCGTTATAAAATAGACAGCTGTTTCAGTCACATTTTCCAAACAAAATATGGAAAAGTACCCTTTAAGTGTCCATGATATTTAATAACAGGTTCAAAACTCATGCTCTCTCTTCAGTCTTTTGAAAATGTTTTAAAGCTGCACATCAGTAATTGTGACAGCTGTCAAACAGACTTCACTAGCGAACCTTGTCTATGTAGTTGTACGTTTTCTCAGGCGCATAGGACCTTGGGAAGTTTCTCTGATGGGATTTTGAATGTTCTTTCTTTTGTTTTGATTAATTTAATCTGGCTTTAGTGAAGTCTTGTATGTAGAGTAGCTCTGACCTGATTAGTTCCGTTGTAACTGCATAACTCTTTATTTACTGAATGCTTAGGTATGATAAATGCCTTCAATCAATAAATAACTCTCCAGACCCCAGTGTGCGGTTTTGACTCGTCTCATAAATGCCGCCTCTAATGAGTGAAGGAGAGAAAATTCTCATTAACAGACTGAAGGTTGAGCCTGCTTAATTTAACAGCTTTACTGTTGGTTACCGTGGTAATTACAGCCCCGCTTCCCTTTGATCTTGCCAGACAATGTTTCCCAGATTCTCCAACTCATCAGAGAAACAGCTGCTATATCAGAGAGACTCTCTCTATGGCAGGGAAATGAGAGACAGCTCCTCCATCACATGACACACGCTCTGAAGTCTAGATTTACAACTGGTGCCTTTGTTGAACACAATGTGCATGATTCCTGCGAGATTTCAGAGGGACCGAGGGTAAAACTGCATGCCGAAGCTTAAAGGGATAGTTCAACCAAAATGAAAATTGTCGTCATTTACTCGCCAGATTGTTCATGCTGCTTTTTTACAATGCAAGTGAATGTTGACAAGGGGCTGTCAAGCGGCAGAAATGACAAAAAGCCCCATAAAAGTAGCTCATGGGCTGTGTACAATATTCTGCTTCAAAATTTTAGCCCGTTCCTCACACAAAGCTATTGTATGAGTGATATAGGCTACTTTACTGATATTTTCTTATATTTGGGGTGATGTGAAGGAAGAAAGGAAGTTGGAACATCATGAGTAAATGGTGACCGAATTTTCATTTTTAAGTGATCCATCCCTATAAACCTGAGAGCAGAGAGTGAGAATACACTTGTCTGTGGAAATAAAAGCAATGTTGGCCAATGACGCATGCAAACACAACCATGTTTATGTGCAAACAGACTTTCTTTTTGGTTGTACCCTATCTAGATAACCGTTGCTCGTCTTATTACTTCTTTAAAGCTACCCGAGTTCACTCTTAACTCCCTTGGGTCCCCAGACCTGAACAAGTACTGAGGCAGGAGTATCTGCATAAGCTTTGATGCTCAGTTTCATATTCTCTAACATTAAAAATGTGCATATTATAACAGGCTCCTTTTCCCTGGCCTCTCTGTTCTGATATTATACACAGAGATCTTTAACCACACCCTCCATCACTCAGGAAAACTTGATGCAGGTCTGTGTCTTTCTGCCTATGTTCCTGTAAAGTTTTACTTTGTTCTCTCTTTTGTTCTTAGTTAGTACCTCTAAGTTTATTTAAGCCAAAGGTACTGAGTGAGTTAAGGCCCATTATCTTCCAAAGGAACTATAACAATAAAAATAACTATGAAGTTTTAATAATCGTTCTCACAGCTATAACGTTGGGATCCTATTCAGAGCTATTCAGTTGATGAACAATAAAAACATTAATTGCCAATTTGAATCTAGCTGAATTAAAAGAGCTCAATTATTTGCTGTGAGCTTAAAATAAACAATGTTATCGTCCGTTGGTGTGGACGCTAATATAGTTACTATATAGTTATTGTCCCATGTGGGCTACTGATGAAATAAAACTAGGGCTGTCAATAGAATAAACGGCACACAAAAAAAATACCTCACCTTTTCTTCTCAAGAACACAAAAGAGCTGGTTTTGTCCATACAGTCATATTCAGTGGATTCCAATGTTGGTCCCTATTGATTTTTCCCTGTATGGGGAAAAAAAAGAAAAGAAAAAATACAATGGAAGTCAATGGGGCCCATCAACTGTTTGGTTACTGACATTCTTCAAAATATCTTATTTTGTGTTCAGAAGAAGAAATAAATTTATACAGGTGAGTAAATGTCAGAATTGTCCATTTTGGGTGAACTGTCCCTTTAAATGTAGCATTAGCAAGCATTAGTACCATTTATACTGAGAGGCAAAGAGACAGAATTGTAGGGTATTTTGGAAATGCGGGCATAATGATGAAACAAGGAAAATACGTTGTTATGGGAGTTGGGTTGAAGGTGGAGTGTGAGGGTTTATGCAGTCTTTTCTACTGTGTGACCTACTTAAGGAATACAAATGTCACACCAAACAGCAAAAGGTCATTTAAAGGTTCTATAAGGTGACTCACATAGACTTAGCCCCTGGCCACAGGCTTTCACACTTTCATTATGGTTTCTTGGCCTTCCTCAGACACATCCTGATCATTTAATCTGGGTGAAAGCTATTATCGAAGACCAATCATTTGTTGCCAATGTATTCTCTCTTCTTTATTCTAGAATGTAAATTTGAATCTAAATTCATAATTGTAGCACTTGGCCCCCTCCTACGTTCATGCAACATCAACCCAAGTGCTGAGAATCATTTTGGCTGTCGCAGTCACTTCCTCTCCAACACTTCACTGTAGAGGTGACACACAGTAAGTTGCCCTTGGCGACTGCATTCCGTGGGTCAAAGTTCAGTACCTTGATTTACAGCATCCTGTCTGGTCGGCTCTGCGGAAATGAGGCTCCTCACCACAGTGTCTTCAACAAAAAAAAATCACTGCCAAGAGAAATTGACACACGGTTATCTTTTGGCTCCTGAAACATTTCCATGAAATGTCATATTTCATCATATTTTCCTGCAGAATCCAGACATGTTTGCTGCTAATGTTATTTATTGAAAAATGTGGCTTTATTATAATTTGTAAAACAATTCATGTAAAATCATAACATTATTTTAATTTTATTGTTTTTATTTTTGATTTTATAATTCTTTTTTTCATATGTAGTACATTGTTTTTCTATACAATTTTCAAAATAACAAGAAGCACCACCAAAAGTGTTTTCATTTGCAGTTGTGTACAGTAGTACAGGTTTGACATCAGTTAAGTCAAACATCACTGGTTCTCGAGTCTTGTGTGATCATCATCACTGAAATCAAACCTGGCGCGACACATTTTGACACTATATTTAGAAGCACACAGAAGCGATTGAGATTTGAAAGTTGCTACGATTTTCACTGAATAACAAATTTCATTCTGTTCCTCACAAAAATATCAGTTTAGGGCTTTCCTGTAGCTCAAACAATAAGAGCGTGGCGCTAGCAACGCCAAGGTCATGGGTTCGATTCCCAGGGAAAGCAAGAACTGACAAAATGTAAAAATGTGTACCTTGAATGCAAAGTAGGTCGCCTTGGATAAAAGCGTCTGCCAAATGCATAAATGTAAGTTTCAGAAACATTGGAACATACTGCATAAATCATTATGGACCATCCAATACTTTTGTGTTGTTTTTTGACAGCCCTTATTCCCATTCCCTTCCACAATTTTAAAAAAGAACAGCCAGGATAGTCTATAAAATGTCTTGTTTTCAGCAGCATTTATGGGAGACATTCCTTTATGTATGCAGTGATTTACATTGATGGTTCAGTCATTGAGAATATTTTGGTTCTGTATTCTCTCGTCTTTGTGATGTGGGATGCTTTTCTTATTGATTAGTCCACATCTGCGTGTACAGGCAAGCCTGTAGTTTTGAAATTGGAATAGATTTTTTCCCTTCCACATTGATTGGCTCAGGTGACAGCTAATTACTCAAGAGTGTGTTTGTGCGTGTGTTATGCACAGTTGGTATTATTTCATGTGGTTCTTTTGTTACGGTGCTCTATTTGACTGACATGTTTTAACATGTGTTGTGTTGTTCCTGCAGAGTCTTTTTGCAGGCGCATGTACGTAGCGTGTTACAATGTACTGTGTTTTCATTTCCTCTGGTTAATATTTTGTTGCTGTGGCTGTCACAAGATAAGATACCGTGTGTGTGTGTGTGTGTGTGTGTGTGTGTGTGTGTGTGTGTGTGTGTGTGTGTGTGTGCGCGCACCACACCACGTTCCTGTGTGTCCATAAGTCTGCTGTGGAGAAGCAAGGTATTATAAAACAGATTTTCCCACTGTTGTGGGGATGTCTCCTCTTCTGAGAAAGACAACTGACCTTACACACACACCAACCAATGCTATAGGATAATCCAACCTCTTCATATGCATTTAAGGGCAATATCACAGATACAGTGGTCTCAGAAATATATTTTTTTTAATCTTATTTTGAATAATTCATTCATGCATATCTTTCTTGAACTTGTGACATTCTGGACTTCCCCAGTCATTTAGTGTCCTTAAATGCCGCTTCGCTCCAATGTACGTCACAATACAGAAGAAACTATCTATTGCTACTGAGTTGAAATGTACATTTCATCACATGATGCAAATATCAAACCTAGTGGCATTTGCAATTGGTATCAAACTTATAAGTCTACGACTTAAGTGTCCAAATGCTTTTAGGGCTAATGTACACTACCAATCTAAAGTTTTGACACAACTGACTTGAATTTGTTTTGTAGACTATTATAAATAGTGCCTACACTCTCAAAAAAAGTTACAAAAGCTGTCACTGGGGCGGTACCTTTTCAAAAGGTACACCTTTGTACCTAAAGAGTGTATATTGGTAACTTAAAGGTACATATTAGTTCCTGAAGTTTACATATTGGTACCTAAAATGAACAAATGTGTTTAATTTTTTTAAAACTACATAATTTTCATACTCCTGTTTTATGTTATTTCATAGTTTTGAATACTATTATTCTAAATTGTGGAAAATTGTTATAAATCCAGAATACGCAAGTGTGTCAGGACTAAAATTAAGTAGGGAAGCTTAAAAAAAAAAAGATCAGATAACGCTTCTTCTGGGTAAATTTGTGAAATAACACTCTTTTTGTTTTCATATCAAACAGATCAGTGGACCTTCTCTTTGAGCAGGGAAATTATTGTTGAATTCTCTGCAGAAACTTGGCTTAGAATGTTTAGCATGTGCAGTTTATTGTCTCTTCATCTTTTCCCTATTTTGTTTATTTTCACACGTGTTAACGACTTCACAGCCTGCCCAGAACAACAGGGGAATTAGCCAACGCGGGCTTGATTAAACAAGCGAAAATATGGTACGACAGACCTGTGCTGTGCTTCAAGATCGGGAAGTTTGTAGAGGCATAGAGATATGACAGATGTGCTGTGCATGTAAGTGTGTGTATCTGTGGCAGTCAGAGCTCATGGCCGCTGGTTATGGATGTTCTAGCCAGAACGACCGTGTGTCCACCTCTCTTATCTCCTGCAGATCCCTTCCTTTCATCTCCTTTCAGACCTACAGGGTACTGGACAAACCCCTCCCTAAAATATAGACCCCCACAACACACACACACATACACACTCCAAGGCTGCTATCTCACTGCCACAGATGAGGACCTTCATGTACAGGCCAAATGACCACCCCCTCCCATCCTCGTCCCACTACCACACACGCATTAGAGTTGGTTCCCATCTCACCTGGCTCATTCATTGTCCCCTCCTCCTCAGTTAGCCATCTTGCCCTCCCTTATCCTTTCCCTCCTGTTGTTTTTCTGCCTTTGCCTTGACTCTAATCTGAGCCTGTGTGACATCTGGAATGTCCTCTGGTTTTGATCGAGATAGTGAGGGTGGGGGTCGACATCGTTGGAGCGCAGGCAGACACCTCTAAACACTGTAATTTAAAGAATCTATTTTGTTAATTACACAGCAGAGGTTCAGTTCTGTTCTCTGTATTTGTTTTTTGTGCAGGATCTTCAGTGACAGTGTGGCAGACATGAAAACCCAAGAGCACCGTTCCAGCCCTCTGAAATCACACACACAGAGTGAGTATAGAGATAATAATATGCAGTCTTATGAAGCTCATCTTTTAGGGTCAAATAATAATACTGTTGCAGTTGTAGTGAAGAAAATGTCTGCTTTTGTAGTATTCAAATTAATTATTAATTAACAGAGTACTTTTTGTTTAATGTACATCATACAGACATTTTTTGTTTGGAACACATTCTGTTCCGCTCACTGTGTCCATTAAAGGAAAGAATCATTTCTGTGTGAACGTCCTGTAATCCTTACACTTATTAATTGTTCTCTCTGATAAATCGGACCATGAAGAACCACCATTAATGACACTGTAACCGATCACAAAATTGGTTAAATAAAAATGAGCCACATTTTTTTGTTTTTGTTTATATGCATTTGTGTTACTGAATTTAGATCAATGTGAAATGTTTTAAGTTGGGAAGAGACATTCACTTCTAAAGTCACTTCCAAGTACCTGCCTATCCGTAGTAGTCCTAAAGAATTATACTACAAAATTAGACAATTTTGTAACTTTGGCCCATCAGGTAAATCCCCATGACTGATTGACCAACATCTGGCCTGCATTCCTTTACGCATGGGTGAGGTGTAAACACACGCATATGCACACTAAATTCATTCTCACAAACACATTCTGGTTTTAGAACAAAAAACAGACCTACACACAGATATGTGTGGTGGCCAGAGCGTAACCTTTCTACTAACATAAACACCAGATCTCACCTCTGAACTCTTCACCTTTCATTCTGCTAATTGGTCTGTGATGCTCATCTTTTTCTTCATGAACATTACTGTGGCTAAAAATAAGTTCCTATTTCTTGCACCAAAAATAGAGTACTCTCCTCTCCTTCTACTGTTCTCCTCTTTCCCTTTTAGGCCTGGTGAAAGCCAGCTCTGTATGACGTTTCTTTTTTTAACCTAATTAATTCTATAGTAGCCTAAATGGGATTAGGAATGACCCTGCTTTGCACATACGACTTTCTGAAAAACTGTTGATACCTCGTTTACATTTTTTTCCGTCTTCATCAGAAATCTGATGATCTGATGCATTTAAACTGAAAAATGCATATTTGCATTGTAAGCCACTTTGGATAAATGTGTCTGTGTTTTTTTATCACTGCTGAGTTTTCATATATTTCCTGTTAGTTATTTTTTACATCAACCATTATGTTAGGCAGAAGTCCACAATGTTGTTTGGACAGTCTTGAATATGGTTTAACAGTTATTCCTGTTCATGTAATAATGCTTCTACTGCTGGGCCATTTTTATGCTTTAAAGTAGGGTTATTCCTTCTGCAAGTGTGTGTGTCAGTGCAAATTAGAAAGCATGAGAAGGAATAAGACTTAGTGAGCTGCAGCATGAACAAGAGCAATACGCTGAGCTTGAATCAAAGGGGGCTCAAACCCTGCCCCAGGGTGAATTGGTGTATGTGTGTAAGAAACAATGAAAAAGGAGAACAGGGAAAGACATTTTTATCCACTTTAGTTACATCTTAAATGACAAAGTTAAAGGTATTATCTTATTTTGACAGGTGATGCACGGCCTCACTCCCAAATTAAGGGTCTCCAGTTTCGCAGCATTGCCCCCAAAGCCCCAGCAGTTGTTCCATCATCTGCAGTTTTATCTTGCCAACCTCCCTCAGCCCTTCCAGAAGCATCCACAGCTGTCAGTCCTAAGTCCATCCTGGTCCCTGCCCAGAACTATGCACTCATGCAGGTGGCTGGACAAGAGGGAACCTTCTCATTGGTGGCCTTACCTCAGACACAACAGCAACAGCCAATTCAGAAGAACCTTAAGCTGCCTATTCCTAGATACCAACCGGTGAGAAGCAAAAGTGCACCAGAAAAAAGCAGTAGCAAGATGACGAGTCCAGCCAAGATTTCTGTAACCACACAAGCTCAATCATCTGCTGTGAAATCAGAACAGAGTTCAGACCCAGTATCAGAGCAGCTTATGATCGACACTCCTACTTCATCTGAAATCAACATTGCACCCTTGTTCCCAGGTTCACAGACGGATCAAAAAATGGAACAAAAGAGCGATGCCTGTCCACTCAAAAACCAGCACTACCCTTCTGGAACCTCCCTTGTTGCCACTGTCAAGAAAATCTCACCAGTTAAAACCCAAATAGAGGGTCCAGCCTCGGCTGGCAGTGCCATTACAGTTCTCTCTCCCACTATCTTTAGCAAAGCTGTTCAGATCATTCCATCTCCACCCAAGGGCAAGCTGCCCATCCTGCCCTATGCCAAGGTGAAGAACTCACTCCTGGTACCAACCAGCCTTGCCAGCACCCCGTTCTCAGACAAGCAGACTGTGAGTGGAGCCAAAAGCAGCCTGAAAAGCCCTCCAGACAACAACATCAAGTCCACAGACAGCAAAGTTAAAAGTGAAAGCCTGAGCCAAGACCACAACAACACCCAATTCAAGAAACCTCCAGGCAAGAAACGGGGGAGGAAAAGGAAAACCATGGAGGATATTTTGGCCTTTGAGGCCCGAAAGAAGAGATCTTTGTCGTTTTTCAGAAGGAGGGTACCTGAGAAACCTCCAGTTGGTGCTCAGAATTCTGCCTCTCAAGAGAAGTTGCTGGACATATCCAAAAAGTATCGTAGTATTCGTCCCAAGCCAGTACTGGTAATGGAAACCGCTATTCCACAACTTGTACCGCTTCCTCCTTTGTCAACACCAGAGAACCCTGATCAGGAGCTATTATTAGGACCGCAGATATCAGGAAAACCATTAAGTGCTCCTCAGTCTTCACAAGCTACTGATCAGCAGCCAGATTTTAAAGGCGGTGGAGGTGTGATGTACACAAGTCGTCCGCTGCACCGATGTCCTACCTGTAGCAGGTGTTTCCAGTTCAAGCATCACTTGCAGAGCCACATGAACAGCCACAGTAACCTTCGGCCCTATGTCTGCCCGGTATGCAGGAAGGCCTATGCTCACTCGGGCAGTCTTAGCACTCATATGAAACTGCACCATGCGGAAAGTAGGCCCCGGAAGAGCCTTTGCTGTGAATTCTGTGATAAGTCATTTGGCTATGTGGGTGTCTACTTCAGCCATTTGAGAGAGGTGCACCGGGTTATACTCACTGTTGAGCCGTCCATCAGTCAACATGAAGAAACCATGTCTGTAGAAGAGTAAGTAACAAACATTGACTCTTGAGCGTTGACTCATGCTAAAGCCTTCTTGTTCTTGACATAGATATTCCTCCTTGTCTTGTAGGTCTTCAGCAGCCGAAGAACAGGCTTCAGAACGTGTTGACCCAGTTGAGCTACAAATTAAGTGTGGGCGCTGCCAGGCCATCACACCTACCTTTGCTGACATGAAGCTGCATTTGTTGTACGTGCACGGAGAGGAGGTCCAGGTCCGACCGAGGGATGGTGCCATGCGCGGAGGCCGTGAAGCAGAGGATGAGCTGGTCAAACACGCAGCGCATTACTGGAGGCAGCTCAATGAGAAACGCAACCTAGTGCACTGCGGCACCTGCAATGAGGAGTTCTTCTCCTTTTCCAAGTTCAAATTCCACCTCCATTCTCACCATCAAGGAGCTAGAGAAGAGGAAGAGGAGGATGAAGAAGAGGAAATGGTAGGTCAGGAGGACCATGTATTGAGGGGCCTCAATAAAGGTATATCCCTGAGGGTGGGATCTCACTTTAACTGCATCCTTTGCAGTAAGGTGTTTAATAAGAGACAAGAAGTTATTGAGCATTGGAGGGCACAGCACAACTGTGAAAATCCCACCCTTCTTTGGGATGTCCTGGACTTCAAAGGGGAGAACAAGCCTACTGATGGGCCAAATTAACTGCAAATGGGTAATTTATTATTTGTTCCTTGTGTTGATTTGTGTGGTTTATGCAGAAAAAAATTCACTAATATGACTTTTTTATGTTGTTGTGGTTTTGTTTTGCACTGTTTTTAATACCACAAATGTTGTTTTGTAATGCTTGAATTTTGTAACGTTTATTTGTTTTATGTTTGGTCTCTTTTTCTTTAGCGTTTTAATGTTTTATGCATAAAATCATTATAAAATAATCCATAACATTCAAATCACAAACCCCAAATTCAGTCAAAAACATTACCATGGCCCAGCTGTAGACGTAATATAACTGCCGGCAAATGAAAGACCCAAGGATGATGATAATTTTTAAGGTTTGTGGAGACATAGTGTGCTAGTAACTGCTTCAGCTAAAGTGAATCAGGTGAAACAGACTAACAAAGGCTCATCAAAAACACATTGGCACTCCGACAAATTGAAAATTTGCAATAGACTGAATACAAATGGGGCATGATTAGCATGCTTGAAATAACATGTCAAAGAACATTCAAAGTAATACAAATTATCAGTGACATTCCACAAACAAGTAACCATAATCACTCAGTCCTCATTCCACCACTAAAATAAATACTGCCGGAAAACCTCTGCTGACAGTCACTTCTCAGTCGAAGACAAGGAAGTCCACTAATAAAGATTTAAAATATCCATGAGAATATTAAAACGATTATTTGGCCAGTCTTTAGCTTTTAGGTTTAGTATGAATGTGTGCGTGTCATTAAATATTCTGTGTTGTATTTTTGGATGGAAATGTTATACATTTAAAAATATTTTTCCATGAAATGTGTGGTAATTTTATTTATATTAGTCTATTCCAACATATTTGTGTTTCTGTTCACAAAAAAATATTTCAGGGTAAAGGAATGTTAAAACCCTCTCAATTGTTATACATGTATACTTGTATAGATAGATTACAAATATATATATATAAATGCTATATACAGCTGTATAGTGAAAATATATATTTACACAAAAGACTTCCCCTCCTGATTTCTCAAAAAAAAACAATTAATAATTAAATATATATTTATCTTTTAAAAATGTCTTGAATATCTTTAAAAAACCTGCAGCTTCAACTACACTACCAGTCAAATGTTTGAGCACACTTGGCAGAGTTCTCAATGTTTTAAAATACATTTTATAAACAGTAAAGGACAGCTACGTGTGATTTTTCTTTTTTTTTTTTTTTATTAAAATGCAAAGACATGGACGATATTAACAAGTGTCCAGCACACATAGTATCTCCTTCAGAACTGTTTAAGCATCCACCGGTTCCCTGGTAGACGCTTCATAAAGTTAGTTGAGAGAATGCCCAGAGTGTGCAGAGCTGGAATCAAAGGGTGTACCTACAGGCTAAAATACAATACACCATTTTTTACCCCTATTTGCAGTCTGGATGAGTCGAGTTGCTGAATGTTATAGTCAGTCTAGAGATTTTGGGCAGCCAGAGTTGACACATTTTACATAAAAAAAAATAATGTATAATGCGCACAGACTCCGATACCATCCAGTCTGAGGATATACAGTGGTGCTTGAAAGTTTGTGAACCCCTTGCAAAATCTGTGAAAATGTTTATAATTTTTACGAAATGCATGTTTTTTATTTAGGACTGTCCTGAATAAGATATTTTATATAAAAAATGTTTACATATAGTCCACAAGAATAAATTCCTGAATTTATAAAAATGACCCTGTTCAAAAGTTTACATACCCCTGATTCTTAATACCGTGTGTCGTTCCCTGGATGATCCACGGCTGTTTTTGTTTTGTGATGGTTGTTCAGGAGTCTCTTGTTTGTCCTGAGCAGTTCAACTGCCCAATGTTCTTCAGAAAAATCCTCCAGGTCCTGAAAATTCTTCAGTTTTCCAGCATCTTTTGCGTATTTGAACCCTTTCCAGAAGTGTCACACTTGAGGACAATTGACAAACGCAAACACAACTATTTAAAAAAAAAAGAAAACTTTTAAACAGGATGAAGATGTCCAAATTTTTCTCTTGCTATTTTATATATTTTTTCATTTAGTACCGGCCTCAGCACCAGAAGATACTTTCATGTTTCCCGGAAGACAATTTAAATACAATTTCCGTTAATCCACAAATTCATGTTTCCTTCTGGGGCATCGGTGATCAGCTTTTTATTTTGAGTCCCTCAATTGTCCTCAGTGTGAAAAGATGGATCTCAAAATCATACAGTCACTGCTGGAAAGGGTTCAGATATGCAAAAGATGCCGGAAAACTGAAGAGTTTGCACATTTGGGCAGTTTAACTGCTCAGGGAAAACAAGAGACTCATGAACAACCATCACAAAACAAAAAAAACCCATCCGTGGATCATCCAGGTAACGACAGAATCAAGAGTATGTAAAAACTTTTGAATAAAAGTTTGAATAAATTCAGCTATTTTTATAGTCTTGTGGACTATATGTAAACATTTGTTAAAAAAAAAAAGAAAAAAAATGTTGTTAAAGGTGGACTAGGAATAGGTCGGCCTATTCAAAACAAAGGTGTAGTTTGATGACACCAAGCTTGAGCGCAGAATCTTGGGACATGTGGTCTTGGGGCAGCTCTGTTTATCATATTAGATACATCTGAGTGTGTTGAAAATGATGTTATGACATTACTCTGTGCGTTTGCTCGGCGGCTGCTATGACACGTGTTGCACACTGCAGTAAAAGTAAAGCGTTTCTGCAAAATAAAACCGGAAACCGGGGGTAACGCGGATATGACGCAATTGACTCCCTCACACGTCCCGGTTCATTGGTTAAAATAGTAATTTTCTCACAATTTACAAATAGTTGGAAACATTTGGGATATTGTAAGCACTCAACTGAACAAAATATACAACACTGGCCTAGTGGTTTTAGCATATTTTACTGGAAAAATGTTACATAGTGCACCTTTAATATCACATTCAAATTCACATTTTCACAGATTCTTCCAGGGGTTCACAAACTTTCAAGCACCACTGTAAAATATATTTTAGTCGGTTTTAAAACAGTTTGTTGTGTTCGGAACAACTTGAAAGTCTGGTAGTGTGTAATACTTCATTTAAAAGTTTAGTATGATGCCCAATATTTTCAATGTGTAGTCAGCAAGTATATGATGCTTGTTCAGATTTTAGAAGTCATGTCATTTTTTTCCAGCCTTAACATAATTCCATTTATGTTATTTCATAGTTGACTACTGTTATGAAAATACAGACATTAGTAATGATAAAGAATGAGTAAGTGTGTTGAAACCTTAAACTGGTGTACGTTCTGTAAACGGTCATCTACTTGAACGGGCGCTGTGTAAAGTGAACTGATGAAGCTCACTAACATTACTTTCTTGGCACAAAACAAGCCGCAAATTAGAACTCATAATTTAGATAAACCTAAAGTCAATAATTCGAACAGTCATCATACACACTCTAAAAAATGCTGGGTTAAAAACAACCCAAGTTGTGACTAACCCAGCGATTGGGTTAAATGACCGCTGGGTTAATGAAATGAAGTGTTTTCATTGTGGATCTTGACTTTTGTGGATTGCTCCTGACTTGAGCCTCTCTTAAAAAACAGAATGAAAAGTTTTGTTTAAAATGTGGTCTTAAAGTGATTGATTGTTTTACGTCGGGTAAAACATTTTTCAGGCTTTAGGCCTTACTCAACACATTCTTTGTGGTTCAAAGCCATTAATGACAAATGTCTGGTAGCATTCCCCTGCCACTGTGATAGTTAAACTCGTCTGTTTGTGGCTTTAGCTAAACTAAGCCCTGAATGGCAAGAGCGAGCATCGTCCCTGCGTTATTGATTATTGGTGCCTAAATAAAAATATCTAACTATAACATTCTGTGTGCTTATTGTATTCCACAATCTCCTGGCTGTCTGACTTTGATTTCTCCCATCATCTCTCTAATGAACACAAGCGAACACAAAAGCTGCTGCATCTTAAGGCTTACCTTATTCCATACAAAGACATTTACCGCAAGACTTCATTTGTAGGTTGCACAGAACAGTGAGCAGTGCAAGGCAAGAATTAAATCAATTTCAGCTGGACACATGATGGATTCATATTAGTCTGTGTATTTTATGCAACAACCTATATTCACTGAAGGAGTGCTAATGCTTCTATAATGTCTGCTTGAATGTCTTACATCATTCAATTATCACTATATTGTAATATTGACACATTTCGAACAATATTAGAACTGCTTTCCCACCCCAGTGTGATTTTTAGTCACAAACGTAAAGTACATCGCTCATGATGCGAATTAAGATTTTTCTATCACATTTTTATATTGTATTCCTCAGTGCTTTCTGAGCAGCTCAGCCTCTGATTTATAGCCTACATTAAATGATCATAACTTCTCTGTCCCAAAAGTGCAGTCACTTCAGATGCAGGAAGCGAAGGAACGTCAACACCGATGCATATTCCTCTTTAATCTGTGTGGCACTCTTTCTCACTTCTACTTTCTCTCTCTTCGCACCAGAAACATGATCACTCACAGGAGATCAAAGCCCATCCTTCTAACAGGATTAGAGGATGGAGCTTTAGAAGGAGGAGAGTGTCTGTTTTAAAGTAAATGAAGGATGTAGGGCTGTGGAAAAGAGGCAGAAAGGAGGTTGCAGGGAGAGAGAAAGAAAGTAGGAGGAGATTGCAGAGAAAAAAAATACAAGGGGAGAAATGACAGTGAAACCGCATGCACACCCTCCATTTCACTTGCAGAGCTGACCATGATGAGGATGAATTCTTTATGAACTATGATGAATGGATACTGGTAGAAGAATGATAGCCAGTGACAGAGAAAGTTCTTACGCCCAAAAAAAGAAGCAGCCGGGATATAGCGAGCACGCAGACATTTTAATACAGCATTAACCTGCATGGAGACTAATGGAAGCAAGAAGCTCTATCGATCTGGTTTGTTTAGAGGAGGAGGAATAGAGAGATTATGTTGAGCTGAAGATGAATGAATAAAGTAAAGGGTGTGTCTAAAGTAGATAGACATCACCTGCATTTACAGACACAGGCCTGTCTGGAACCCGGAGTGTGATGTGAACTTAATGAACATGAGAAGTTTTAGCAATATCGTAAGCTAAGGATGACCGGCACTTTATGAGACAGAGGAAACATCTAGAGCATCTCACCTCTTGTTCGTAATATGTTCTATTAAATGTTATAGAGGATATTCAATAATAAAAACTGTAGGATGAGACTTAACTTGATCCACAAGGAATTGACTGATTGTAAAAAGCAAATTGGTAAAACAATATGTAACTTCCTGAAAACAACATATAACAATATATTTATTTAGCAAATTTGTGTATAAGAAAATGTTATCTCATTGGCAAATAGATTTTCCTTGTTTTATGTGTAAAACCTGACTATACACTGCCGTTCAAACGTTAAATTAATAATTTCATTAAGGATGCATTGAATTTATCAAAAGTGACAGTAATTTTACAGAAAAAATACATTTCAAATAAATGCTCTTCTTTTGAACTTTCTGTTCATTAAAAATATATCAGTTTCCACAAAAATGTTACGCAACTGTTTTCAACATTAGTAATAAGTAATATTTCTTGAGCATATTAGAAATGATTCTTCAGAAATCAGTGACTGAAGAAATAATGGCTGCCATCACAGGAATAAATTACATTTTATTAAAATAGAAAACAGTTATTTTAAACTAATAATATTTCACAATTTTACTGTTTTTACTGTATTCTTGATAAAATAAACAGCCTTGGGGAGCATAAGAGACTTAAAACATCAATTTAAAAAAATCTTCATATATATATATATATATATATATATATATACCGATCAGGCATAACATTATGACCTATAATATTCCTAATATTGTGTTGGTCCCCCTTTTGCTGCCAAAACAGCCCTGGCCCATTGAGGCATGGACTCCACTAGACCCCTGAAGGTGTACTATGGCACCAAGATGTTAGCAGCAGATCCTTTACGTCCTGTAAGTTGCGAGGTGGGGTCTGCATGTTTGTTCAGCACATCCCACAGATGCTCGATTGGATTGAGATCTGGGGAATTTGGAGGCCAAGTCAACACCTCAAGCTCGTGCTCCTCAAACCATTCCTGAACCATTTTTGCTTTGTGGCAGGGCACATTATCCTGCTGAAAGAGGCCACAGCCACCAGGGAATACCGTTTACATGAGGGTGTACATGGTCTGCAGCAATGCTTAGGTAGGTGGTACATGTCAAAGTAACATCCAAATGGATGGCAGGACCCAATGTTTCCCAGCAGAATATTGCCCAAAGCATCACACTGCCTCCGCCGGCTTGCCTTCTTCCCATAGTGCATCCTGATGCCATGTGTTCCCCAGGTAAGCGATGCACATGCACACGGCCATCCACGTGATGTAAAAGAAAACGTGATTCATCAGACCAGGCTACCTTCTTCGATTGCTCCATGGTCCAGTTCTGATGCTCACGTGCCTGACAGTGTATATATACACTGATCAGGCAAAACATTATGACAGGTGAAGTGAATAACACTGATTATCTCTTCATCACGGCACCCGTTAGTGGGTGGGATATATTAGGCAGCAAGTGAATATTTTTTCTTCAAAGTTGATGTGTTAGAAGCAGGAAAAATGGGAAAGAGTAAGGATTTGAGTGAGTTTGACAAGGGCCAAATTGTGATGGCTAGACGACTGGGTCAGAGCATCTCTAAACCTGCAGCTCTTGTGGGATGTTCCCGGTCTGCAGTGGTCAGTATCTGTCAAAAGTGGTCCAAGGAAGGAACAGTGGTGAACCGGCGACAGGGTTATGGGCGGCCAGGGCTCATTGATGCACGTGAGGAGAGAAGGCTGGCCCGTGTGGTCCGATCAAACAGACAAGCTACTGTAGCTCAAATTGCTCAAGAAGTTAATGCTGGATCTGATAGAAAGGTGTCAGAACACACAGTGCAGTGCAGTTTGTTGTGTATGGGGCTGCATAGCCGTAGACCAGTCAGGGTGCCCATGCTGACCCCTGTCCACCGCCGAGAGCGCCAACAGTGGGCAGGTGAGCATCAGAACTGGACCACAGAGCGATGGAAGAAGGTGGCCTGGTCTGATGAATCACGCTTTCTTTTACACTACGTGGATGGCCGAGTGTGTGTGTGTGGCTTACCTGGGGAACACATAGCACAGGCACATGGCAAAGATATATATATATATATATATATATATATATATATATATATATATATATATATATATATATATATATATATTCAGAATTTTTTTTTTCAGAAAACATGCTATAGATGATATTATGCAATGTGGTTCATTAAAACTTGTGAAAAGATCTGTGGGGTTTGAATATGAAAGTTTCTACATCTTTCAGTTGCAATATATTTGTACTACACCTGGAGACACTTGTAAATACGAAGCCCTTGTCAGTGACATTGCTGCTTTTTGGTCTCTCTTGTGTGCTGTGTGGTCCAGATGGTACAAAATCACTCTGTTCCACTGGGTCTCTAGTAGACCGCCCGGAGGGACAGTAGCCATCTGCCCAGGACATCTTACTACACACACACACAACTCTGACCTGAAACACACACACACGACTACACACGGAAACAAAAGAGCCACTAAACTGCTCATCTAGAACACTTCCTGACTCCTTCAGAGTGTTGCCACCCCAACACAGTGGCCAGACTCCACCAAGGGCCAATTTACAACTTTTTAGACTAGCAAGTAATGATGTAGACACTATTTAAGTGACTAACCTTGTTTGCAAAAATAAATTTGTTTAGTTCATTTTTAGGTGATGTTTACACAACACCGTTTTCAACTAACAACGGAAAACTTTTTATGCATTTTGGCCGTTAATTTTACATGACAATGGCGTTTTTAGGGGGCCTGAAAACGGTTTTCAAAGTGCAAGTTTTTGCTAATATTGGCAACCTTGATAAATATGAGCAAAAGCAGCTGTGAAAATAAATCTGCATTGTTTATCCTTTTGATCTTTCATTAAAAACATTCACAAAATTCTAACCTTTCACTGAAGTAAACCAATTGAAAGTGGGGGGGAAATATCATTATGAAATAAACGTTTTTCTTTAGTTCACATTGGCCACAATATTGGCACCCAATTATTGCAGCTTCCTTTTCTCAAGATAACAGCTCTGAGTCTTCTCCTATAATGCCTGATGAGTTTGGAGAACACCTGACAAGAGATCAGAGACCATTTCTCCATAGGAGAATCTCTCCAGATCCTTCAGATTCCCAGCTCCATGTTGGTGCTTCTTCTCTTCAGTTTACCTCACTCATTTTCTATAGGGTTCAGGTCAGGGAACTGGGACGGCCATGACAGAAACTTTTATGCTCAGTGACACATTTTTGTGTTGATTTTGATGTTTGTTTTGGATCACTGTCCAGTTGGAAGATCCAACCATAGCCCATTACAAGATTTCTAGCCGAAGCGGACAGGTTTTGATTTTTATCTGTTGGTTTTTGCTAGAATCCATCATACCATGTATCTGAACAAGATGTCCAGGACCTCCAGCAAAAAAATAGGCCCACAACATTAAAGATCCAGCGGTATGTTTAACCGTGGACATGGGGTGCTTTTTATACCTGTTTGCACCAAACCCATCTGGTGTGTTTGCTGCCAAAAAGCTTTTTTTTTTGTTTTTTGTTTTCATCTGACCATAGAACCAGGTCCCGTTTGAAGTTCCAGTTGTGTCTGACAACTGAATATGCTGGAGTTTGTTTTTGGATGAGCGAGGAGGTTTTTTCTTGAAACCCTCCCAGGCAACTTGTAGAGGCTTTCTGATCCCTAGACTCAACTAATCTCTGTAATTCTTCAGCTCCTTGGACTCTCCTTGCAGAGTCTTTGGCCACTCGAACTGTCCTCCTCACCGTGCATTAGTACGATATAGACACACATCCTCTTCCAGGCAGATTTGTAACATCTTTAGTTGATTGGAACTTCTGGTGGAAATGGGGATTTTTCAATGCTTAAGCTGTTCTCTTACAGCCACTTTCTATTTTGTGGAGCTCAACAATCTTTTGCTGCATATCAGAACTATATTCTTTGGTTTTACTAATTGTGATGAATGATTAAGGGAATTTGGCCTTTGTTTTTTCATATTTATACTCCTGTGGAACAGGAAGTCATGGCTGGACAATTTCATGCTCCTGAAATATACTTCAGAGATGTTTTACTCATAAACATTTCTAGGGGTGCCAATATTTGTGGCCAACATGCATCAGAGAAAAACATTTATTTCATAATGTGAGCTTCCCCCCACTTTAAATAGTTTTACTTCAATGTAAGGTTGGAATTTTGTGAATTTTTGTAATGAAAGATCAAAAGGATACAGGTTCATATTTACCAATGGTGCCAATATTAGTGGAGGGCACTGTACGTCATTGAGGCTGCTTCATTTCAGTCAACTGACCACTGCATAAGAAATTACAACAATTTAAGCTTCATTAGGAATGACGGTTAATTTGAAATAAGCCAAATGTGGCCGGCAAATGCAACCTCCGGGAGGATGAGACAGAGATTGTCTCTGTGTAAACTACAAAAACGCGAATTTGTGAAAACCTTGACGTCATGCGCAATCATATTGCATGTTCAGTCTATGGGTGTGTAGTTTTTCTTTACAAAGTGACATTACCAACAACTGGGCTGGCATGCCATAATAGTTTCCGTGGATCCGTGTGAACAGGGATCATTTTGAAAACGTTGTCTGTACATGAAAAACCCAAAGGAAAAACTTTTCCGTTTTTAGTACATCGTTGTCATGCAAACTTAACCTTAGATATTCCCTTGTTGATAAAACAGCCTCCTGTTTTCATTCTCAGCCAATCAGTGCTCAATCATTCACTGGAATAGATTAGTGATAATTGGCTCTCGGTTGTCAGTACTTTAGCATCCTAATGAGAGCAGTATTTACTAATCTAGAAAGGGGAGTGAGAAAGCACTCCAAGTTTGACTGTTTTTAATGAGACCCAGGTAGGCTAACTGGAGCAGTCTGGAGTAATTAGGAAAGGATGTAGAGCATTTTCTCTCACCCTGTCCCACCCCCCGCTATCTTCCAGTGTCTTCCCACAGGGAGGATCCTGACAGTGGAAAGCTAAGGGGGCTCTAAGGAATTAGGTCTGCCTGAGTGATAACCTACATTCACCCAATCTGACATCTTTCTGCTCACCGCTCGCAAATAAGACTAATGACATACCGCAGGCTTGCAGACATGCATGAATATTATGTTGATGTTATGTGCATGTGAGCGCTACATTAACTAATATTCAAAAACTGGCTACCTAACACGTTAAGACATCAATGCAACACACATCATTCCTTCTTCCATACGCACCTACGTACAAAATGCATGGAAGAACTTGAAATTGTTCACACACACATAACCTTTGATGATGCTCCTCTGCTCCTTTGATGGCAATTACCTACGGCATGCTCTGAAATTCTCTTAACCTTATCTGATAGGTTAATTAGCTAATGCATATTCGTCGCACAGGATGCTGGGAAAATGTCAGAAGCGATATGGAGAAGTGCCTTACATTTACCTAGCTGACATTACAGCTACAAGTATTTTTAAACCACTCCCCCTTTTTATACTCATTCTTTCACGGTTCATCAATAGCCACGTATAGGATCTAATACAGTAACAAGTTTATCATTTATCGCTACGATCGTCCTTTCCTCTGTTTTCACTTTCACGCCAGTTTGCAGGACTAATGAGTTCTTGCAATTTGCAATTAAGAAAAGCATTTTATCATTATCACCTCCAGCTATATTCCATCCCTCCTTCCTCCCTCACATCCCCTTCCCCAGATGGAGTGTTACAGTGTGGCCCCCCGTTGTGATGATCCCCCTCGGGAAACCTGGATCCCACCTCAGCGGTCAGAATCAATTACATTCGTATCTCTCTCTCTCTCTCTCTCTCTCTCTCTCTCTCTCTCTCTCTCTCTCTCTCTCTCTCTCTCTCTCTCTCTCTCTCTCTCTCTCTCTCTCTCTCTCTCTCTCTCTCTCTCTCTCTCTCTCTCTCTCTCTCTCTCTCCTGTTTCCATGAGTCACATTTTGCAGCCACAGCATAGACTCCCCTGTCAGGTCCTGAGAAAATGCTCCTCCTTTCAGTGCGTTTAACACGTTTAGAGGGGGCACTGGAGAGGTGATAAATTCACTCAGAGCGAGAGGAAAATGGAAAGAGGGGAAAGGTGTATGTATGGGCTAGGGAAGCAGATGACAGGTAGGAATAATAACCAGACAGATGAGGGAGGAGAAACAGGGACAGAGAAAGGAGATTGTGTGAATGTTACAGACGGGGAAAAGTCTATCTATCTATCTATCTATCTATCTATCTATCTATCTATCTATCTATCTATCTATCTATCTATCTATCTATCTATCCATCCATCCATCCATCCATCCATCCATCCATCCATCCATCCATCCATCCATCCATCCATCCATCCATCCATCCATCCATCCATTCAGCATTTTTTTTTTTGTCTAGTGGACTGATGCAAACATCTTTTATCTTTTAAATATCTTATTCAGGTCAGTACTAAATAAAAAATATTTTGTATGATCCTCTTATTTTGTTTAAATTATTTACATTTTTACAGATTCTGCGAGGGGTATGTAAACTTTTGAGCACAATTGTATCTCATTTACAGTATATTTCAGAAGAAAGAAAGTCATACAGGTTGCAGCGACATGAGGATGATCATTTTGGGGTGATCACTTTAAGGCCTGTAGAGTCTTAAAACAATAACCTTCCAGCTTTAAGCTGAAAACTATTTTAAACTACATTTCCATCGAGGTTTTGTCGAGCCAACATGAGGTCTGTTTCCCACTGTGTAGTTTGGTGCCTAATCATGGAGCTGAACCAAAAATGTTAAGGTCCGTATCCTTCAGTTACTTGCAATGTTGAAATATTTGGCATGCAGGTTTAAAAGATCTCTTGAGTAACCTCTCGTATTCATTTTCCTTTAGAGATGGCTGTCTTGGTAACAGAGAAACCATAAAACAAACATAAAAGAAAAATAAACAGCCAGAATCAGCACACAAACATTGGCAGGGTCAAACTAAACTGTGTAAATCTATCATTCTTTTTCTTCTGTTCAACTACCTAAAACACTCCAAACGGCAATACAAAATTTCTCTCTGGCATGAAACACATTATGTGGAGTTTTCACATTACATTGCTGCTGGTTTTTGGTTTTTTTTGTTTTTTGTTTGTTTTGTTTTTTTTGCATTCAATCTCAAACAGGCAAAATGCCAAGCACAATGAAACCCATCAGTATCACCAGATTACAGGTCATGGAATACAAGTTGTGGAAATGAACATTAAATTGTTCACATATTATTTGTGCGAGAGCTCTGAACAGCACTGTCAATGCAGTGCCTACCTCTCATATGTCTCTATAATCAATACCATGTTATGCAGCCACTGGAGGGAGAAAGAGAGAGAAAAGAAAAAAAAAGAGAGCGAAAGAAATAGAGAGAGCAGTTCTGAGCTTTCCTGTATTAAACGGCTGAGTGAATTTACAAGCGTTTTCAGCAACTTAATGCATTGGCTGTGCCTTTACCAGCTGACAGTTGAGTTCTGCATACAGCTCATTGACCTCACACATGTACCTGGGCCGCACGTGTCACTCGTCGCATCCAAGTTCTATTACGGGCCTGGTATAGAATCAATATATCAAACATCATGAACACAGTAACGTATAGGGGCTTACACTTCAAACCGCACACTTTAATCATGTATCTTTATACATTTATCACTGAGATGTTGTGGTTTTCAATACCGTCATGCCTCTAGGGCTCAGATAACTGAGGATTGATATTTTCTTCTAGGCTTTCCACCTGCTGTTTACTTGGACAATGGCAAGAGAAATCACACATCAATATTACTGACTCAACAGAGCACAGAAAGCCAAGAGCTCAAGCTTAGTACAGTTTACACCCTTAGCACTGCTTTTAAAGGGCCAATTAGGAGAGTTTAAAACTGTGTGCCAGAACAGTGTGGCAATATGCTGTATAAAAGATTGAGGTAAGTACTGGCTCGCCATTTGCTCATAATCTAATTTTATGTTGTAAAGGGGTTTATTTTGGAGCAAGTAGCTCAAACGTAATAACCGTTCATTTTTTTCTAAATGTATTTTGTATATATATTTGTTTTTACATTTATTATTATTATTGTTATAACATTTTTATATTATCAGCTGTAAAATAAAGCATTGAAAATGATTTATTTATGCATTTAGTAGTAATCTATTATTTAATCAGGATATATAAGTACAACTTCTAGAGCTTTGCTTGGACTCAGTGTGAGAGTTGTCATGTATGTTAGGGAATAAAACGTGCAGGATATGACCTATTGTTCTGAGATAATGTGCGATGTAATGTTCTCCAGCTCTCTTGGACAGAGCACGGTCAACGAAAAAGCCCCATCGCCGCAGGCTACAAGGAGCGCCAAGAAACCGCACCTGCCAAAGACAGACTCCATCACGAGAGCCATATCAGGTTTTACTGCAGGGGTGTGTGTGTGTATGCCTCTGAGGAAACAAAGCCTTTTAAACACCTTTTCGTCTACACATCATCCAAAGGTACAAGCACAGCCTCCGAGCAATGCCTTTAACTCTGGGAAAACATTACATACACAACACATGTTCGGCTTCAGGATAATGGAGACGAAAGAAAAAATGAAAGTATAAAGGACCAGCAGAAAGAAATGTAGAGGAAGAAATGTCAGCTTGGAAAAAAAGATTTTTGAAGGCTTGTGAATGAACACGTAAGCATAAGTAACAAGCCAACCTCTACCTAACTCTTGGTGAGCTCTGGTTCACTTTAAAGTTGTACACAGAGTTCCATCTGAAAAGTCTATGGGAAAAAAGGAAAACCGTTGGAAACTTTATACAAACACATCATCTTAACCAGTTGCTTTGTTCTACACTAAGTAGTCGTTGCAGAACTTGGTAGTGATTTTGATACTTACAGTTTACGACATTAAATCCATATCTGATCTTATCCAGGTTTATTCATAGACAAACGTTCAGTGTGGTCGACATTTTATCACTAGTTGTCATGGCACACACTGTTAAAGTTTGTCTTGCGCTACTTTTGTAGAATCTAAATGTCTTTAAAAATTATATGTAAATTGATATTTTATGCATAGCCTATATATACAGATCAGGTATATATAGGATTGGACTTGTTTGTTCAGCACATCCCACAGATACTCGATTGGATTGAGATCTAGGGAATTTGAAGGCCAAGTCAACACCTCAAACTCGTTGTTGTGCTCCTCAAACCATTCCTGAACCATTTGTGAACCACCAGGGAATACCGTTTCCGTGAAAGGGTGTACATGGTCTCCATCAATGCTTAGGTAGGTGGTACGTGTCAAAGTAACATCCACATGGATGGCAGGACCCAAAGTTTCCCAGCAGAAAATTGCCCAAAGCATCACACTGCCTCCACCAGCTTGCCTTCTTCCCATAGTGCACCCTGGTGTCATGTGTTCCTCGGGTAAGCGACGCAAATGCACCTGGCCATCTACGTAATATAAAAGAAAACGTGAGCCATCAGACCAGCCCACCTTCATTCATTGCTCCATGGTCCAGTTCTGATGCTCACTTTTGGGGCTTTGGACAGGGGTCAGCATGGGCACCCTGACTGTTTGCAGCTATGCAGCCCCATATGCAACAAACTGCGATGCACTGCACCTTTCTATCAGAACCAGCATTAACTTCTTGAGCAATTTGAGCTACAGTAGCTCGTCTGTTTGATTGGACCACACGGGCCAGCCTTCGCTCCCCACATGCATTAATGAGCCCTGGCCGCCCATGACCCTGTCGCCACTGTTCCTTCCTTGGACCACTTTTGATAGATACTGACCACTGCAGACCGGGAACATCCCACAAGAGCTAGCCAGCACAATTTGGCCCTTGTCAAACTCGCTCAAATCCTTACACTTACCCATTTTTCCTGATTCTAACACATCAACTTTGAGGAAAAAATGTTCACTTACTGCCTAATATATCCCACCCACTAACAGGTGCCATGATGAAGAGATAATCAGTGTTATTCACTTCAGGTCATAATGTTATGCCTGATCGGTGTATTTCAATATGCATTGCAGGTAAATGTCCATGTGCTCATCTACAGTATATAAGCTCCAGTTTTAGCTTGCAAGTGAAGCCAATATATCTGTTTGAAGGAACACACATACTCGCTCTTTAGATTTTAATAAAACCGAGCACATATTTAGCTTTATCTGACAGGTTTGTGGTGTGTATGCGGGTAGCTTCTACAATGATTTTTAAAGAGACCAGTGGAAAACAAGGAGTCATCATGGTCGTAACCATTAGTTGTTTAGGAAAGTCATGGATGCAGCAACTCAGAATTATTTTGGGACTCAGTAGAACAGAGTGTTGGATGACATATTTTTTGCCATTCTTCAAATGTCATAGAGCTGTACAGTACGTACAGTATTGGCCTTTTGATGAATGTGTGTCCTTATGATTATTTATTTAAGTGTTTTGTTTACTTGAGTGAAATGTGATATGCGTGTATATGCACACACACACACACACACACACACACACACACACACACACACACACACACACACACACACACACACACACACACATTTTATGGGGATATTCCAGACATTATTTTTAAACTGTACCAACTGTATATTCCATCACCTAACCTTAACCCTAAACCTACCCATCACAGAAAACTTTTTCCTTCATATTTCAGATATTGCCATCTTTGTGGGAACATTTTGTCCCTATAATGTAGAGTATACCTGAACTACACACACACACACACACACACACACACATTATATATATATCCTAAGCAATGTATAATTATTTTAAGAAAGCTTAAATAAACATCCACATATCAGCATCAAAACAGATGTCTAAGAAATTCATGCATGTGTGCATAATTGCATTCAGAATGAATGTAATCTCCCCCTCCCTCCATCTTTCTCTTTCTCTCTCTGCTGCTTTTGCACTCTCTATCCCGCATCAAAGAAAGAGAAAGGAAACATGCAGGCATTGTGGGAGGATTACGAAACAGAAAAAGAGGGGTGTGTGTGTGTGTGTGTGTGTGTGTGTGTGTGTGTGTGTGTGTGTGTGTGTGTGTGTGTGTGTGTGTGTGTGTGTGTGTGTGTGTGTGTGTGTCAGAAGGAGCAAGGAGCACAGTGTGGGAGACTGGGATGGTACACATGAATTACAGGGTTTAGCTCATATTTCAAACACACACACACACCGAAACACACACACTTGTATGGTTAACTGCAGTGTAATTACAGAGTGTTATCTATGATTACAGCGGTGGCTTACACCTGATGCCAGAGAAAGTGCTGCACACTTTAAATATTTAATCAAATCCTTCAGAATGAACCTAATGAGGCAGAGGGTGGGGGTGGAATTACGCTTGCTTACAAACATGGAAACATACCTGCACACTCACATGCAGTCACGTACACAGCAAAGGAGATCATTCTGTGTGAGTAGGGAAAAAAGGGAATAAAAGAAGAAAGTAACTTTTTTATGAAGATAGGCAGATAGAAATGAGAGCGGAGAAAAAAGGAAAAGGAAAGATTAAAACAACCAGCGGAGAAGGAATAGAGTGAACAGAGTGATTATTCTGCATTTGACAGTATACCTTTAGACCAAGTCTTTAGTACTTTTGTAGAGTTTAATAATTAAAACATGCCAGAGTCTTTTATCTTTTCGTACCTTTCCTTCTGTCCTCCCTGGGAAACTGTTGGCTCTCCCACTGCCATTCTCCATCGCTCAAGTCTTAGAGTTGAGCTCTGTTTAGAAGACAGACAGACAGACAGACAGACAGACAGACAGACAGACAGACAGACAGACAGACAGACAGACAGACAGACAGACAGACAGACAGACAGACAGATAGACAGACAGACAGATAGATAGATAGATAGATAGATAGATAGATAGATAGATAGATAGATAGATAGATAGATAGATAGATCCCACCCTTCCATCAGATTCATTCACTGCATTCAGCCCCGACAAAACGTTGCAAAACGCTTTTTAAACGGAAACGGTTAAAACACACTGTTCTGATGACGCAAGTGTTGCAACTATGGCAGCTGAGAAGGCCATTCTTTCTGTTCTTTTTTAATAATTTTCAGAGTCTGATGAAAACGGTATAAATATGTGTTTAATACACTCAGTGTTACAGTCACTGCCCTTGCCATCCATAATAAGAGAGAGCAACCCAATCGAGTGAAGGGATTTGTGGAAACTATGGTTCCTAATTATTGTGATCCAACATTTGCCTCGCATTTCAGGATGAAAAGACAAACACTTCAGGTGAAGGATAAGCTACTTCATACCTCCGAGACTGTGTTATGATCTATATGACCTTATTATTATAACTTATTTTATTGTGAGTAGGCTATTAGGCTTATCATTATTGCTGATCACTGTTGTGCTATGATATTGTAATATTTACCATTATATAATCAGAGGAGTATAGAAAAGTTTATGAAAGTGTCTCTCCATAATACAATAGCAAAATATATAAACATGTATAGTATTTTTATGGACCCATTGTGCGAGCTGTCTCTTTAATACCACATGGTTTATATACACTCACCTAAAGGATTATTAGGAACACCATACTAATGCTGTGTTTGACTCCCTTTCGCCTTCAGAACAGCCTTAATTCTACGTGGCATTGATTCAACAAGGTGCTGAAAGCATTCTTTAGAAATGTTGGCCCATATTGATAGGATAGCATCTTGCAGTTGATGGAGATTGGTGGGATGCACATCCAGGGCATGAAGCTCCCGTTCCACCACATCCCAAAGATGCTCTATTGGGTTGAGATCTAGTGACTGTGGGGACCATTTTAGTACAGTGAACTCATTGTCATGTTCAAGAAACCAATTTGAAATGATTCGAGCTTTGTGACATGGTGCATTATCCTGCTGGAAGTAGCCATCAGAGAATGGGTACATGGTGGTCATAAAGGGATGGACATGGTCAGAAACAATGCTCAGGTAGGCCGTGGCATTTAAACGATGCCCAATTGGCACTAAGGGGCCTAAAGTGTGCCAAGAAAACATCCCCCACACCATTACACCACCACCACCAGCCTGCACAGTGGTAACAAGGCATGATGGATCCATGTTCTCATTCTGTTTATGCCAAATTCTGACTCTACCATCTGAATGTCTCAACAGAAATCGAGACTCATCAGACCAGGCAACATTTTTCCAGTCTTCAACTGTCCAATTTTGGTGAGCTCGTGCAAATTGTAGCCTCTTTTTCCTATTTGTAGTGGAGATGAGTGGTACCCGGTGGGGTCTTCTGCTGTTGTAGCCCATCCACCTCAAGGTTGTGCGTGTTGTGGCTTCACAAATGCTTTGCTGCATACCTCGGTTGTAACGAGTGGTTATTTCAGTCAAAGTTGCTCTTCTATCAGCTTGAATCAGTCGGCCCATTCTCCTCTGACCTCTAGCATCAACAAGGCATTTTCGCCCACAGGACTGCCGCATACTGGATGTTTTTCCCTTTTCACTCCATTCTTTGTAAACTCTAGAAATGGTTGTGTGTGAAAATCCCAGTAACTGAGCAGATTGTGAAATACTCAGACCGGGCCGTCTGGCACCAACAACCATGCCACGCTCAGAATTGCTTAAATCACCTTTCTTTCCCATTCTGACATTCAGTTTGGAGTTCAGGAGATTGTCTTGACCAGGACCACACCCTTAAATGCATTGAAGCAACTTCCATGTGATTGGTTGATTAGATAATTGCATTAATGAGAAATTGAACAGGTGTTCCTAATAATCATTTAGATGAGTGTACATGTTTGCTGCTGATTTGGCTGACATTTTTGACTCACCCACCAAACAAGAGAGAACGTATCTCAAACCCTGCTGCACACCATTGCACACCGTTTCCAGGAAACATGACATTTTCATCCGCTGTCATGAGAAATCCTGTCCCCCTGTGAAATAGTGTCCGCTTAGGACCCCAGAGCAATTCTATTGGCTGAAAGAACTTTTAATGGGTAATCTGTTCAGAGCCTGTCAGAGCCTGATTACAATTCTTACAAATCACATTTAGATTTTTTTATTGCGTATTATTACTTAATACAACAATTTTTGTTTTGTTTTTTGTTTGTTTTTAACAGATAAAGTATGTTTGATAAAAAAAACTATTTAAAGGTCATTTAATTACACTGTTTATTTTATATGTGTAACTGTGGTTATACAAGTGATACAAGTCAACACGCTAAAATATACTTAACAATCACTTTAACCCTCATGGTCTAATCATGGTCAGTTTTTTAAGAGATGTATATGATGCTTTTACAAAAATAAAACACAAAACTACTAAGGTGTCTGATACGTAACGCGTTTTGTTATTGTAGCACATTTTTAAATGCTTTTATTTTGAACAGAGCATTTAGCTTGCTAGAATAAGCTACAGCAGCTCGATTAGCCATTAAACAAAACATCGTGTTAACAGCTTTTGATCAGGCATTTAAAACAGCTACCAAATTGGTTCCTAAGCGGACACTATTTCACAGGGGGGAAATAGTGAAGTAGCAAAACGTTGCACACCAGTTTGAGCTTGAACGTGCTCCAGGAATCTATCGCAGCTTTCATTGGTCGAGGAACTGTAAAATGCGGTTGCTGTTTGTTTGCAGCTCGGTAACTGTCTACACAACTCTGAATGGCCTTACAGAACACTCTGATGACGTGTGATGTCTGCGCGAGCAGGGTGAGCACAGGTATGGAAATGCATATGACAGGCAGGTAGGACAGCGTATCATTGCATTCAGATGAACACTTTTTTTTTAATATTTAGACCGCTTCTATTATTGATTGCTATGGATGTGAAGAGAGTTTCAACCAGTATAACAAATAGTGTTATTGAAAAAAAAAAATGCCTGCCTTGCATTTAATGTGAAAAAATATGAGTATACTATTTTTCCACACGCACACCAGAGCGCATTCAGGCACCCTTCCATCTGCCCCAATGTCTCACCTTACGTCCCTAGCGGGGCTCTCCTTTACTCAAGGCGGTGTAGGGTTTGCGTAAAGGGTCCAATCCTGAACGCAAAACCCTTCCACCCCCTCCTTGTCCCGACACACACTCACACACCCCGTTAATTTCCAAAAAATCATTGATTTTTCTGTTCCCCAGTAATGCTATCATCTCCTGGAAACAAACCCACCAAGGAGTTCAGTTTGATCAATTTATGTCCCAATGCACCTTTCTCTCTCTTTCAGAGGTCACGTAGTGGTACACATACACCAGTATGCAGGTGGCTTTATGAAGATCATCTCCCTCCCTCTCGTTTCCCAGTGGAGATGAATGTCCATTAAAGATGACATCACACGGGCACTACAACAGCCATGAGCAGCTGTGGCCCATAAGAGAGGCTCAGCTATCCTGTAATGTCTCATATGAGTCTAGCAGACTCATGCACACACACACACACACACACACACACACACAGAGCAACGGCATGGCTTTGGGGAAAACAAATGGCACAGCTCACCTAACACACCAAGAGAGAGATGTGACTTAAAAACACTCAAAACAATGCTGGGTTAACAACAAACAACCCAAGCGATTGGGTTGTTTTAAGCAAACATTTAACCCAATCGCTGGGTTAAAAACAACCCATTTACTGGGTTAAAACAATCACTGGGTAGTGCAGAACACACACAGAACCATATGATAGAAAATCGCATCCCTTTGCTATCTAAGAGAAACAAATTAAATCAAATTGCTTCATTCTCAGACAATTTAATGTGCCTCCTCAAGAATTTTGACAAAGATGCAGATAATGCCTCAAACCATGCTGATTGGCTGAACACTAAAGTCTGAAATCAGAACTCAGAGATTTAAATTTGAACTCAAACTTTTGTGTGTGTGTGTGTGTGTGTGTGTGTGTGTGTGTGTGTTTTATTTGTGTCTCTTTTTAAGAGGAATGTCTGAGACAAAGTTAATAACTTGATGCACAGTTGTAAACTAGAGATTTTAAAATCCAATACAGATAAGCCGATAATTATTTTTATGTTATGGCCAATAACTGGTAAATGATAATATTATAAAACACAAAACTAAAAAGAAATGCTACAAGTGAATGGGCATCACATTAAAATGTACAATATGAAAAAACAATTATATTCATTTTGAGATATGCTAAATATTGCATTTAACTAGTAAACTATCAGAGTTCATAAAGATTAACTAAGTGATGGCAAATGTAAACTAAAAGTAAAAATAGATTTTATATATATATATATATATATATATATATATATATATATATATATATATATATATATATATATATATATATATATATATATATATATATATATATATATATAAACTCTTTAATGGGTATCAGTGCATCCCTATCTCTATAGGCCTAATCTCCTGAGCTACAAAAGAGCAATATCTGAGCAATGCAATTGTCCTTAATTAGAAGTAAAACATTTCAGCCCAAAACAGTGTACTTGACACACAGACCTAATCATTCACACCTAAAAGTGCGTCGACACAGGTCATTTAAGCAGGATTAATTAAATCTTATTCATCACAGAGTCTCATACAGACTCCCTCTCTCTTTCTCCACATGAAGTGGTTACACATCCGACAGGTGCTCTCCTTTTAGCCAGATTCCTTTGATGGACAACAGCAACTGTTGCATCCACCTGTCTTTCCTCTCTTCTTTTCTTTTTTTCCCCCTTTTCTTTTTAGTCTCTGTGAAAACCGCTTCACACTGAACACATTGTGCTTATTGGTCACTGAGGGTTTGATGTCATATTAGAGTATCGGGATTTTAACAGAAGATGAACTCTCAACAGTCAATGTCACTGGCAAGGCTGATATTAAATCTTCCACAGTAAGGTCCATAGAAACACACACACACACACACACACACACACACACACACACACACACACACACACACACACACACACACACACACACACACACACACACACACACACCATGCAGTCACACTAACGCAGCCCTGCAGGGCCCCCTAGTGTTACTGAATAGTCACTAAAATGGAAATGAGCACACACACACGCTAACACACATATGCATGCGCACACATACACTTCTTTGATATTTGACAGGTTGTGTTTTCCTTTACTCTTTGCTGAATGCCTTCCAACACATTTGCTGACTGAGAGTTTTCAAGCTTACATACAAGAATATGAACATCAGTGCAGTTTTGATTTTCAAGACCACATATGGAAAGGTGATGGCGAGAGAACTAAATGAAAAAACGAAATGAAACTTAAATACGGTTTTGAACAATTATGAACAGAATGTTTGGAGAGATTGTCTAAGGTGGCCATTGTAGTTAGTTCATGCTGGTCATTTGCTGGTACTGGCTGGTTATTGGCTGGCATGTTCCCAAAGCCACCTTATACGGTTATGACCAGTATCTTGGTTTGTTAGTCTGAGATGCTATACCAGGCTTGGACCAGGTAATGACCAACTTGTGCAAACCAATGTCCAGCCTGGTCTATTTAATAACCAACCAGTTTAGACCGTCAAAAATGACTTTTGTCTTTTATGCTGCCGTGCTATCAGAAATTTCCTACACTTCTGAAGTCGTGATTACGAGCTCATCACATTTAAATTTTGTCTGTGTCCAAAAACTAGAAAATGCTGCCTTCGGAGGATACATTCCAAGGTAGGAAGACATCAAGGCATGTCCGAATCCAATGTTAGCACAACTTCCTGCCTCCTGAGAGACCTTTATCTGATCAATTTTTGAAGGCAGCATATATGTATCCTTCGCTGCCTTTGATATCCCACAATCCGATGCGTTCCATTTGGTGACAGTTGAGCTAGAAAAAGAAAGATGGCGTCTGAAAGTTGCGGCTGCTAGTCAGTTAGTGTGTAAAAGTACGTTTTTGACTAATGCTTTCCACTTCTGATGTCATTTCTAGCAAGAAATTACTACTGCAGTAATTAAATATTTGCTTAGTTACCACCAAAGCTTTCGCTATTTTGCTGTAGATCATTAAACCGTTACACTGCCTCAAAAGAAAAACGCTGTTGCGCTGCGTCCCTTTTCGTGAGGTGCCTTTGTGCGCAAACGCTGCCTAACAAGTCATTGCCTGATAAGGCAGCAAGGCAACAAGTCAGCTGCCTAGGTTTTCGGATGCAGCCTTTGAATTGAGAGGGCGTTCATGTCCAATGTATTTAACTAGGAAACTATTTACAATAATTCTGATAGCACGTGAAGGCCATCTTTAGCTTTGATGCTATCAATATCAAAATCGACTTTTAGCTGATATACACATTTAATATTTATATTCTTTCTCTGGGAAAACAAAATATTCATAATGAACACATATTTTGTCCAATTAAATGTATCCCTCTCCCTGCAACCTTCAACTGACAAGCCAGTAGCAATTAATGGTTAAAAAAAAAGTACTGCCCAAATGCATCAACAGGAAGGATAACTACACTTGTCAAGCAATTTCATATCCAGCTCAATAAATCATGCACAATACTGAAATATGGCGCAAAATGGTTTAACTAGGCTGGTTTGTTAAACTGTGACTCAAGGCATTGATCTCACTGAGCTAAAGCTATAAGGTTATGGCTATAGCAGTGCTCTGTGCTGAGTTAGCAGTATTACTATGATGTATGTCGCTCTCCTGAGGGATGCAGAACACATGCTGTTGCATGAACAAGCAGCCTGCAACATGACAGGAAGACATTTGGCCTCTAGTTTCTCTCCAATATTGAGAAAAAAAGGGAGGACAGAGAAAAATGTAAAATGCTCACCGAGGAAAAGGGCCTATGACATCATTTGACATTTTGTTTAAAAACACGCATACACACAGGAACTTCATAACTCAAGATGTTCTTGCTCCTAAGGAGGGACACCTTTATCCCTGCTCCGTTATTCCTACAGATATCTCAAAACATGTGGCTTTTTGAGGAGAGGTGTGCTATTATTTTTTAAGCAATCAGACTTGCAATTTTCTCCCGAGGAGATAAAACAGGCAAAAAAATCTCACTAATTGGGTAGTCATACGGGGACCAGTATATAGCAACATGCAACACTAAAAAAACAATTAACATTGTATAGTTTTGCATGAGACAAATATCTAGATTCTTTGGCATTTATTGCTTCAGAAGGGTGAAACTGAAAGCACATTTCTGTAATTTGGCATGATCTACTTAGAATGGAAATACTCCACCATTCTGTTTTTCTTCAAAAGGGGAGGCGGCCACAATCGGTGTTCAAGGTTTGAGATTAAGAGAGGAATCTTTTAGATTTAAGTCAGTTCAAGAGCTCACTTCTCAAAACTCAAATGATATTTCACACAAAATGCACATTAAAAGGAACATTCGCAGTTCAATACAATAAACTGAGCTTAATCGACAGCATTTGTAGCATAATGTTGACTTCTGTCAAAAAGTCAAATTGTGCAAAAACTGCTCAAATTGTGGTTAGTTAACAGGTTTGAGAATAATTTTAGGCTTAGGCCTACATTTAAGATTTATGAAATTCAATTGCACATATGATTTCCATACTTGGATTACAGTTTTTTTTTTTTTTTTTTTTTTTTTATAACTGACAAATGATTAGTTTATGTTAAAAATGTATAATCCAAATGGACGGATATTTTATGTGCAATTATAAAACTAAGTAGATCAGATTTGCAAAACATAAAACTTAATTTTAGGCCTAAAAGATTTTTTAAGTGTACTCATGCAAACTGATGCAGACACACGCACACATTGGGTTTTCATGTTTTATGGGGACATTCCATAGATTTTTATACTGTTAATATAGTATATTCTAACCCCTAAACTTACCATCACAAAAAAATGTCAGCATTTTTACATTTTCAAAAAAAAGTATCCCTACAAGAACAAGGATTTCAGATATTGCCATTGTGTGGGGACATTTCAACCCCTTAACATAGGGTATAACTGAACCACACACACACACACGCACACATACACCTAGACTGGATATAATTCAAAAAGCAGATTGCTTATTTCCCTGCAAAGAAAACAAACATTTTCTCAGAAAATTAATTCTTTCTTATTTGAGATTTACTCGACACTCACATTTGTGATCAAAAGCACCACAACCTAATGTTTGCCAAATGCGTGAGTGATATTTTCCTTTCCCATTTTCTAAGTGCTTTGCTATGCAAGGTCCCATACCTTTTGATAGAGCATACTGAGAGAGAGCATGACATTTACCAGCATGTGAACACACACACAAACATTCACATCCTCATTTCAGACTCTCATGTGCGGGGCATAGGTAAATCCTGTCACAATGACTGGTATCTGTTTTATATATTCAGGGGCATCAACATAAAATACATATCCCTACCTGCATGAAATAATGTCTTAACAAATGTTTGGAATCATCTTGGAAATGGGAGGAAACGCTTCACTCTTGCTTTCCACCTTTAACAGGAAACATACAAGCGTGAAAGAAAATCTCTTGCCTCTCAACACATCAGTTTATATTTTACACATCAATCACAGGCCTGGCATTGGCACAACGCTAAACCTGGACCAGAGGCTGCATAAACCACAGCTCATTGATATAGACTCTGGCATGAGCACATTCATCTTCTTCCCAGTTCACATATGTTACTGATCACAGTAGAACCAATCTGATTTACACACCCTCATCCTTTGTGATCGAAAGGGTCAAAAGCCAAGATTCTAATTACGGTTAATTTAAAGTGCTTGTGAAATTGGGCTTCTGAGATGGTGACGACGTGTTGGGGTTATAATGGTGGGAAATGAACACTGCAGAGCTGGAATATAGCCAATGATGGTTTCAGGTTTCATCTGCCTTCATCTTTTATCTGTACATAATATTTCTCTCACCTGGCCTGAGGCGGTCCAGTACTAACAATAGTTGTCACTGTAAAAGGGCGAGCGGGGCTGGTTGTCACACTTTTTTTCCAATGAATATTTCTCAAGGCACATCAAATCAAATCTTGAAAATCTTGGCTACAAAAAAGATATTTGACAATTTCACTGTTTGGCCAGGAAAAATACACTCATCGGCCACTAGTGCCAGGTTGGACCCCCTTTTGCCGTCAGAACTGCCTTAATTCTTCGTGGCATAGATTCAACAAGGTGCTTGAATACATTCCTCAGAGATTTTGGTCCATATTGACATGATCAAATCACGCAGTTGCTGTAGATTTGTTGGCTGTACATACATGATGGGAATCTCCCGTTCTCAAAGGTGCACTATAGGATTGAGCTCTGGTGACTGTGGAGTACAGTGAACGTATTGTCATGTTCAAGAAACCAGTTTGAGATGATTTGAGCTTTGTGACATGGCGCATTATCCTGCTGGAAGTAGCCATGATGGTTACACTGTGGTCACAAAGGGATGGACATGGTCAGCAACAATACTCAGCTCTGGCATTTAAATTACTAAGGGGCCAAATAATTGTACCAAGAAAATATCAACCACACAATTACACCACCACCACCAGCCTGAACCTCAGTTTCCTGTTTGTAGCTGACAGGAGTGGCACCCAGTGTGGTTTTCTGCTGTTGTAACCCATCTGCTTCAATGTTCGACGTATTGTGCATTCAGAAATACTCTTCTGCAAACCTTGGTCGTAACGAGTGGTTATTTGAGTTATTGTTGCCTTTCTATCAGCTCGAACCAGTCTGGGGTGCGTTTCCCATAAGCATCGTTAGCCAACTATGGTTGCAAGTTCCGTCGTTATCAGCATAGTTCAGCCATTCTGTTTCCCAAAACCAGCGCTTGAACAAACATTTGCAAACAGCATCACAAACTTGTGTGGTTGCAACGACAGCTCTTGACCTGTGGTTAAAAACATAGTTTTTTGTTTGCATGACATGTGGACTTAATAAATCCTTATCTTGAGCTAAATAAGCAAGTACTTAGTACAATCTATGCCTTTTATTTCGAATACATACAAATGTAATTTATGTATTTTAGTTTGTCAAGAGATTTAAAGCACCGTTTTTAAAGAGTGCACATGTGTGTACGTGCTCTTATATGTAAGAACGAGCCAATTTGAAGTGGTTGAACGACTTTTACGACAATATGGTTTCAGGACGTCGTGACTTGTGACTAGATGCAACGTAGTTAAGTAGCGAGTTACGTCGTTGTACGGGAAACGCACACCTGGCTATTCTCCTCTGACCTGCGACTCATATGATATTTTCTCTTTTTTCTCTCTCTCTCTGTTAACCCATAGGGATGGTTGTGCGTGAATATCACAGCACATGAAGTTTCTGAAATACTTGTCTGGCACCAACAACCACACCACGTTCAACGTCACTTAAATCACCTTTCTTTTCCTCATTCTTTCTTTCCCTCATTCTAATCAGTTAATCACATGCTGCCATGCAGACAAGGATTAAAAAAAAAACTAAATCAGTTCAATTCATGACATCCAATCCAATTTATTAACCCCAATTAAAATTCAGAAAAGGAATTAACAAAGAATTCTCAATTCAGTTTTGAAGTTTTTTGCAAGTAAGCTAGTTTCTGTGAATATGTGAGATTTACGATTCATTAGCCACTCTAAATAACTAATGATAACTAGTGCAATAAACAGTAAAACTATTTATACTACAGGCCAGTGTTTATAATGCATTAAAACAGTATGATAATAAATAACAACTTGCAATATCGAGCAGCATTATGGGCTGTTTATGTACAACTAAAATAAATAACACAGGAAGCCGTGCAAATTTACAAATGGTTGCATGCCATATGTTAAAAACAAGGTGGATAGTCACACTACAGTACATTAAACAGTATTATAGGTTTTCTAACTAAATGTAAACAATCAAACCAATAGCAATGCCTAATGTATAACGTGCAAATCATCAGAAAAACATATCTTCCTTACTTATTTATTTTCTTTTTGCCTCTTTTAACGTTCTCATCACTGAGGCTATCTTTTCAAACATGATCTGCATTGTGGACGGACTCACAGCCCCCTGTAACGATGGATATGCCAGCCTGCATCTCTGGCTCTCTGGAGAGGACCTATTTAAGACAGATTTGCACCCCAGGTCAAAGAACTTCCAACCGGGCATGTTAGCCAGCAACAGTAGGCCTCCTCATCCCGGTGTTTAACCCTTACCCACCATGGCACTAATACAGAAGGGGGTTCTCTAACTGTTCTCTAACATTAGGACAAAGAGACATACATGTTTGTGATTTGAGAGTCTAATAGCTTTAAGCAGTGATACTCAGGAGCATTAATTAGACTAATATGTAGGTGGAGAGACTGCAACAGAAAACACAAGTGCGGACAAAGTACGACTGACAAGTTCAACAGAAGTTATTTAAAGCCTCTGCCCATTGTGAATGTGCCTATATCATCTTTTGTCCTTATAGCCATTTATTTTATGGAATAAAACACATTGAATCCTCACCTTGGTGATCCGCCTCAACAGGAAAGGAGAGTGGCTCGCCTGAAGGACTCACCCAGGATTTTTACATTAACATCAAGACTCCAGCTGACATTCTTCATGAGCCAAGCAAAAGCCCCCCACTGCTTTTACACCTGAAGCCCCCTCTCTCCATCCCTCATGTTTTTTTTCTCTCTCTCTCAAAAAAAAACTTGCGTTCCGTCTCTTCTCTTTCACCAGAAGGTATGCATCTGATTTTGCCAGAGAAAACTGAGCCTTCTTAAGCAATACTTCATGTTCCAAAACCTTGTTTTACATGCAAAAGTTACACATTCACACAAGTTCTGTTAACTCTTAACTGAATATTTCAATAGGCGCGCATTTAAAAAAAAAAAAAAAAACATTTTCTAAGAAATTAGAAAAACTGTTTTTTCCCCTCAGAACAGAATGCCTGTTAATGCAACAACATATGGTTAAGAACAGAATTAATATTAATTTAATTTAATAAAATTAATAATAGAACATTATTTTGTTAAACCAAAATTTAAAGTATTAATATTCTCAAAATCACACCATGTCGCAACAATAGACTAGTTATTCAGGGATAATGTTTATTTTACATTAATGACGACATCCTGTTTATCTCACAGCTACTCACCCCAAAAGACAAAGACGTGGACATATTTTTTGTCTTGCAGTCTCTGCTAAGAAACAAATAGGCACATACCAACAATACGAACAAGCAAAACAATATTAGAGTACATTAATACGGACCCGATTGTTCATGCCACCGGTTTCAGCGGTCACACCGTTATCATAGATGGTGCAACTGACCAATCAAAAGAATGGATTCCAGAGAGCATTCCCAAGAAAATATATATTTTAATGGATTCCCCAGAAAATATATATATTTTTTTACAGTTCATGTAAAATTCTTGCGTGTAAAATTCATACAGGCAAGGAGAGTTGAAGACCAAATTTCAGTGTTTTGTTTAAAAGCCATAAAAACCGCAACAGCTTTGCATACACACAAAGACAATAAACAATAAATACAGACTAAACAAAGGGTTATAAATACACAGGAGTACAAGCGACTAAACCAGACACAGGTGAAGGGGAAGTCAAAAACCATGGAAAACTACCCCCGGTTTCACAGACAAGACAGCCTAGTCCCAGACTAAAATGCTTGTTTGATCTGTTTTAACTGAAAGCAACTTCCACTGACATATCTTATGTCTTATTATCTTATTATCTATTATCATATCTTATTTCAGTGCCATTGTTTTGTCTCAAGATGCACACCAGTAATATTTTGTTTTCTCTCTTAGACATGTTTAAAATGTAAAACTACTTGAATGTCCTAATTGAACTAAGGCCTAATCCAGGCTTAATCTAAGCCCTGTCTGTGAAACCAGGCCGTGATCTATCACTGTGAAAACTAAACCTTGTGAAATGAAAATAGAAGCAAAGTAACAAAATTAGTATCAAAATAAGAGTCTCTAGGCTATAGGTAGACATCAGTCGTTTCTTTAATGCATAGGTCAAGTCTATTAATCCAAATGAGGGTATGACAGGAGAGCATCATGCTAAAGTATATTGAGATATACACGTACAGAGATGAATACCAGTTCAGATTGCATATACAACACATACAAAGATCGCATCTTGATCCTGAACATCTGTGTGTATTTTCAGTGTTAAAAGATCTCATAGACCTTGCCTTCAGCTACAGACCTGTCTCTTATAACCAGTAACAGATCACTCCAATCAGTCTGATGCTAGAGGAGGCCCTGCACCATCCAGACATCTATTGGGTTTAAATATCAGAAAATACTCATCTTCAAAAGATGACATCCAAATATTTTTTTATTCCCATTCCTGTTCTGGCTTTCATTTCCTGCCCCTAGGAGAAGGGCGTGTGTGTAGACCTGGAAGCCCGAGCAGAAAGTCACATGGCTCTGGTTTAGGTGGAAAATCAAACACAGTTGTGGGCAGGCAGCGATTTAACCAAAATAGGTGCTTTAATCATTTTTATGGATGGTGGGAGTTTACAACCTTTATATGTATTTATGTACTCTCAGACTAGGAGAGAGGCATAAATCATGCGGTCACTGCAGGAGAGGAGAGGAGATCGGAAGAAAGGACAGAAGAGGAGATGGAAGGACAGAAAATGAAAGTGAGAGCCAAGAGAAGACATGTAGAAAGACAGAAAAGAACCATTAAAACAAGCCAAATTTGACAATGCCTTCTTAGTCTATTCAAACATCACTTAAAATCATTATATATCTGACAGAAGCTTAATGAAATTATTTTTTACTATTTATAATTACACTAAAGGATTCAACATTTACTCTTAATGTGGGTGGGATAGGGTGCCAAGAGCCAGGTGATTCACCTTCATTAGTTTAAATGAACAGACCCATTAGTCTCCTTTATTACAGACTAATTGGGCCATTAGATAAGGGCCAGGTGTTGGCATGCAAAAAGAGCACTTTTGTCACCTTAGAGTGAACTTTGTTGTGATGGAACTCAAAAAGCTTTCTCCATCCCTCCCACACAGAGTTTTACAAGTCAACTCCGACCGCTGCAGGAATAATAACAGGGTTGGTTTTGGAGGTTGAAAATAAACAGGACGGGTCCTTGAGCTGTAAACCTGAGTTGGGAGTGTTGTTTTTGTTTCCATGGCTTTCGGAGCTCCACTGAGAGCTCATGGAGAATTGATTGTGTCTGAGTCACTCCCTCCGCCTGGTTACGGGACCTTTTTGTTTGTTTTTCGCCCATTTGCTTGTCGGCCCAAAGAGGTACGCCTGACCCCTTTGTCTCCCCTCAGAGCAAACTCACATACATATTTTGCTAATTAATAAAAGACAATGATTCACAAAATGTCATATATTTACTGGATGTGGTGATAAAATGGATGATGAGCAGGGGATACGTGTACAAATGTGTGTTCTGGGGATTTGGGCTGGGATGTTATGGCGCCTGCATGCTAGAGAAAGCACTAGGGGAGAGTTTGACGGATAGCAATGAGCAAGACATGTTTTGAGGGTGTGGAAAGAGCTGGGTCATTCTGAAAATCAAGAGGGAGTACGACAGATTGGATTTCTGAAAGGAGGTTTATAATACCTGGACAAAGCTATCTGTCAGAATTCCCTCTGAAATCAATGGCAGTCGCTTGAATGGCACAGGACGCCACAGAAGTTTGGATGAAACAATACAAAGCCTTCCTGTAGCTCAAACAGTAAAGCGTGGCGCTAACAATGGGTTTGATTCCCAGGCAGGATATGCTTGCAATAAAAGTCACTTTGCATAAAATGTGTAAATTACCAATACACACTAATGTAAAGATTGGCCCAAACAGTTGCCTACCGTGCTGAAAATTACAGGCCGAGAACGTGCCGTGCTGTACCGTAAAGGCTCAAGTGGAAATATAACTGGAACCGCTCCATACCGTTCTTTGAACTGTTCCGGCTGATGGTGGAAAAGCAGCTTAAGTGAACTAGTTTACTGAATTAACAGTTTTCGCTATAAAGAAACATTTCAGTTCACAAGGCCTCAAAAGATAAATATTTATAAATTAATACAAAACATGAATCAATCAATCAATCAGAGCAAGAAAAAAGTGAACTAGAATGTATAGGAAAGAGTTCAGAAAAAGGAATACATCTTGAAGACTATATCCCAAAAATCATTTTTGCTTATGTCCTTTTGAAGTAGCTCTCTCTGTCATTAAACGGGAAGCACTTGAGGCCTTTCCAGAGAAAGGGAATGTAAAAACCACAGAATAAGAGAAACAGAATCAGAAATGCCAAAGTAGTGAAAGTAGTCTCAGCTGAAATGTCACTCCTTTAGCACTCTTTCTAACCGTTTGTACATGACTGAATAGAAAAATGCTATTTTATTAGCAATAGCAAGGCTTATACGTTAGGACATGACATAAAGAAATACAGACTTCGGACAGAATCATTAAATTATTAATAAACTAATAATATTGTCCTCATCTGGTTTCAGTCTCACAACTGCAGATTGTACATTGGCTGTTCTTTATTAGAGTATATTTTCACCTCATGTATGAACTGAAGAGACATTTTGGGCTTCATGGGGTAACAACAGTAATTATGTTTGTAGAATCGTAATTTCTTTACAGATCATATAGTGACAAATTGAATTTATTTATCTTCAGGTCCCCATCAGTGTCATTAATATAAGAGCTAACTAAATTATTTATTACAAAACTTATATTTGCCAGAGCTAAGTATGAAGTTAATTTAACTTCTTTACACAAGATGTCACAACCAAAACTTTGATTAATTTATTTCGCAATACTTTAGTGAGTACATTTTCTTTCTGCAGTACTATTTAAAATGCTTCCAGAAGTACTGCAACTACAAATAGAACAGAAAGTGTGGATGAATTTAGTTTAACTGGCTTTTGATATGATATTCACAAAAAGCTACATGTATTATCCTTTTCTACTCTTGACACCTCATGCACCCACCAAGGTCATTCATTCTTAAGGCCGGCTGTGGAAATAGAACGCAGAGACTAAAAGCAGGGCAATACAGATGCCAATTTAAAAGTTCGACAAACAAGATGAGTTATGTGTACGAGAGGGAGCTACCTATAAAAGAAGCAGATATCCAGTAAAAAGCATGAATGGAAAAGGAGCAGAGAGAGAGGACTTTAATACATTGTTTCATCTGTTATATAAAGCATACTGTAATGTTCTGATCCTGGCAGAGGAGAAATCAGCAAATGTAAAAATATAGACGATCGTAGTATTCCACAAACTCCAGGATCCACTGTTCTGAATCAACCCCTTTGGCTAAACCTGAACCTATTCAACGCCGGGCTGGAGGCTGGCAGCATAATGGCTGCCGGCCAAACATGCTAACTGTGCAGCAAGAGATTGCAGAGCCTCCACTGTGCCAAACTGTGTTGAAATTAACCCAGTAATCAGAAACATTATGTTCTTGTGGGGAGAGCCCAGGCAATTGGCAGATGGCTAAGAGCATTAGAGAGATACCTGCCAAACGTGAGCCCGCACTCTCCTCCTGGTGTGAATGCTATTGTGATAAGGAGAGAAGGGCACCCCTGTGCATCTGCAGCATATGGCGGGGTAAATATTGACTGATATTATAATTATGAACAGCATAATCTAATAATTAATCATGCACATGCTCACATATTCAATACTCAAGCAGACACACACTGGAGGAGAGCAATTTGTATTTTGTACATTATGCAAGCAGGGGGAATTTGACAGATGCCACAAGACCTGTAGCTGTCTATATTTATATGATGCTTTAATCTGCAATATTGATCACTTGCGACGGACAAGCAAATGTAAAGTCATCTAGGTTTGGTGTTCCTAAATAGCTTTTCTGCACTTTTGAAGACAAAATCTTGATGAACAATTTTATTAGAGCAACAGGTTAGTGATTCAAGAGTCCTAGATTTCTACAAGAGGAGCCATCACAGTATCATATCCAGTGTGAAAAGTAATATGTTACAGTATTATGTTAGAAAAGTAACTGTGTTATTTGGTTACTTTTATGGAAAGTAATGCGTTACAGTAATTTTGCATTACTTTTTCTCATCTGGGCTATGTTTGCTTGCTTGTTTTTTAATAATAATAAAATAGAATAAATGTTTTGGCGAACGTAAAGACATTTTGAAATGTCATGCCAAATATTGGCTCATTTTGGATTTCATGAGAGCTACACATTTAAAAAAAGTTGGGACAGGTAGCAATAAGAGGCCGGAAAAGTTAAATGTACATATAAGGAACAGCTGGAGGACCAATTTGCAACTTATTAGGTCAATTGGCAACATGATTGGGTATAAAAAGAGCCTCTCAGAGTGGCAGTGTCTCTCAGAAGTCAAGATGGGCAGAGGATCACCAATTCCCCCAATGCTGCAGCCAAAAATAGAGGAGCAATATCAGAAAGGAGTTTCTCTGAGAAAAATTGCAAAGAGTTTGAAGTTATCATCATCTACAGTGCATAATATCATCCAGAGATTCAGAGAATCTGGAACAATCTCTGTGCTTAAAGGTCAAGGCCGGAAAACCATACTGGATGCCCGTGATCTTCGGGCCCTTAGACGGCACTGCATCACATACAGGAATGCTACTGTAATGGAAATCACAACATGGGCTCAGGAATACTTCCAGAAAACATTGTCGATGAACACAATCCACCGTGCCATTCGCCGTTGCTGGCTAAAACTCTATAGGTCAAAAAAGAAGCCATATCTAAACATGATCCAGAAGCGCAGGCATTTTCTCTGGGCCAAGGCTCATTTAAAATGGACTGTGGCAAAGTGGAAAAATGTTCTGTGGTCAGACGAATCAAAATTTGAAGTTCTTTTTGGAAAACTGGGACGCCATGTCATCCGGACTAAAGAGGACAAGGACAACCCAAGTTGTTATCAGCGCTCCGTTCAGAAGCCTGCATCTCTGATGGTATGGGGCTGCATGAGTGCGTGTGGCATGGGCAGGTTACACATCTGGAAAGGCACCATCAATGCTGAAAGGTATATCCAAGTTCTAGAACAACATATGCTCCCATCCAGACGTCGTCTCTTTCAGGGAAGACCTTGCATTTTCCAACATGACAATGCCAGACCACATACTGCATCAATTACAACATCATGGCTGCATAGAAGAAGGATCCGGGTATTGAAATGGCCAGCCTGCAGTCCAGATCTTTCACCCATAGAAAACATTTGGCGCATCATAAAGAGGAAGATGCGACAAAGAAGACCTAAGACAGTTGAGCAACTAGAAGCCTGTATTAGACAAGAATGGGACAACATTCCTATTCCTAAACTTGAGCAACTTGTCTCCTCAGTCCCCAGACGTTTGCAGACTGTTACAAAAAGAAGAGGGGATGCCACACAGTGGGAAACATGGCCTTGTCCTAACTTTTTTGAGATGTGTTGATGCCATGAAAATCCCTTAAAATGATAAATTTTCTCAGTTTAAACATTTGATATGTCATCTATGTTGTATTCTGAATAAAATATTGAAATGTGAAACTTCCACATCATTGCATTCTGTTTTTATTCACAATTTGTATAGTGTCCCAACTTTTTTGGAATCGGGTTTGTACTTTGCCTCAATAAACTCCGAATTACTGCTTATTAATAGTTAGTAAGGTAGTAGTTAATAAGTTTAGTTATTGGGTAGGATTAAGGGATGTATTATATGGCCATGCAGAATAAGGCATTAATATGTGCTTTGTAAGTTCTAATAAACAGCCAATATCCTAGTAATATGCATGCTAATAAGTTAATAGTGAGAATTAGACCATAAACTAAAGTGTTGGATTGGATTGAGATTGGAGAATTTGGAGGCCAAGTCAATGTCTCAAACTCGTTGTTGTGCTCCTCAAATCATTCCTGAACCATTTTTGCTTTGTGGCAGGGTGCATTATCCTGCTGAAAGAGACCACAGCCACCAGGCAATACCGTTTCCATGAAAGGGTGTACATGGTCTGCAACAATGCTTAGGTAGGTGGTACGTGTCAAAGTAACATCCACATGGATGGCAGGACCCAAGGTTTCCCAGCAGGACTTCGCCCAAAACATCACACTGCCTCCGCCGGCTTGCCTTCTTCCCATTATGCATCCTGGTGCCATGTGTTCCCCAGGTAAGCGATGCACATGCACCCGGCCATCCACATGATGTAAAAGAAAATGTGATTCATCAGACCAGGCCACCTTCTTCCACTGCTCCGTGGTCCAGTTCTGATGCTCACGTGCCCACTGTTGGTGCTTTCGGTGGTGGACAGGGTCAGCATGGGCACACTGACTGGTCTGCGACTATGCAACCCTATATGCACTGTGTGTTCTGACACCTTTCTATCAGAACCAGCATTAACTTCTTGAGCAATTTGAGCTACAGTAGCTCGTCTGTTTTATCGGACCACACGGGTTAGCCTTCGCTCCCCACGTGCATCAATGAGCCTTGACCCTGTCGCCAGATCACCACTGTTCTTTCCTTGGATCACTTTTGATAGATACTGACCACAGCAGACTGGGAACACCCCACAAGAGCTGCAGTTTTGGAGATGCTCTGACCGAGTGGAGCGGACTGTCCATGGAGCGGACCTGTTTACATTTCACTGCCGGTTGTATATTCTGTATATAACTGTGTATGTGACAAATAAAACTCTTGAATCTTGAATCTTGAGTTGTCTACCCATCATAATTTGGCCCTTTGCAAACTCGCTCAAATCCTTACGCTTGTCCATTTGTCCTGCTTCTAACACATCAACTTTTGGTATCACGTCAACAAACGGTTCACTTGCTGCCTAATATATCCCAACCACTAACAGGTGCCATGATGAAGAGATAATCAGTGTTATTCACAGGGTCATAATGTTATGCCTGATCTGTGTATACTGTATATATTGGTGTTCCTATTAATTATATAACATATTTAATTATTGCAGATTTGCATTTCACTGTTTTTATTCATTTTGAGGAATACTGAATCTGGTTTTGTGCAAGTGAGATGAATAAATGCCTGTTCATATTTAGTCTAGAACTACAATATCCATCATGCACACAACGCCTCTGCACCTCACTCACAATTTCTCTCAACATGGGGACAGGAGAGGTGTCTGTCAATAAATGGGAAAAAGTAACTCTAAGTATTAACTAAAGAATTTTGTTGTAAGTAATACGCTACTTAGTTAACCAGCTAACAGGGAACATTCTCAGAACTTTGGCTAACATTATAGCAAGGTTCTCTAAAAGTTATGGACAAATGTTCTTCTAGTAACAGTAATAGCACTAGATTGGTTGAAATCTGGTCTTTAATGTTCTCAAAATGTTAACATAAAAACATTATTTATACATCGTTCATGGAAAAAAAAATTCTGAAACATTTTAGCTAGACTTTTGTCTATCATTTTTGATTTCAGAACATTTAGAGAACATTCAAAAGTAATGTTCCCATAATGTTCCCAAAATTATCAAATGGGATATTCCCTTAATGTTTGCATAACCAAGAAAAAAACATTTTTGAAACATTTAAATAAACTGGATGTTTTGAACGCTCAGAGAATATTCAGAAATAACGTTTTCATGAATCATGTGATCATTAGCTAAATGTTCTTAGAACATATTTTTGTTAGCTGGGCATACGGCTATAGCACAGTGATAAAAGTGGCTCTGACTGGATGGTCACTAAGACACTCTTATTGTTGAGTTCTACATCAAAACCATTCAACTTTAGGCTTGATCAACATTTGGCACCTAAACAAGGCGAGTTTGATTTGTCTTTCTGTTCTATAAGAACATTGCAGTATGAACATAAACAACCTGCAAATACACACAGAAACACATTTATACACTTTGATGTGATCTATTTAAGTCTTTCAGAGATCAATAGCTTCCAAAAGTCAAGTGAGATAATACGCTCTAGTTCCCTCAATTTCTCATAGAAAGAGAGAGAGAGAGAGAGCCTCAAGCCCTCTGATCTTGTAATATAGGCTACTCCAGCTGAGTGAACCACAGTCTAACTAAACACCTGTCTGTGTTCAAACATTTAAAGATAGGGCAAGCAATATCGGAGTGGCTAGCTAGCCACACACAAACACACACAAATCGTCTGTAAGCGTCACAAGACAAGAGACAGTGTTAAATTACCTCATGTCTCAAAGCACATAACATTACAATAATAATGAATGTAAACAACTTACAGAGCTCTAGTTGTACCACCTGACTGCTGCAGATTCATTTTAGCACTGATAGTGTTGACATAGAAATGGATGTGAACAGCTCTGGCTCTGATTTATTTCACTAATTCCATTCAAGAATTAACTTGGAACTTGTATATTATATTCATTCATTACACACAGACTGATATATTTCAAATTTTGTTTTTTTCTTTTAATTTTGATGATTAGAACTGATAACTAAGGAAAATCCCAAATTCAGTATCTCAGAAAATTAGAATATTGTGAAAAGGTTGAAAATTGAAGACACCTGGTGCCACACTCTAATCAGCTGATGAACTAAAACTCCTGCAAAGGCCTTTAAATGGTCTCTCAGTCTAGTTCTGTAGGCTACACAATCATGGGAGGACTGCTGACCTGATAGTTGTCCAAAAGACGACCATTGACACCTTACACAAGGAGGGCAAGACACAAAAGGTCATTGTAAAAGAGGCTGGCTGTTCACAGAGCTCTGTGTCCAAGCTCATTAATAGAGAGGTGAAGGGAAGGAAAAGATGTGGTCTCCACCCTGGAGAGGATTGTGAAACAAAACCCATTCAAAAATGTGGGGGAGATTCACAAAGAGTGGACTGCAGCTGGAGTCAGTGCTTCAAGAACCACTACGCACAGACGTATGCAAGACATGGGTTTCAGCTGTCGCATTCCTTGTGTCAAGCCACTCTTGAACAACAGACCGCGTCAGAAGCGTTTCGTCTGGGCTAAAGACAAAAAGGACTGGACTGCTGCTGAGTGCTCCAAAGTTATGTTCTCTGATGAAATTTTGCATTTCCTTTGCAAATCAGGGTCCCAGAGTGTGGAGGAAGAGAGGAGAGGCACACAATCCATGTTGCTTGAGGTCCAGTGTAAAGTTTCCACAGTCACTGATGGTTTGGGGTGCCATGTCATCTGCTGGTGTTGGTCCACTGTGTTTTCTGAGGTCCAAGGTCAACGTAGCCGTATACCAGGAAGTTTTAGAGCACTTCATGCTTCCTGCTGCTGACCAACTTTATGAAGATGCAGATTTAATTTTCCAACAGGACTTGGCACCTGCACAAAGTGCCAAAACAACCAGTACCTGGTTTAAGGACCATGGTATCCCTGTTCTTAATTGGCCAGCAATCTCGCCTGACCTTAACCCCATAGAAAATCTATGGGGTATTGTGAAGAGGAAGATGCAATATGCCAGACCCAACAATGCAGAAGAGCTGAAGGCCACTATCAGAGCAACCTCATAACACCTGAGCAGTGCCACAGACTGATCGACTCCATGCCACGCCGCATTGCTGCAGTAATTCAGGCAAAAGGAGCCCCGACTAAGTATTGAGTGCTGTACATGCTCATACTTTTCATGTTCATACTTTTCAGTTGGCCAAGATTTCTAAAAATCCTTTCTTTGTATTGGTCTTAAGTAATATTCTAATCATTAGAAATATATCAGTCTGTGTGTAATGAATGAATATAATATACAAGTTTCACTTTTTGAATGGAATTAGTGAAATAAATCAACTTTTGATGATATTCCAATTATATGACCAGCACCTGTATATATGTTAACAGGCAAGTAGCATCATATCTAATTGAGAATGAAATGATTGGATAAACATTTTTTGTTCCTGAGACTTCAACAGAAGATGTTTTAATATTTAGACCACTTCTATTAGCCATTGATTGCTATCAGGATGTGAAGAGAGTTTCAACCAGTATAACAAAAAGTGTTTATAAAACAAATCACTTACCCTACCTTTAAGACACATTCCTTGGACTTGCTGGTAATTGTAAAATAACAACAGAATTGCTTTTGGACCACATTATGCACTCTGTTTTCTACAAGAGAGAAACCCAGCGTTAGAAAATGATGATCAATTGTACTACATCTCCCCCTGCTGGTGATATCACTTACACACACAAATGCATTTAATCTTATGCCACTGAAACCAGCAGGTGAACTGAGTACCATTGAAAATAGGATATGGTCATAAATACTTTCCCATACGTGTGAAATACAAATTTATATATTCAACTATCACACTTTATGACTAATGTAGAAAAGATAAATATGAGAATTTTAAGTTTGAAATGCATTTTATTTTCTCATTTTTCATTCTGCCTTGACTATCCCAATCAGCTACTTTTTGCATGTTTATTTCAATGCCTTATTAGGAAACACACAAAATAAACACTGTATATAAGTAAAAAGACAATAAACAAAATATTCTAAGAGGGTTAAACTACATAAAATTCTGAAATTAACTACAGCATATTATCTTATATGTGGTGTATTACACCAAATAATTTAGCAACTTGAATTGTGTGTGTGTGTGTGTGTGTGTGTGTGTGTGTGTGTGTGTGTGTGTGTGTGTGTGTGTGTGTGTGTGTGTGTGTGTGTGTGATTTTGCAATAAATAATAATAAAATCATTTTAAGCTCACTATAAAACAAGAGTTTGAGGATAAATTCCTTTTAACAAAACAAAAAGTCAATCTAAAACACTTTGCACTAAACACAAAGTGATGACAAAAAGAGCATTTGGGTGAAAAAATCTCAATAACCCTTTCACACATAGACGTCATTATACAGTGGACAGCTATTAAAAAGCCTGTTTTTTGTGTATGCATGGGTTTTGATGTCATAGTTGCACATCACCCACTACAGTGGACTCTAGTGCATCATCCTATACACTGCCACCAAGTGGCAAGCCTTTGTATGTGACATTTTTCCCCCTCCAAACCATAGACCATAAGCTCCAAACCAAGATGTTAGATGTCAGTCAGAAATGCCAAGTTGCTATGGAATATCTATCCATTCCATCCTAGGAGATTCAAAAAATGTTGTAACATTAAGTAACATCTAAGGCAGGGGTTTTCAAACTGGGGTCAGGGGTCCTCCAGAAGGTTCTGGGTCCCCAGAAAATTTCAGAAAATAAAAAGACAAAGCAAAAATGGATAAAGTCTACCGAACATTCGTTTCTAAATGTTTCTCTCATTTCTTGTCGTAGTTACTTTCCAGAATTGTATTTGTTTGCTTTGTATCTTTCTAGTGAGATTGTCTCACTATAGTCGCCTTTATCTTTCTCACTGGGGTTGTAAGGCTGTATTCCTAATGCAGTACGTAAGCTGCTTACCTGCATCTATTGTGATATTTGCTTATACAAATAATTTTTAATTGAAAATGTTCTTCTTCAGGTTTATACATCCAACATGAACTATAGGCCAGTTTAAGTTTGGAAACAATATGTTGTATTTATAATGTCACACTTACTATTTATCTAACAGTTTAAATGTTTTTTTCCATACATAACAATATATAGATGGATTTTAGGAAGGTGGTCCTCATAAAAGGTTCATTATATTTTGGGGTCCTTGGCATCATAAAGTTTGAAAACCCTGATCTAAGGAGTCATATCATTGTTACAGTTCCCAAGTACTGATTTTAGATTGGGAGGAAATTCTGATTAATCATCTGTCCTCTAATCATGCATCACTAGCTATATTTCAGCTCCAATAGAGGCTATATATACAGTACTATTGCTGTGACTTAAAAATACTTCACCTGCAATTGGCTGTAAATAAATATAGTGTTATTAGTTTGTAATTTGAAGTTGTCAAAAAAGTAATCATATATTTATCATTTATTACATAAAACAAGTAATATGATTATGTAATGCACGTTACTTGTTACATAAAAAATTAATAAAATAAAAATGATCACGTAATGCACGTTACGCTCTGCCGTCAACACCGCTCATTTCAGATGAGATTGAAAACATCTGATCGCTAGTTTTCCCAGTCAGAAAACTGGAGGTTTTCTCAGACAGAAGAGCTAAAATAAATTTGCCAATTTTGAACATAATCAGAATTATCAGCTAATAAGGGTAAATCAATGTAGGCTATACTGGAGGAAGCGTGAGCATTATCTACACGAGTTGGGTTTCCACAGAGTTACCTTCGACGGTTGTAGAGAAATTTGATAGAATCACGTCATGTTCTAATATCAACGACACGTGGCATTCAACTTGTGTGAAGTTCTTCTCTGTCTGCTGCTCGAACGGCATCAAACTCAGTTGCGTGTACCGTATTATATTAGCTATATTATTTTTTGTACATAATTTGATAGTTTTCACGTGATTTTATATAATTTGATTCATTGGTTTGTTAAATACACACGTATTACTGTGCTACTGTAAAAACACCATACTGTCCACTCAAGCGGACATCCGAAAACCTCTTTGTAAAATACAGTAACGTTAAGTGTAAAAAGAAAAGGTTAAAATCTTGTTTTTCATGCCCTAAGAGCAACTAAAACACAGGAAAAATCCTGACTGTGGTTACTACAATTCATGCATGAAAGGGTTAACTTAATCCCGGGTAAATAAATTTGAAATGAAACGAAAGGAGTGCGAAAACGTCGGAGGAAATGACGTTGGAAGGGTCCTCTCTCTAAGTGCGCACGGTACGATTCATATTTTCCCTCCGACGGACAACAAACGTTCCCCTTCCACAACTATCTTTACCAGTTCCATAGGTTAAAGTAACTGCGCTCAATATTAGAGCAAAGATAAACATTTATATGCATACTGACTCTTAATATAGCTCGATAGACCCCATCACTCTGAATGTAAACATGTCCTGACACTACGCATGCGCACTGAGTCAAACGCACTCGTATGTTGGGACATTGTGCAGATTCAAGCCTGAAAATGGGGGACAAACAGCAATAAAAGTAAAGTATAAAGATTATTTAAGACGCGTTTCTTCTGATCGTTGAGGGTTTACCCTGGGCTAACCCGTAACTATGTAAGAAATGCGATATAGAGTAGATTCAGACTGAACTGTGCAGGGAAAACGACATTACCTCGTTTGCTAACAGCGGCTAGCTAGCAATGAGGATCAAAATGGAGGCGCGCTATTTATTATTAGCTCAAGTTAAAATGGTTCATACCTCTTGAACAATATGCATCATAGCGTTTAGTAAGAAGATTCACATGTTTGTTTAGTATTGGTATAATAGATGTGTGCATGTCTCCACCCAGGTCCAACCGGTAGTGAGCTGCAGTGATCTGTTGTTTATGACCAAGCAACTGATTTTTAGCTTATAGACAACTTGTATCATAAGATACATTATGTGTATTATTACTTGTATTATGTAATATGTATTATTACTATTACTATAAAGAAGCATAGGTTGCATATAGACAGGAACGATATGCTTCTTTGCAATCTTCATATTTGTCACTGCTATAAAATGTATTCTAATTGAATAATTCATGTTTTTTTTTCAGGTACAGGTCTGCAGACACACCTTTGTTGATATCAACTCTATAGTAGCCATGGTTCATAGAGTAGAAGTTTCTTTTCGCCATGAATATGCGACCTGAATGCTTTTCTAAAGTTGGATTGTACTCAAACAACTGTGACTTCAGCCCGTCTCAAACAAGACACCCAGTTAGTGTCCGAAAAGAGCTCAGTGATCCTCTTGGTGACACTCCAGACAGCACCAGACAACAGCTGATCTTGGACAAGACTTTTGGTGGGAAAGCTGAACGGACTTCATTGCCTTTAAAGCCTGGCAGAGAGTTGGCTGTGGCTTCAGAGGCTGGCTCTGTGGGCACAGAAACACTGTCATCTCAAGCTAAACAAATGGGGGGTGAAGGCACCCCTGTAAAAAGTAAAACTCCTCTTGGACAAACCAACACCATTGATAACAAGCCAGAGTTTGTATCCATGAATTCACATAGTAATTCTAGAGACCCTGTGGGTGAGAAAAGTGCCAAAGGGTTAGAAACCATGGGGGCATCACATGAACACTCGGAGGGTAAAAAGACAAATTTAAGGAAGATAATGGGTCATCCTCAGACACAAGCCACCTGCCTTAAACAACTGCTTCTGCTTCAGCTGGATTTAATAGAGCAACAACAGCAACAGCTGCAGTCTAAGGACAAGGAAATAGATGAACTCAAATCAGACAGAGACACGGTATGTATATTACCATTAGGGTCTATGATATTTTATTTTTCAGCAAGGATGCATTAAATTGATCAAAATACATTTATAATGTTACAACATTTCTATTTAAAATAATGTTCTTCTGAAATGTCTATTCATCAAAGAATCCTAGAAAAACATTTCCACAAATATTTCCACATTAATAATGATATGTTACTTGAGCACCAAATCGTGATAATGTGACACTGAAGACTGGAGCAATGGCTGCTAAAAATTCAGCTTCGCCATCACATGAATAAATTACAATTTAGAATATATTACAATATAAAACAGTTTTAAAATGTAATTATTTCACAGTATTACTGTTTTTACTGTATTTTCGATCAAATAAATACAGCCTTGGTGTGCATATAAGACTTCTTTTTTAAACACTTTACAGACCTCATACTTTTGAATGGTAGTGTAAGATTCATGGTTTGTGGGATTACAATTTTTCTTTGTTTCCTAATGTATTTGTCCTGCCTTGGAATAGTTGCTTGCCCGTATTGAGCGGATGGAGCGCCGTTTGCAGTTGTTAAGCAAGGAACCACGTGACAAAAGGCTCTTCCAGCCATTAGAGAGATGGGTCCCTGACACGGATGACTTTTGGGAATCAGATTTGGGGGACAGCCCTCAAACTCAGGGATCCAAGTCAGGTGGCAAAGTGCAAAAGAGGTAAGAATGGGAAATTCTCCTGTTGGTAGAGAGACAACTAAACAAAATGACCTGTAATTTACTAGAGGTTCTGACAAAATGTTAATTGCTGTAGTCAATATGTTAAATTAATTTGAATGGATGATTCAGTGACTCACTCATAAATACTTCTCATTACTGGATGAATCAGCATTTTTTAACTAATCTCTTGCATGAAAGACATATTTTTAAGTCACTTGTCACCACCTAGTGCCAAAATGATGTAATTGATAGTCTTTATTTGAAGCGTCAAGGTACTTTCCAAAGGATTTGCTCTATTTTGATAATATGAATATTTGTAACAGAAATATTGATACTGTGTGGTTGAAAAAATCTATTTGTGAAGTTGTTTCATACCTATACATGATAACTGCTTTCTCTGGGTCAGCAGCAGCATACAAAGATTTGAATGTTTCGATGTGATTTTGTGTAAAATTTTTGTTTCGATGTGTCAAAGGTTTAATAGACATAGCCAAATCTTTTCCAGTGAGGAATTAGATGGGTTTTTGGTTCCAAATCACTCTTTTCTGTTATTTTTCACATGTTCTTTCTTCTCGTGGCTTCTGCTTGACTGATATAACCTGTAAATACTCTGTCTAGGAAGATGAACTTGTTAGACACAAAGATGCAGAGGTCAAGGGGTAAAGCCTCAAGAATGACCCCCCCAAAATCAGATACAGGAGAAACGTCACCATGTCAGCACGACCTTCGAAGCAAAGAGACCCCGGAGAAGACGAACGTTGTGAAATCGTCCGGACAGATGGACCTGCATCCAGAGGGAGAAGACAGCGGGGAAACCGAAGAGCTTCCGTACATGACAACAACCGAGATGTACCTATGCTGCTGGCAGCAACCTCCAGATTCTCCTTTACAGGAAGAGTGTCCAAAGAAAGAAGAGGATGTTGCAAGTAAGTGGATGGTTCAAATGCAAACTGGGCATATAAATATTGATTTACAAATTCTAATATAAAAATATTTAATTAGTCCCATCATGGAGGGAAAACATCATGGAACCCCTCCAGGAGGAGGATGCTGTTGACATCCCCGAAGTAAGAGTCATCATTTGCATCATCTATGTATTATACACAAGTCCCAAGAATCTTAAGTGTGAGATCCATTGTCATATATCCATTTGTTTCTGTAGAGTCTTGATGACGGCGTGTTTCTGAAACGCCACGCAAAGTTAGAACTGGATGAGAAGAGACGAAAAAGGTGAGATTTATTTCTAGAAGATTGTTTTCCTGATCTGTGTTTGTGGTATCAACACATTTTAACCCTTTTCTTTGAGTTTTTTCATGTGCATGATAAAAGTGTACACTACCGTTCAAATGTTTAGGGTCGCTAAGATTTTAAGTCTCTTATGCTCACCGGGCTTGGATTATTTGATCAAAAATACAGTAAAAACAGTAGTACTGAGAAATATTACAGTTTAAATGAACCGTTTTCTATTTAAAAAATATGTTGAAATGTAATTTATTTCTGTGATGGCGCAGAGCTGAATTTTCTCAGCCATCACTCCAGTCTTCAGTGTCACATGATCCTTCAGAAATCATTCTAATATGCTGATTTGGTGCTCAGGTAACATTTATTTATTATTATCAATGTTGAAAACAGTTGTGCTGTTTTCAGTTTTCTTTGTCAAATAGAAGTTCAAAAGAACAACATTTATTTGAAAAATAAGTTTGTAACAAAGTACTTTTGATCAATTTAATGCATCCTTGCCGGAAAAAATGACTGACCCCAAAATTTGAATGGTAGTGTATATCTATAACACTGTGTATGTGCATTAAACAAGCACATATTGTACAGTTTAAAAAAATGTTTACATTTCACATTGGGCGTAAATCTAGTTAATTCTAATTTAAACCTATCCACATATGCTGGAATAATACCTAAAATTCTATTATTATTATTATTTTATTTTATTTAGTTTTTATGGTCACATGACCTCCCTCAACTGAGTAATTTTGTGGTAGGTTATCTTTGCAACAAAATATACTTTAAATGAATAACTGTCAAAAAAAGTTTACAGTTTATGTATGATAACAGGCCGTTTAAAACAACACATGACCCGTTTAATGCTCTTAATATTCTTGCTTTTTTTTTTCTCCTGTTAGATGGGACATTCAGAGAATACGTGAACAGCGTATGCTTCAAAGACTGCAACAGCGCATGGAGAAGAAAAAAACGAATGTTCCGGAGAGCGAGCCAGAAGTGTCCTCATTTCATCCCGATTTGGAAAGTGGTATGAGCCTTAGAAAGATTAATTTTATAAAATATTATTTTCCCATTATAAACAAAACCGCTGTTATCATATTATATACTATAATTTCACTGATTTTTCCCTTGTACAGTGGAGGCCATCCTAGTCACACCCTTTCTGCCAGTAGTGGCGTTTGGTCGGCCTTTGCCCAATTTACCTGCACAGTAAGAGCCTTTTTTTAGTAACATGTAACTGCTTTTAAGTACTGTTTAAGTGTCATTATAACAATCATAAGGCATAGTGAACATGTCGGTCCACTTTTGTTGTCTGCTAGGAACTTTGAGTTGCCCTGGCTTGACGAAAGAAGTCGATGTCGCGTTGAAAACCAGAAGAAACAAACTCCCCACAGGACCTGTCGGAAATAAGCCGCACCGATTCTGGGCACGTGTCCGAGTTGAATGCCACACAGAGGAGTGCTACTTCATGTCCGGTGGCAGAACATGGGGTTGAAGGAGGCAAAACACTGTTTGGGCGAGAAGGAAATGGCAGCATTACAGCTGAGTTTTTATTTTAACTGTGCCCTGAAAATAAAGCAACAACTGCCCTGTTAACTGCTATTTTAGTTCCCTCACAATCAGTGTGTGGCCTTGATTTAATTCTTTACTTGTATTCCAGTTCTGTGTACTTTCACTGCGGCTAAGTGATATTGATTATTGCAGGCTCCACTGCAAATACTGTTTTAATGTGCACTAAACTGTTGTTATTGAGTATTGCTGCACATTTGCATGTAGTTGTGTTCAGAATGACTTTAAAGAGCTTGTTTTGTTTTTGAAAATGTAATTGTGCATGAATGTCTTGATAAATCCTCTGCCTCAAAATGTACATATTTTTATAAGCATAGCATAGTCATTTAGAGAAAAAAAAATATTGGCAGGATTAGAGTGAGGATGCTAAAATGTTTAGATGAATGACCCTTTGTAAAGGAGTAGCAAGAATTTGTTTGTATGGCATTTTAGGGTTCTCTGAAGCTGTTCAGCATCTCATGCAGGTTTAAGGACAATGACCTTAACATATTTTTGGATCGATTAGTTGGTCTGTTGATGTTTATTTTTTTTATGTACCCCAACATTCTTATTGAAAATACATTTATTTTATACCACCATTTTCTTTAAACCTCATCCTTGTCCAAAAGTGTTGCTTGTCTTTATGAATTTCACATAAATTCTGTGCCTCATGGGATTCATTTCAGGGCCTCTGTAATGTGTTTCCTAAAGATATTCAATTCTTGTTATAATTGAAAAATAATAATTTTCTTATATTTTTTTGTGTAAATGTGTTGATTTTGTGAACACCACACACAAGGTTTTTTTTTTTTTTTTTTTTGAGAATGTTCAACTGGACTGATGTAAATAGCTTCGCTGACAGACATTGGCTGTAAATAAGGAAAATGTTTGCTGTTATTTTTTTATTTAATGTCAGAAATGTTGTATGTCCAGCATAGATATATTGATAGCATTATTTACAAAATAAGAATTTTTGTTTTTCAAAAAAATAAAAAGTAGATAAAACTCAATTTTGTTATTTCATAATTGATGCAGTTTTTAAATGTCTTATGTCCATATTTGGTTTTACTGTAGTATTTCTTCCCAAATCACTTGATTTGGCAGATTAGCATTGCAATGAAGTGATTTGAAGGGCAAGATAACGAGAAATCATTTATTCACAGACTTCATGATTTAAGTATTTTAACAGTTTTGATTATGAATTATATAAACACTTTAATACAATTTAATATTTTATGCAAAATTCAGTTAAATTAAATCAGGGTAAATTAATCGTAAAGTCAATTTGTAATTTGTTGAAATCCACAAAACCTAGAAACTTCTTTGTGAGAATTACCCATGTGTGCAACATTTTATCTGACGGCCATTGTAATGCAAGTGTAACACCAACTGTCACAGAACTCAAGTGTGAAAAATGTTTATTGAACCAATACAATTCAAAATAAGAAATACTTTTTCCAAAATATACCACCTTTTGATTCACCATGAGATAAATACACTAATATTTTTAATATTTCTTTAGATTATTTTGTGACAAAACAAGCTTTGGAAAACTGCCTCCAAGATTCTTTTAAATTAAATGAAGTTATTGTGGAGTTCATGGAGGTTTATAGTTCACTGAACAGGTCTGGGACTAGAGATCAATCACTTTGAGAAACAAATATATATATATATATATATATATATATATATATATACACCACCACATTTATATGAAGGTATTTACCATTAAAAGATTACGATAAAAATATTATTAGAAGATAATGATAGTATAATAGCACAGGTATTTCAAAGAGAATTCTCTTATGTGCCCTTGGAGTGACTCCATTTCTTTACTATATATATATATATATATATATATATATATATAGATATAGATATAGATATAAAAGATTAGTATCACCATCTGTTTATTAGAATTAAGAGATGATGTATGATAAAACAAATTTTATAGCAATGAAATAGTGTTAAGGTTTCCTCAAAAGATCAAGTTGGAATCTCAAGGTAAACGAGATTCTTAAAAGGCTTGATTTTATCACCTTTAAAAGAATTTGTCTAAACAGAAGGAGCAGTCTGATGCATTGCATCTTCATTTGGGTTACGTGTTTGGTAACATTTATACAGCACATATAAAAAGAGGACAGAAAAACAAAAAGGACGCATTAAAGCGTCAAATGTCAGGAAAAAAAAAAACAGCATTCACATACTCTCTCTTTGCATCAGTCTACATTTTAGTGAAACGATCTTTGCGCAAACATTTCTGAATCAAAGACTTTCAGTGAAGGTTTTCTCAGTCTCTCCTGAGGTTGTTCAGCCTCTCCTCTAAGTCAGCATCAGCATCTGCCAGCGTGGGCTGCGGTTCAGCTTTCTTCCCAGCTGCAACCGAAAGGCTTCCTCCAGTAGAAGGCAGGTCTGTATGAAAAAAATTAAAGTTAATATGAGAACGACTTTGGGTTTAACTTTAAGGCATAATAACTAGTGTTGTTTTTTTGGGGGCTTACTTGAAAGTTCATCAGACAGATTTAGACCCAGCTCATCCAGAACTTGAGAAACCACAGCATCACTGTATTTGAAGCAAAAAGAGTGCATGTCAGTAAGGAGAGTGCAAAGTCTGGGGACTACACTACTGATTTTTTTTTCTGTTTTTGAAAGTCTCCTTTGCCCATCAAGGCTGCATTTATTTGATCATTATAAAATAGCTGTTATACAGTGGTGGCCAAAATTATTAGAACACTTGGCATCTTGGAGTCTTATTGGGCCTGGATTTATTTTCAAAGAGGACAATGACCCAAAACATTCTTCTAACTATTGCTGGAATTACCTGCGATGGAAGGAATCTGCTGGAACATTGAAAACGATGGACTGGCCTCCTCAAAGTCCGGACCTCAACCCCATCGAGCACATTTGGGGCGATTTGGAAAAAAAACTGGACAGATCTATTGTACATTCAAAGGAAAGCCTTTGGCTTCAGTTGCAGAAGGCATGGGATAACACTAGTGTTGAAGTTCTCAGAGGAAATATATTGACACTATGCCAGAGAGATGTGCTGCTGTAATTGCCGCACAAGGTGGACATTCCAAATAAGTTAAAAGTGGATAAAAACAGTACAACTCACTTCATTTAATATTTGATGGTCAGAGCAACCATCTGCATGTTTCATGAACATTATGAAATTAAATCGTGTTTTGGAGGCAAAAAAGGTCAATATTTTCAGATCTGTCAGGTGTTGTAATAATTTTGGCCACCACTGTATATAATACATATTTATTCCCATGATGACAAAGCTGAATTTTCAGCATCATCACGTCTTTTTTAGTCACGCATCCTAATATGCTGATTTGGTGGAATTCTCACCTCTCCTCTTCATCGTCTTCATCTCCCATTGCATCATCGATCGCATCATTCATCATCTCCTCCTTCATGTCCATGATTTCACTTTGGCGCTCAAACTCCATCATGATCTTCTGAATCTGTGGCAACTTCAACTGCATTGAGAGAAAAAGGAATTCACATCAAACAAATCCACAAGCTGTCTGTTGACAAGACAAATAAAAACTGAGAATGCTATTGCAGATGTACCTGTCTGTTCATGGTGGCCATAGCTTTGGTGACTCCTTTCATGGCCTGTGCCATGCTGTTGTTTGATTTGAGGGTTTGGATTTTAAGGCTGACAGCTTGAATATTGGCTCTCATCATGATGAATTTCTTAACATATCGTCTTGTGCGGACCAAGTCCTTAGCCATGATCTTCACAGCATCCTGTCGGAAAAAGAATATTACTTGCACTCAAGCGGGACTGCATGGACATGTCAGTAACAGAGACATGTCAAATTAAAACTCCTAACCATCTGTCCTTGTTTGGCCATTTTCTTAATGTCAGCAATTATTTTCTTCTCCTGTTGCTCCAGCCTCTGTCGTTCTCTGTCTAGATCTCTCATGGCTCTATTTAGCGCTCTCTGATTCTGTCTGAGCATTTCCTCTGGGGTCTTTCTCTTTCCGAACAGGAACTCCATCTGACATGACCAAATACAAAAAAAAAGAGGGGAAAAAAAAAAAAGGTTGTTAGGCGTTTGAAGGTAAATTTTAAGGGTTTCAATAAATTGATAAACTATTCAAACAACACTACAGAAAGTGATCTTGTCACAGAACAAATTCAGATTTCCATATCTGACCCTGGACCACAAAACCAGTCATAAGTCGCACGGGTATATTTGTGGCAATAGCCAACAATACATTGTATTGGTCAAAATGATCGATTTTTCTTTTATGTCAAAAATCATTAGGATATTAAGTAAAGATGATTTCCCATTAAAATATTTTGTGCATTTTCTACTATATATATACATTAGTAGTAGTAATATGCATTGCAAAGGATTTAACTTTAAAGGCGATTTTCTCAATATGGATTTTTTTTTTTTTTTTTTTTTTTTGATTTTTTGCACCCTCTGATTCCAGATTTTCAAATACAAATATTTACAAATATTATCCTATCCTAACATACCGTACATCAATGGAAAGCTTATTTATTCAGCTTTCAGATGATGTAAAAATCTCAGTTTCAAGAAATTGACCCTTATTACTGGTTTTGTTTTCCAGGGTCACGTATATGATTTAATGACGGTGACTCTCGGGCACGTGATGCTATGACATCATTCTTTGCAGGTATGTCATACGGTGAACAAGTGGTTTCTACAGCTATTAGCTACTCCCAAATTAAAATATTTCAAAGGCTTTGAATCAAGTGGCATCTCCCCTACTGTGATCGTTATCATATTGTTGTATATCGTTATCTCAATTTAAGACAGAGAGAAAAAGTTGAACACTTATATTTAGCCTAGATATACGATACTGTTAATGACAATGAACAGCGCCATATAGCACAACACACCCTGAAACTTACTCTAAAGGATTACCGATAACCCAGACTCAAACTTTAAAAAAATACATATTAAATGATTATCCTTTTATAGAATCACCAAGTCTTTTCTAAATAATATTAATAATAATGAGCTAAATCAGTTGCTAAAATTAGCTCAACAAAAGAAAGAAAAGCTGGAGGCCATTCTCGCTCTCGTCTTTACCTTGCCTTTTCTTTATGTGGAAAACGTCCACCGGAGATAGAAGTAGCTAAACAGGCCAAATATCACGCCTTCGTTTGTTTATTCTATTCCTTATTTAAAGTTACAGTTCGATCCACCCGATTGTTTTCACCACTCTAGCTTCTTCCGCATGTGAATGTCAATACTTCCTTTGTAAAGATCTACGTCACAGGAAATGCGTCATACAATACTTTTCAACAAACAAGTACATTTATGAAAAAACAAAACAAACCAAAACAAAACAAAAAAAAAAAAAAACAGGACATTTATGACTAGCTACACTTATAAATTACAAATTGTTTTGTATTTTTATTGTGCTGTATGAACATGTAATATTTTTGTCATTATGAAAATAATTCGGAAAATGAGGCATTACACTTGATAAGTTTAATATTAATTTGTGCAAATTCAGCAATCAGAAACCTCTTTTTCCCCCTGTGGTCCTGAAAGAATTATAAAATTATATAGTAACTATTATCAAGAGTACAAACAAAAAAGCTGTCAAACCTGTTTATTTATTTAATACATTTAAGATTTTTTTAAATATTGAGGCCTTTTATTATTTTATTTATTTGTTTTATCATTTAGCTATTATTATTATTATTATTATTATTATTATTATTATTATTATTATTTAAATAGATTGTATTTATTTAATATGTACACCCTTTTTGTATTTTGTCATGTAATTGCTGTTCAAGAATTCATAATAAAAACATTGACATTTATGACTTGTCCATTTTTACCATAATATTGTATTATTATTGTAGGCCTATTTAAAAATTTGGGATTATGTTCTTCTTACACAGAAATATATTATTGTATCGTATGAAGATAAATTTCTTGAAAATATTATTAAAATATTTAATTTGTTAGATACATTTCATATTAATAATTCGTATTTATTGCTAATAATAATAATAATAATAATAATAATAATAATAATAATAATAATAATAAAACATTTGTAAGGTACCACTTTGATATGTTTTCAAATTCCCTATAACCTCTTATGGAGCCCATACCATCACTTTATTTTTGTATAGGCCTACTACAATGCAAAGTTTATATATTATGTACTGTTCTAGTATGCATATGTTACTTATGAAACAAAGCAAATTCATAGACGGTAATAAAAACATAATGGATAGCTGGATTAAAGAAACTCTCCAAACAAATTCTACAGTAAAATATTCAGGAAAAAAAAGCACATTGGAGTTACATATAGATATATATCAAATATGATGACAAATGCTAAGTTTAAATTAAATTAATATCTAAATATCAACATTTAAAACACTTGTTTTTGGATGATGAGAACAAATGTGCATTACTGCCAGGGGTTTCTCAGAACGGCTGCACATCGTTCGTGCAATCGTGCCACTCAATGTCAGTAGATGGCAGTACTGTCGTCGCATTCAGTACAGGCTGTCTTCAGTGAATCAACAGAGGAAGAAAACCCGACAAGAAGCACACAATGCAGTTTGACTGCTACGGGTTATCCACCCAGGCTTCATGTATGCCTTAGCTTCCCGAATGAAATGAAGAAATCTATTTATTCAATTTTGACGATCGGGACGAAAAGCAAGCTTCCATAGGTCTATTTTCACGTTACGCTTGAGAAAGAAAACAACTCTTGCTGCGGACACCGGCGAAATCTCCAGCTTGACCGCACACAGTGGATCACAGAGAGGGCCGCGGAAGGAGGAGCCCAGCCTGCGCTGACGGGGCTGCGCTCAACATCCTTGACGGTGCAACTCCAGCCCGAGGCCTCGGGGCCTGTTGTATATTATTATCGTTTTAAATGGAGGCTCGGACGAAAGCAGAAGCCAGAGGAAAATGGCCCTCTGTACAGCGCGATTGGTGGGTGTGATTGGAAATATTGTTGTTTTGTTCGTGTCCGTGCCTTTGAGTATCGTTAGTAAATCAAGACGGAGTGGGTTCGTTTTGAGCAAAAAGAAGGAAAAAGGTTTTATAGTTCAGTTGAGATTTTAGCACATCCTCTTTTCTCCTCTGCTCGTTAAAGAGAGCTAAGGACTAGTATGTTATTTCATCTGACGGGTTTTGTTTTTAAATCCGCAAATAGACAAGTTGTTAAGGGTCGTGTTACGTTCATCGGTTGCGTTAATGTTCTGAACTGAGCGATTAGTTTAATTTCCTTCTTAAATGTGAAGTGCAAGGTGGGGTGTCAACGAAGCACAGGCTAAATGGTTAGCTTGTTTTATTGGAGTCATATTAAAAGGCTTTGGGCCCCTCGACAGATGTTTTTAGAAGATAAATAACGAGCTAGGCTATTGTAAAACGAATGATTGATCTTTTAAAATGACATTTGATATGTGTTAAGGTGGTTCACGTAACGTTGGTGTTTGCTCGCCTGGTTGTTTACACCGGATATATAATAATCGTTGAATAATTGGCAACATCACAATCGCATAATTTTAATAACTGTCACTTATAGTACAATAAACTAAAATGTTACGAATTGGATCGTTTAAAAGGGATGTGTTTAATCCGCGATCCTAACCAAGTTAGCTAACTAGCAGGCTAACATCGAGCGATTTGACTCGTCGCTTCATTAACCGATTTATCTGCTTCATATTGAGAGGACAAAAAAACAAAAACAAACAAAAATAAAAAAACACTTGACACATATTTTCGTCTGTAATGATTATTTTTGCGCCACTGTTAGGCTTTGTTTGTACTTATCGTCTACCATAAAGTTCATTAATGAAAACTCAGCACTAACTTACAAGGTAGCATATTTTTATACATATTCGCTTTTATGTTATTAACATATGATAGTTATACTTTGCCATTTCTTTTTTTAGTCTTTTAGTGTATATTATATATGAAGAAAACCAACTTAACCAATGCACATTTTCTTAGTTAAACAGCCATATTGAATCTTTTAAAGCCTGACTGCGCCACTCATGGGTAGTTTCTCCTTTTTTTCCTTCCCCAGATGAAACTGACAATGTCTTGACAGAAAGACAATAAGTGGAATATCTAGAAGCTTTCATAATCGCTGTGTTATTGGATAAAACAGGCCCGCTGATGCCCAAACATGACTGAACTCAGACTGCAGTGTGCTCGCACCATACAGCTTCCACTGGACTCTATTAAATTATAAGACAGAAACCTTAAACCACATTTTCATCTGAGATCTACAGCACTGGTCCTGGAGGCGTTGGTTTTTATTCAGTAACAGTTGTAAAGTCTCCCAGGCCGGACCAGGGTGTGTTTTTAATAAGTGCCTTTGTACGGACATTGACATGGACGGTCCCAGTCGAAGCGGAGGCTTCAGGCAGAGTCGTCGCTCCCGCTCGCAGCGTGACCGAGAGCGGCGGCGGAGGAGAGCGGATCTCACTGAGCCTCCCAGGGCCTCGTCGCCATCCTCGGCCTCGGACCAGGAACTCTGCAGAGGAGACTCACTGCTCCGTGCCAACGGAGGAGAATGCAGACCCGGCTTCCCCGGGGCCAGACACCGGCCTCCGCGTCGGAGGAAGCGAGAATCGGTGTCTTGCGAGGAGGATATCATCGATGGATTCGCCATAGCCAGCTTCATAAGCCTGGAGGCCTTGGAGGTTTGTGTGCTTATCCATCTTTCTTTAGTCTGTAGTAAATGTTGCAATACTGTTTGGAGATTAGAAGTTGTGATATTTTGCATGTTAAGTTTAGGTCAAAATTTGCTACTGCTTATAATACCAGCTAATTAATACATGATTAGTGTAAATTGTGTAAAACAAATAAAAGCACAGTGAGTTGAATTACAGCAGTCCCAGTACAGAGCTTGAATATTTGCTGCTTTAACATGTTTTACTGTGTTACTTTGATAGATGGACTGTTCTCTAAAGCCTCCAGAACGGTCTGGCTTATTAATGGGTAGAGGAAGCAAAAGAAAGAGAGGTCTAGATGAAAATGGTGGGCCCCTGTCAGAGCCTGAGGAAGGACCTCCTGCTACGTACACCAACAGTTGGGAGCAGCGCAGGAAGATCAAATCAAAACTGAAGAGAAATAGAGATGCTAAGGTTAGTGCAGCAGTTTCTTCACACTTGACTATAAAAAAAAATCCAATATGTGAAAACGCCCATGAAAAATGTCACTGCAATATTTTCGGTGCAACAAACATTCAAGCAAACATTTCTAGAATAGTCCTGCGTAGATGTGCTTCTAACATGAACTCAGTTGGTTATTCAAAAATAAGTTTTTAATATTGAGCAGTAATGGTGCTGTATTGTTGGGGATATTAGACGCAGTGACTGGTCTAAACAAAATTTGCATCATGTGCATATGCTTCTCGTTATCCTAGCAGCAGTCAGAAGACTTCTGTATCGACTCAGTACAGATATCTGGAGAGCAGGGTGACCACTGCCCAATGTGTGTACATGTATATAGTTATGCAATTCAAAGTGTAGATTTCAGAAATGATGCCATGGGGAACTGCCACTTCTGTTAATCAAAGTGTACATGGTTATCAGTAGGGTTGGGTATCGTTTTCATTTTAACGATTCCGATTCTTATCGATTCCTAATTTCGATTCCAATAAGGTAAAAAAGAAAAACTTAGAAAAAAATGTGAATGATATCTAAGTCTTATTGCAAAACATTTAATTGTAGCTGAATACCATGAACAAAAATCAACAGGATAAAGAACACAAGGAACTTTTGCCTATGGTTTAAAAATACCATATCAAAAACAACTATCCAAACTAATATACATTTCAAGCATCATTGAAGCCAAATAAACACTCAGTAATTAAAAAGAACAAATAAAAATGAGCAATCACACAAATAAATACAACTGAACAAAGATACAATTGAAATAAACAGTTTTCAGGTACAGAAACTGTAATCAAATGTAAAATAGCACTGCACTTTATAAATAAAATATTACAAATATAGTTACAAAAGTGAGTCAGTCAAGAATAGCAAGTGAATTTGCTCTGTCTTTTGTTTGATTAACGTTATTATAGAGACGGCAGCAGGAATATTAGGCTGTTACACATGCGTTTTCTTTGTCAACTGTTTACATTCACTTAAGACATAACCAACTGTGTTTACAAGTTTTTTTTGTTGACATTTTTGTGTGTATTTGTCCGTTTAAGTGCAAAAAGATGTGGACTAGAACTCAGTTCAGTATTGTGCACTTTACAGTATGAGAGGTGGCTTTCTGTCGTTTTGGGTTTAGAAAACAGCGTGTGAGACTTCTCGCGCTTGAATGGTTTGAAATCACATTAAAATCACACTTTCTGTGCACACGCTTTGGCTGTGTGTGCTGCACAGAAAACAGCGCGTGGCTCTTTTTGAGCTTGAATGGTTTAAAGTCATATTAAAATGCGCACACAAGAATCGAAATTCGATAATGTCTTATCGAATCCACAGTTCTTGGAAATTTGGTACCGGTTCTCGATACCCAACCCTAGCTATCAGCCAGTGCGGTAATCTCAGAATGGCCAAATATCAGCTGATTTGTTATTTTGACCTATTTATCAGCCTGTAACTAACTACTGGCAGCCAACCCTTTTTTATCTTTGCAAGATAAAAAATAAATATATTTATATTCTACACTGTATTCTTTTCACCATGGATTGACTTTTTCAAATGTCGGTTTCAGTTATCTGGGAATCACATGGAGACAGGATACATTGTAAGTTGTTTTTTCCCCATGTGTTGTCTTTTTCTTGCTGCCCATAAATGTGACTTAAATGTTTCAAAATACATATTGTGCACATGCCAAGTATGGGCAAGTATGTTCACATAAAGGTTTTCATGGGCCAATGTGAATAAATCTAGATTTAAATTCAAAGAGACAAGATAGTCTATACATGATTTGACATTTTATTCTTATCCTAAACAAGGCGATGTAAACACTATGGAGTGCTAAACTCTCATGCAATGTATGCTTTATTCATACTAGAAGCCAGAGCGTACAAGTTGAAAACGGACTCGTAGATGTAATAACAGAGGTGGTCTTATTATTGGGAGAACTTAGATCATGTGTGCCTTGATAACCAATCACATTACAGCCTTGACGTCATTTGAGTTTTGTTCATAGTTGTGCGAGAGTCAATCACTGTTTGCGGATACCATGGTAATAAATGAGAATTGCCATAACCTAAAACACACCTGTCACCCAATTGTCTGCTACTTCTCTTATTAAAAAAGCATTTTTTCCCCAGTGTGTAAAAGATCAATTCTAAACTAATGTTTAAGAGCAAACATTTTGAAGATTATCCAATGGGCTGTCGATTCATTAAATAAGCCGTTTTCCCACAAAAGCGGTCTATTCAGCGTAGTGAAGCCTCTCCTGCATTGACATCCATTTAAAAAATGGCCTTTGGTCTCCTTCCGTGTGTAACGCAGCGTTAGCAGGAGTTTTTTTTTTTTTTTGGCTAACCTTGCCTTCAAGTGGCTTTGACAAAGGTATCCGGCTATCGCTGCAGCTGCATAAAAAGCAGAAACTTTTAGACTGATGAAACATCAAGACAATAAACACAAGATTGTGACAATATATGGTTTATGCGTGTTTTTCAAGCTGCCTCGGGGTAATTTCAATAAAGTATATGAATAATGCAGTGCTAATTGTATAAAATCCATGATGACTTACTGCACAAGCGTTTGTAGTGCATAAATTATGAAATTGTCATAAGGAAAATATAGGAAAAAAATTATATGCAATGCAATATACAAATTAGTGGTTATTGTTTAGAAGTGTTTTTGATTTATTAGCCAATTAAAAGCAAGAGATGAGAAAAAAATAAAACCTGGCAATTAGACAAAGGTCAGAAAAGCAAAAATGGCATTAAACTTGACATTAAAATTTCTGTCCCCTTCACTTCTGAAATGATGGCTTTGCCCCTTATATCATTCAAAAGCTTGGGTCTGGTAAGATTAATGTTTTTAAATTGAGAATTGTGCTTACCAAGGCTGCATTTGTTTGATTAAAAAAAAAAAGCATTTATTTAAAATAGAAATGTATTAAAATAGACTTCATAAATCTATTCACTGTCACTTTATAATCTATTTAATGTGTCCTTTGCTAAATAAAAATAAATATTAATTTCCTTAAAAAAAAATTTTACTGACCCAAACTTTTGATCGGGAAGTGTATGTTTTTGTATGTTTGCATGTCATAAATTATATCATAAACAAGGAAAACTATCATTGTAGTGCTATCACTTAATTATTTTATTTTTATCCCACAGTGCGATACAGAGAGTGAATCGGGAGATAAGGTAAAAACCTTTATTTGTTTACATCATTTTGCATGTATTTATGTATTGATGTGTTTTTCTATTTTCATAATTTTTTTCAATAATGACATTTCTCCCATTACTATTTAGGCTTCTGACAATATGGAGCCAGCATTCATCGTCTGCACAAGAGAAGGTAAATGTCAGCTGCCAGTGGCAGGTTTATATACTAGGGGTGGGAGAAAAAAAAATCTATTCTCTCTTTGATGAATCTGAAAATTTAGTTAGATTTTAAGTTTTGATTTTAACCGCAGATGCACGATGGCGCTGTGCACACAAACAGCCGTATTCTGCTTTCTTCCAATTCCACGCACACAGAGACACACAAAAACCCTTGAACGTTGCATAAAATAATCTTTTATAAAGTTTGAACAGGTTGAAACTTTGCGGGCTTCATTGCACAGGATATGCACTTTGCTTGATGTTATGCTTAAAATGTGCGGTCTCGCCCAACAATATTTCAGCATTTTGCCTTCAAAATGCTCTACGAAGGCATCATTATGCTGTTTGAAATGCAGTAGATCTATATATTCAATACACAACTTGTTTACTGACTGACAGCTGCTTTCAAATCTAGTGCTTCATGTAAGTGGTTAAATGCACTTGCATCCCAACAAACTTATGTGACGTGAAATTAATGTAAACAGTCAGAGATTAGACAGGCAGGACAAACATCTGACATGTCAAAATGGAGCTGTACATTTACATAAATGCGGCCTATTAGATCTCCTGCTGCCTATGATGTCATCAGTAATAATCAAACTGATAAAAGTCAGTAATAAATAGTCAGTGATAAAGCTGAAAGAAAAATCACTCACTGCTCTTGATGGCCAAATGTTCAGATACTGAAAGCACTCTTTTGTTTATATTTCTTTGTTTTTGTTTATTATTTACTATTTGCTTGTATATAGGGCTTGACATTAACTTTTTTGCTCGTCAGCCACTGTGACTAGTGGTTTTCCAAAGTTACTAGCCCCTCAACATTTTCACTCGCCATAATTTTGACATCGATACCATGGGGAAAAACTGAAATGAGTGAGTGGTGGGTTTGTGTGTCATCTCACTGTCAGAGAGATGAGAGAGTGTGAAAGTGCAGCTGGTATTGTGTATCTACTCTGTGGAAAATTAGTATACGTTTCAGATATTTCAGTATCAATATACATCCAAAAATCTTTTTTATTTTTTTTTTATTTTTTATTTTTGATAACACTACATTGCACTAGTTTATTTCAGATGCCTTTTTAAAAGACTACAATTGAAAAGTGTATATATTATATATAAAATTTAACCTGCCAAAGTGGCTAGTTGGGGCAACTGTTACGCGCCAAAGATTCCCACCCGTAGTAGTTTCTCACACAGAAAAAAAAAATCATCGATAATCGAATCGTGAGGTGCCTAGAGATTCACATCCCCTGTATGTTTTAGGTATTTGAATTTGACAGTGAATTAATGAACTTGCAATTTATATGCCACACTGATATTTTTTCATGAAGAAAAAATTATTTTGTGCATTCGTACATGAATTTGTTTGGTTATTTTGTTGTCATAAATCTTGGAAAACAGTACTGCATGGATTACATTGTAGCGCTCTCTTTTTCCATAGCAGTTAACTCCAACTCTGCAAGTGCTGCTGCGGGCAACGGTTGCCCCCTCTTGCCCTCAAATAGCTCACTACCCCTCCTGTCAGTCACACCCCGGGTCTCTGGCCTGGAGAGGAGTCAGGAGAGGAGTATGGAGCAGCCTTACCCCGAGCCCATCTCTACCTCATCCTCTCTGCCTAGCCTTGCAGCCCATTCCACGGCTTCTGTCTCCAACTCACTTCCTGATCAGCGTAATGGAAATGGTGGTCCTCATCACCGTCATGATCCTAGCCCACCACAGCACAAACACAAGCCTTTCCTCCCTTTTCATGGAAAGTTACAATCGATCTACGCAATGGGCAGCAACAACAGGTCAGTGTTGTGAAACAGTGTGTATTTAAACTTAAATATTAGCCTCAGCCTTCTAAAACCAATCATGCTGTTAAAGCCAATAGAATAATATCGACACACCTACAGTCTGTTCTCACATTTTCTATTTGTATTGTAAAAAAAAAAAAAAAAAAAAATGGAAAAAGCTGTATGAAATTGGTTATTTCAATGTGTTTGCCTTGCTTGACACCGCTTCCATAAAGGGTACATGGGTGTTTTTTTCCCCCAGTCCACCTGGAAACAAAGTAATGTTTACAAGCTACTAGGTTGATACAATGAGTGTACCTCACTTTGAGTTACACTACCGTTCAAAATTTTAGAGTTAAACATGATACTTTTAAATGGCACAACTGTTTTCAACATTGATAATAAGACACGTTTTTTTTTAGCTAATTGGCATATCGCAATGATTCCTGAAGGATCATGTGACACTGAAGACTGGAGTAATGACTGCTGAAAATTCAGCTTTGCCATCACAGGAATAAATTAAAATATAAAACAATTAGTTATTTTAAGTTGTAATAATATTGCACAATATTACTGTTTTTATTCTATTTTTGATCAAATAAATGCAGCCATGGTGAGCATAAGAGACTTATTTCAAAAACTTCTTCAAAAATATTACTGCCCCCAAACGGTAGTGTATATTATAATTGAAAGAACAATTATTATAATTTTTCATTACGACTATCATTGAGGTTTAATCAAAGATATGGTGAATATTTTTATTTATTTACGTGCATCAGATGGTTCCTATCATATTGTGCATCTCTTACTCAGCTGCAATCTGATTTCATTTGTCAGAAGAGTGTGTATTAATATAATAGACAGATTGTATTCCCTAAACACGCGATGTGGCATTGGTTTTCCATCAGGAGCAGTACCTCAGGCAAGCCCCCATCTTCATCAGCTTCTTCTACATCAATCAGACCACCTACTCCTGCTACAAGTGTGTCCCTAGGTCGAGGCCCAGGGGGTGTGGGGACCGTAAGACCCTCTTCTCGACCAAGTCCTGGTGCTGTCTTCACACCATCGCCCAGCCTTCCCCCACCTCCTCCTCTTATGCAGGTGTCACCCCACCGTTCAACAGGTAAAGTTGCTAACCGATGCACTACACAAAGATATGAAATGCTAACAGCTGTTATTTTGTGCTTGTCAGTGAAATCTTCATATAAATGAAAGGTGTATGTCCTTTGTTCAGAAAGATGAAGTTCTTTCTTTTCTATTAATTTAACAGATCAGGATCTAACACAGTCAAATGTTGCCTCTGGAGGACCGTCTGTGTCAAGTTCGAGCTCTGGGGCGTCTAGCAGATCCTCGCAGGCCCAGACATCTATCCCTACAATGGCCTACCAGTTCCATCAGCACAATCACCAGCACCAGCACACTCATACTCACCAACACTTCTTACATCCCACAGCTGCACCACCACCATTGGTAAGGAGTCAACTAGCCCATGGATGGCTTATTTCAGAAAGTGGCTGATTATGACATTTCACGCTTTGACATTTCTCTCATGGTTGTTGTTTTTCAGTTTGAGAAGTTTCCAGGCAAAATAGACGGTCTCTTTCGACACCCAGTAAGTGTTGTATTGAATTTGTAAGCATTGTTTATTAATGAAGTTAAATTTAAATATGTAGGGCAATTTTCAACAGTTTCTAGTTATTCTGAGTGTTTTATATTATTAGATAACCTTTTCTGTTATCTAATAATATAAAATTATTATTCATTTCTCTCCTCTTCTGCAAAGTATTTTCCTCAGTACCCACCATCTGTGCCTGGAATACAGCCTGTTCTTCCGCCAGCAGGACCTTTCAGTTCATTGCATGGAGCTTTTCAGCCTAAGGTAAGAGTTGCTTATCATTTAGTCTGTGTTTTGAATATTGAAATCTAAAAGCTCTGTGTATAAATATTTAAATCAGGTGAAGGATGCTTGTGTATTACCACAGTATCCAGTGATCATGGAAAGCTAATAATGTGCTGTCTGTCTACTGCATAAAAACATAAAAAGTAGCCATATTTTGCTAATAATGTACACTCCTGTTCAAAAGAAGAAATGAATATGTTAATTCAGCAAGGATGCATTCAATTGGTCAAAAGTGACTTTAAAGACATTATTTAAATTTTTTATTCATCAATGAATCCTGTACAAAACCTATCATGTTTTCCCCAATTATATTATCAGCGCTGTTTTCAACATTGATAATGAGAAATGTTTCTTGAGCCACCAAGAAACATATTAGAGCGTATTAGAATGATTTTTGAAGGATCATGTAATACTGAAGACTGGAGTAATGGCTTTTGAAAATTCAGCTTGGCCATCAAAGAATTAAATTAAATTTTTAATATCTTAAAATGGAAATCAGTTGTTTAAAATTGCAATAATGTTTCATAATATTATTCTTTTTACTGTACTTTTAATCAAATAAAAGCAGCCTTGGTGAGCATAAGAGACATCATTCAAAACATAAAACAAACTGACACCAAATGTTTGAACAGTAATACATGCATGTTTATTTCAGTTGCTACATTATATTTAGCATGAATGTTTTTCTGTCACACAAGTTCAGTGGTATTTAATGCATTTATAGTTATCTTAAAATAAGGTTAATCAGGATTTAGATAAGTCTTGTTGTTCATAACATGAAGACATAAAGTCATCATTTTGTTTTTAAATTACCATTTTCTACTCTTTCTTAAATTTGTCATTTTTAAACTGTATCTTTTAAAGGACTTTATGAATGACCAACCTGTGAAATAGGGCTAAAAAAAAAAGACATATTTTGTTTTTCTGCAATATATGGCAAGATTCAAACTATTTTACCAGATTAATTGAATAGCTTTATTTGGAAATAATTAAGAATTCTAGAATGATTGGGGTGATTCTGTAGGGCAGTGCATAAAAAAATAAACATTTGCAATCATTGATAAATACAATAGAGGGTATGCATTGATGCCACTTCCCCGCCAGAACACGCCCTCTCAGCCTCAACTGCGAAAACGCCAGTAAAACAAACGATTGTTAGTTTAAACTGAAGTTTGGACTCGATATAGTGTTCCTTACAACTTACCAAAGATCCAGTGATCCATGGGTATAGACACGCAGCTAGAAATCGTGTTTTCTAGCATTTATGTGCACCTGATTTCATCGCTGGGGAAATACATAAAGCAAATTTGCTTGTGAGCGCTTTATATAAATACAATATAGGTAGGTCTAAGTCTGGGTGATCACTTATATCAATGTTATATATTGTCCAGCCCTAAAACTTGTGTATTTTTTGTCAGTGTTTATTTAAAAACATCAATTTATATAGAATATAAGATGGTAAATATTTCATTGATGAGATGTCAATACAATATATGACAACAATACAATATATAGGATATGATTTTACAGCAAAATCCAACAAATTGGCTCTAAATGATAACTGCAAATCCAAATTCTGCTGCCTGGAGTCCAGTTGTTTCTGTGAACTGCAGCGATCCATTTGCTTTCTCTTTTCTATAGCTTTTGACAGTCTGTAAAAATATACCTCAGATTTCTTGTCAAATCTATCAAAGCTCAAAGCTTTTTTCCATTTTAGATTTAAAAAGTTGATGGACAATCTGATTTGTTAGGATGATCACTTTAATTGAACTTTTTAATACATAAAGCTAATTTTTGGCACCAATTCAGGCACTTTTTGCACTGTTGAACCTATGAAGTGGGTTTGAACAGTGTGTTGTTATTGACAGCTTGTTGCCCTTCAGGGAGCTGCTCCAGAGATGACTTCTGGTTTGGGAGTTGTACCACCCCATCTGCAACCTAAAGCACCAAGGGTAAAGATGCTGTATCATGTACATTTGTATCATACATCATTATAAAGAAACTTTAGTTTGAATAATGTATGTTGTTTGTGTTTCTGTGTCCACAGCTAACAGACCCATTTGCACCACCACCAAAAGTCAGTAATGTACGTTTTACTCTTTAGTTCTGTACTTAATTTATTTTAGTTGTTGACCTCTAAATGAATAGCGGGGAATTCGTTTCTAACTGTACTTAGACGGTCTCTTTACAGAAACCTGGAAAATGGTGCGCTATGCATGTCCGTGTGGCTTGGATGATTCTAAGGCATCAAGAAAAGTCAAGGTTTTTGCGTTCATCTGTGTTTTCATTTGTAGTTCTAATGCAGAAAATGGGTTACAAACTGGTTGAAATATTTCCTAGTAATTTATATTGACATATAATAACATTTTGACCATGAAACAATGAGATTTTAGTGTTTTTAAGTTTTTAGTGGTGTCATTGCTGTTGACCTTCTTTTTGTCACTATCTTCCTCAGCTTATGCACGCTGATCCACAAAAGCTCGACTTCCGTAATGACCCATTGCCTCGACTCCCTGGCCCTGGTATTGGTGGACTAGGAGGTCTAGGACCTCTTGGTGGTCCCCTTACCCCAACACATGATCTTACAAGACCAGGAAGCCTGTTTGCAGCCGCTGGTGGGTGATAATCCTTATACTCATTTCTGCAACCAATTTAGGAATTTCGCAGGTAACACTGTGATTGTTCTTAAGCTATTGAAGTTGTTTTCACCTAAACAAATATTGTTTTCAGATACAAGACACTTTGACAGCACAATTGTGCTGTTGTACAAAGGTTTTAAATTAGAAATGCTTATGGAGGATATATGACACAAACTTGTCAACACTCAATGGTAGTCCATTTATGGGTGTTTAAGCTTTTGTCTGAGTTGACCTATGTCTTCTCAGGTGGAGTCAATCCGTCCTCCACACCATTCATGCCTCCAACGCCCCACTCTTTCCTCACCCCAGCAGCACATCTGGGTAAGAGACTGTCTCTGAGAAAGTAGAGGCATCAAAAGCCAATGTGACCCATGCTGCTCTTGTTTCTCTGTGCAATTCTGTACTTCAGGCTTGCTTCACTCGCTAGCTTTGTAGAGCATAATTATCTATGTATTTAGTAGAACAATGATGTCTGATTTCATCATCACTAACAGCTATGTTTCTTGTTGCAGAGCCATATGTTCGTTCACCCCCCTTCTCCTCTTTGGGAGCCTTGGGTTCTGGTGCCTTTGGAGGCCTAGGCAGCCCCACGATAGGTTTGTCATGCTATTTTGTCTTCTAGGAATATATATTAATCAGTAGGATTGCTTTTACTTGAGGCATCTTTACACGTAAAAAGCGGCACAGAAACCTAATCTGAAGCGGCATAAAACCATGAAAATGTGCAATTACACAGACTGTTTAAAGCTTGGTTTATACTTGACGTATCTGCAAAAATTGTCATTGCGGAGTGGACGGTAGTACGCATTGAGTGCGCGAGACCCCATTTCGTTTGCCGGTGTGCACTGCGGTTTTTTTTTTTTTACTTTTTGCACGGCTCCTAATCCGAAGATACACGACTTCGAGGCGAATCTAGCCTATTTACGTCTCATTACACCAGCACCTAGTTTGTGCATCTAAATTAAAAAGGTTTATTGTGTTATTGTAGGCTCATTTTGTAAATGTAAGCAACATAAGGGTCCATGTTTAATAAAAATGTTCACGAAGCTAAATGATAATGTCTAGTGAAATTTGAAAATATTTAAGAGATTGTTAATTTAGTTGTTCTCATATCCATATATTTTGTTTCTAATGTCACAAGTAATAATCTTAAGGTTTTACAGGGTTTCATACGATTCTTTTGTAGTGTAGTATTGGTGTTGTACAAAAATAAACATCGTCACTGTGTACCTTACTACTTCTCACCACTGTTTCCTGATGGTAACAGAAAAGTACAAGTACAATGGTGAGTGTCAAGTATAAACGCTTCGTCCATTTGGGGAGGTGCGTGCGCAGTCAGCGGAGGCTCGCGCTGTGGAGCCAGGCGAAAGTAAACAAGAGTTGATGCTTATCTGAAGTGCCATAAATGCATTTAGACCGGAATTAAATTTTTGTGAAACAATGCAAAGTTAAAAGATTTTACCAGTTCACGTGACATTTCCAGGTCGAGAGATCAGTTTTAAAATGAGGCTTCCTCCTACATCAGTGAGAAGTTGTTGAGGGGTGAATAAAAATCTGATATATCTTGATTTGTAGTTGTTTTAGTTTTTGTGTCATTGTAATGCTTGTTTTATCTTATTTAAAACCCCCTGGTTGTGAACCACTGCTCTATAGGGATGCTCCGATCGATCGGCCGGAGATCGGTATTGGCCGATAATCATTTTATGACTCGATCGGCACTCCCTAAACTTGGCCAATCTCACGAACCAATCGCAATTTGATGATGTCAGCGCTTGGGGTAGTAGGAAATATTCAAACAAGAGCTCTGAAGGCCGAAGTGGAGAAGGGTTCCATGTGAACAGCAGTTGAACATGGGTCAGTCGGTCCTAAGGGATGGGCGAACGCCATTTGTAAATTATCGATATACAGTAGTTTGATACGAACACATCTGAAAAATAGCGGAGTACGCAGAATGAGCTGATGCAGGGAAAGTGCATGATACAATTTGTCCTAAACATGACACGTGCTTTATATTTAGGGCTTTAAAATAATTGGTAAGATATAGTTAACATGTATAGTTTAAAGCAGCTTGCCCTGTCAGATGCTTTGAGAGATAGGCTACTTGTGCTGACAGACCGATAGCCTAATGTACATACTTGTGGTGTTTAATGCGTTTGAAATGTGGTGCTTTCCTCAGTGCATAACTTACATTTCACAGGTATATTCTCCATCTGTAAATGTTAGAAAGTCATGCAAATATGTCAATTTTTCTGTAAGGAGTGGACGAGCCTTCTGCAAGTGAATCTCCGCTAAAATTCAGGCTTTCATGAATGAGGGCCGCCACGTGCATGCGCGGCAAACAGACGGAGCGCAATAGAATGGGAATGCAATAATAATGACTAAAATATACATATTTCTAAAATATTTGTTGTTTGACAATAAATGTGCCATATGTGGAATTTTAAACCTACAAGTATATTTTTATGAAAGTGAATTGGGTAATCAAATATAGGTTAATATGCTTTTGTTTTTATTTTCATTTTTAGTTTAGTGAATTTTAAAAAAAATTAATACATGCCTACATTACATTCACTGTATTTGTTCATAGCCTTCAATATCAACATTGTTTTTAGGATATCATTGGGCAGGATGTGAAATAAAATTATTATTAAAATAAATACAGATTTTTCTTTATCCAAATAGAAAAACGTAGAAAATACCAGGATATATACAGTGTATCGCCATTCAACCAAAAAATACCCAGATTTTTTGGCCATATCGCCCAGCCCTATTAAGTATCCTGATATGCATAGTGTTATGCCCCATTTTAAAGGCATATTAAAATGTTCACTGTATAATGAATACTTTTGTGATTTATTTAGTACCCTGTTAAAAGAATAGTTACATTAATTACATAATTACCATAAAATGTAACAAAAATATAATAAAGGCAACATCTATAGCATTTTTTATAGTCTATAGTAATGTTTTTTTTTTTTTTTTTTTTTTTTTTATCTGAAAAAAGTTAACAGTGATCAGAGAGCTTACAAATCAGTGAAGCATTGGTATCGGCCGATCACCATGACAAGAAATCGGTACTCTGTATCGGCTGCAAAAATCCTGATCAGAGCATCCCTACTGCTCTATCTTGAATGTGTTTTTCTAACAATTCTTAAGCGTTTTAATTTAAAAGGTTTCTCAAAGGTTAATTTAAATCTTGCTTTTATCAGTCACATTCTTCTCTAAGCTAAATACTAATCAAATTTGTTACCTTTCCTTTTAGCGGCAAGTGTATTTGGACATAAGACTGAGCCCTCTGCAAGTGCTGTTGGAGGACTAGGTAACCCCCATGATCCATGGAATCGTCTTCATGTTGCCCCTGCCTCTTTCCCCTCTGGATCTTGGGCCAAGGGACCAGAGAAAAAAGATGATAGAGGAAAGGAAGTGGAGAGAAGAGAACTGACTCATATAAAAGATGAAAAGGACAGGTATGACATGACAACAAAATACAATTTTTTTTTTTTTTTTTTTTTTCCTATCTGTTCACTTTCAATGGTTTGTTGTCATTTAGGCAATTTTCAATGGGGCTTTTAAGATTAAAAGTGAATTATCTATTGTATCTTTCAATTTTACTTAAATGGTTTGTTACTGTTTCACACAGAGACAGTCTCATGTATGGACGCCCACCAGTGCGAATGTCACCTGGTGTCCCATCCCTCAGGCACCGCAGCAACACCCCCAGTTCACATATGAATGGCTTGGGCCCACTGAGTGGAGGTGGGGTCCCTTCAGATGGCCAAAGCAGAGAGCGTGAGCGTGAACGAGAAAGAGAGTCAGACAAGAGACAACATTCTGCATCCAGGGCACCAGCGTTGGCTTCCTCCACCGCACCGGACAGACCTCGATCTTCAACATCTTCTATTCTCACATCCTCTCCTTCTAATGTCCCCTTAGCTTCTTCTCCTCTAGATCTATTTCACCGACAGCCACCACACACTCTCAGCGCAGAATCCAGTCACTCTTCACAAAGAGAGAACAATGGTCCAGCCTCTTCCTCCTCTTCTAGTTCGCTTCCAGTAAAGAACCCTGATCGGACCACAACTCCGGTATCCAAGCCTGTAACTTCTGTGCTGCTCCACCCCCAAGTCAAGGTCAAAGAAGAGCGTAAAGAGGAGCCTGAGCCAGTGCCCATCTCCATACCGCATACCGCTGTACCTCACAACTTTGAACGGCCCAGCAGTCGACACACACACCATCCATCCACCCCTTCCTCAACCCTCTCATTGACACCTACACCTGGCATGCCTCTTCCTCCTCCAACTCCACACCCTCCCCACCATCTGTCCCTTTTAGATCGTACACGGGCTATTGATGCCTATTTCGGTGGTGCTGGAGGTTCAGCCGGACTGGTATTAGGTGCAGCAGCTGACCGTTTCCCACCACATCCTCATGGTCCTCCGCAAGGTCATTCCCAAGCCACTCACAGCTTTCCCTGGGACCCATGGAGGGATCTGGCTGCCCAACAACAGCAGCAACGCAGGGAAGTATTGACTCTGAGGTCAGATCCCCACCTTGCACTTCGCTCTGATCCACACTTGTCTAGACTTCTCCAACATCAGCAGGTACAGCGATTCTTGGAGGCTGAGAGAGCTGCAGTAGCGGCAGCTGTGGCGAACAGCCCGCACCATCCACCAGTACCTACCTCTTCGGCTTCAGCTTCAGCAGGCAGGTCAGAGTTCAGTTTGATGTCCCACCCATTTGAGGAGGAACAACGTGTTCAGATACTGCGAGAAGACTTTGAGAGAGCACGGTACTTTGGGATGCATCCACATCCACACCTGTCTGCACCTCACCTTCCTAGCCCGTCTCATGCTGCACACCTAGAACAGCTTCACGCAGGGCTACTGTCTCACTCTCATCTCCATCCAGCTGGAGCCTCCGCACAAGCATCACATCACCCTGGCCTCTACTCTAGACTTGGACCTCTGCATTCACACTCTCACGTACCTAATGGCATTCTAACCAAGAACCCAAGTCTAGTTGGGGCATTGTCAGTTGGGGCTCCACCACCTCTCATTCCATCTGTTAACAGATCTTCTACTCCACCCCGTGGCTCCAGACTTGGCGGGGCTAGAGACTTGTCCCTTTTTACCACGCATAAAGACGGTGAGTCGAGATAGTCCAAGGTGAAGCTTGAGGAGCTTCCAGAACTACTTTTCTGAAGAAACTGCTCCTCGCATGGCAAGGTTCTGCAGGACACTCAGAAAGAGCTAAGCTTCACTGACCATACACAAGTGTTGAAACAGCCTGGGAAGGCAACAGAGACACTGCCCAGGGCTGTTTGATATATTTATCCACTGTGGTGCAATTTAGGTACTCTCTTGCTGTGGCCTGGTTTTTATGTAGGGTTTAGAGGCCTGTGGATGCTCAAAGACAATTCATTACTAATAATATGAAGACAAGTTGTGTTGAAGAGTGGTGGATCGAAAATTGCGAACCTGTTTATCTCTGTGAACTCAAGGAAAATCTATTGTAGAGTTCTGGTCCTCTGCTTTGCATTTGAAGAACGAGAAATCGGACCCTGGCTGAAGTAATCAAGTACTTCTCATTGTCTGAATCAGCACTGTTGGCAAATGTACGAATTAAAAGAAACACTTGGTCCACATTCTGCTTTAAATATTCATGTCATCCATCAGACAACTTCCATTAACTTCAGAATGAACTTAAGATTTATTTTATTCTTTAAAAAAAGTTATTATGAACTGTATGTACATCTTGTTGGATAATATTTTAAAAATTTAAGGAAAAGAACTGTCTCCCATTCATTAGTCTGACTCAGTACAAGAGCTGGGCCAGAATATAGTAGAATAGTGATATTGCTTTTGTAATAAGTATTGTTAACATTAATTACCTTCCATAATAAATATATTCACTTTTTATGTTATGTCATGTTTCAGGTCTCACCAAATGCACTCACTTGTTGAAATAAGTCAGAAATGATTATTGTCCAGCAAAGCACTTCAGTGATATATTTTGCTCCAATATACTGGTTATGTTAAGCCAATGTACTGAGGATGTATCAAAGCCAGCCTATACAGTTCAGAGAATTGTATATCTTCATACTTTGGGAAAGGAGTGTGTTATTTCTATGTTTTCCACAGTTGAAGCCTTTGGAAGTCTCCAACAACCATCATCCAAGTGGCACGAGGCATGTCGACTGGACAAAAAGAGTGCACGTCTTGTACTTGCAGCTAAACTATAAGATTAGAAAGACTCTTGAGATACAGGACATTCTGGATTAATTATTTGAGCAAAACATTTTATACATTTTAAATATGTCCCTTTTGTCCCTTGAAAAGATCCACAAAGATTAATTATTAAAAAAAATGGTTGGTTATTTACATGTGTTAGTGTATTGATTCATTGTGCAAGTATAAATGATGCATGGTGTATTACTGTCCCTTCTTGTGAAGGCCAAATTGTGACTTATCTGACTAAACTGCATATTTTCTTAATATATGTGGCCCATGTGCACTAAACATGAATTGTCACCATAAGTAAAGTCAGGAGATCTGAAGTTGTATACGGCATAAAAATCTGTAGGAATATTTGTTAGTGTCTTTGGATAAAAACGTTCATAAATTGAATCTAAAATTAAATTGGTGAATAGAATCATATCAATAACTTGTACTTTGTCAAACTGCTGCCAGCCAGGCAGTGAGAGATAATCTTAAAACAAAAATAGTTTGAAAAACCAAATGTTATTATAAAGTTCCGTGCAAACGAATCATGGGTTCGTTTGAAATAGAAAAAGAAAGTGAACTTTCAGTAACGGCTGAGGCATGCTGCAGAAACCGTCTCAGAAGCCTGCAGTGAGTGAAGTGCGCGCTGAAGCACGTCTCGCGAGATGTCTATTCGCTCCGCAACTTGGTCAGCAGTCGTTCGTTCCTCCATTTCGCTGCGTCGAAAGTCTCCTCCCCGCAACCGCTAGATTCAGCGATTCCGGACCCAGTCTCTCTCGGACCGTTCTTTAACTTGATCCTACGAACCTGCCAGTACCTCACTGGGTACCGAGAGACAGTTTGGAATAGTCTCAACACGGATTGAGTACGATTTGAAGCGGATGGCGACTCCTTCAGCGAGAATTTAGTAAAAGAAAAGTGCTCGGAAATTTCAGGTAGGTGGGAACTTAAGATGGCGGCGGTGAGAGGAGGGGGGAATGGTGGGGAGGAAGTGATAGGAGGGGGAGGAGGGTAAGGGGGTCACTGGTGGGGTTTTTGACATGGCGGGACAAGTTGACTTTCAAGCGGTCGGGTGCAATAAGTACGGGTTTTGTAAGATTATGTACAGTACGGCCTTTATTGAGCTGACTCGATTTGGATCAACAGCACTTTTTTTTTTTACCATTGCACCAACCTCAGTATAATCTTTAAATGCAATATATAGAAGTGTATCTAAATCCTTAGCAAGTCAGGTGGGTTCCGGTTTCCTTTGTACCGCACACTTTTGAGAGGGCTAGCTGGAAACGAAACTGTCGTCTGTCACTGCGAGTGCAACAACAACCAAGTTGTCATTTTGTGCGTTTTACTTTAGCCCTCAGTGCGTTTAATGTATCATTATTCAAGGCGTTTTTTAATATAAAATGTCATATTAACCAATGCATTGCTATGAGTCATGAAGATAAAGCTAATCCAGTATATAGTAGGCATGACAGATTGTAGAAATGTTGACTGTAGTGATGTAAAGTCCAACTCAGAGTCATTTCTGCGCATCAGTTCTTTCGAGCAAAGAACCGACTCAGGAACCGACTCAGTGTTTCCTTGTCGTCCAGTGGTCCCTTACATGCTCTAGTCTAAAACTTCTCTAATAAAGCTACATGTAAGCACATTTTGTAGTTTATTACCTTTTTTTGTTGTTGTTGTGAAAGTTATTTGTAATGTCAGTGTATTTGCAACCTAAATATAATTGTGCCTACATTAAATAGTACTAAAATGTACTTGTATATATTGTCAATTATTTTACAAAGCTTTTAATAAAATGCTAAAATTATATTAAAAATAACTGTTTCGTATGCGTGTTGATCGAACTGTCAATCAATTACGTGACAGTATACTTGTTTATAAAACTCCCACGCATTAACTAACTTTCATTTCCAAAAGATCCGACTCAAAAGAATGATTTGTTCGCGAATCGGACATCGTTGGTTGACTGGCATTTTTGTCTAGCGTGACCCCGCGCAGTGACGTCAAGACGTCGTTCCTGTAATGGGTGTATAAGAAATATCCAGTAATATATTTGTTTATTGACAAGTCTTTAAAAAACATTGATATGGATATAATGATGAGCTATAGTTTATTCTTCATAATTGCATAACTTATGTGTACACTCGTGCTCTTTGCCCGAGCACAAGCAGTGTGTGCAGCGCGCGAGCGCTTGATACGGTGTGTGTGTATTTATATATCTCAATGTGTTTGTCTGAGTCAGATAATAACAGACACCGTCTCACGTACTATTGCACAAGAGTCAAGGAATACAGCTCCCTGTCATTTTTAAACGCCAAAAACATAAATGAAACGTTATCGTGTCGGCTCCATTGCAACGTCCGTAAGCTATTAGCATTCCTAGCTTGCTAAAGGCCCATGTGTGTGCACCCGCCTCATGTATACAGGGCTGCCGGCTGCATTCGTTATCTGTATTCGGTATTACACGTTAACCGCATCCTATCTTCTGTAATTTATGGGCACTTCTTGGAGAATAGCGTCCGAACAAGCTGTAACTCGTCGCTAAAGGCTAACTGAACGTGAAGCACCCACACTATTGTACTGAATGAGACCGCTTGTCCGGTAATATATGTCCGGCTATACAACAGTTTTTCTTTTTAACTTTTAAGTGACTAGGTGTGTGTTTTAAAAGTTGTGGGCATTTAGTGTTCCTGTTCAAAACAGGATATTTTATTTCGTTTAGCATATGCTCGGTAGAAGCCGGCTGTTTGAAAATTAATATTAGCGACATGTACTTAAGTATTTCCTATAGTTTTAAAAGAGAGTACTGTCCGTGTCTCGTGTATTCAGCCAACCAGAACTGGTAAAAACAATTTGACCTGTGTTTGCTCTAAATTATTTGGCTGCACATTTTAACCACCGACCACGTAGAATAGACAGGGTTTGAGGAAATTACACTGTTTGAATTCTAAGAAAACACGTTTTTCTCAAATGTGGCATCACGCTCTTGCTGTTTCTTCAGGATTATAGATTTGATGTTACACAGATGATCGAATTCATGAAATTCACTCCAAATGTTTATCTTTAGACCCTCAGATGCAGCGGTACCCTTGATCTCAGCAACCTGGAAGTGGAAATCACGGAAGAGACTGGTGCTTCATCACATACAGGTATTTATTAAGTTAATTCCTTTTCCGTTTTTATGCATGCCCACTCAGAATCTGCAGCTGTAGAAGAATTACACACTTTCCACAGAACTGTAATGTCTTGTCACTCATAAAATTCTTCTACCCCTTGCTTTTGTTCTCTCAGCTTTGTTAACACCATGTTTAAATACCACTTGAAAAATGTATGCACAGAAAATTTGGGGAGGAAAAAGTCAGCAGATTCCACATAGGTTCTCAACATGCATGTCATGTATTTTTGCGTTGTGTAAAGGGTTAGTCATGATGCGTCTCATTGTTCTTTCAGGTTCAGTGTGTAGCACTGCCGGTTCTGAAGCAGGACAGTCTGGGGAAGAGGCGGTGCAGCAGCGCACCTGTCCGGCAGTGGCTGTGCTGGGTGGCACCTCCACGGCTGCGCAGAATGTGGCCGGGCCACCCCAGCATGCCCTGCAGCCGGTCGCAGCTGCCACTCTACCACCGTCATCTGTTGACATCGGCACTGGATCTCAACAGCAGAAAGGAGACTCAAAAGCTGCATGTAAAGAACAGACCATCGCTCACGTTCAACGAAACATCAACATCAAGGAACCAGAGGATTTATTGGCTGTCCAAAGAGGACTGGTGTCAGCTACTGATAAAAACTCACAAAAGCTTACAGACGCATTGGAGGGTCAGACTCCCTCAGACAAACTTTTTGAGAGCAGGACTGATAGCATTGCGCAAAAACAGGATTTGCTTTACGGGTGTAACACAGAGCAATCAAGCCTTGCATACAGGGAGACCGATATGGCGGAAGGATCCAGCACAGGCCACTGCCAAGTTTGGAGCCAACACCCTGAGGTTGCAGGGGGTGTCCCTGCACCTATTGAGACAGAAAAGGGAGCCTTGCCTCCAGAGACAATCAAATTGGACTACAAGAACATGTGTGGAAAGCACACACCTGGAGCAAGCCCCTGTGACCCAAGAACAGAAGTCATCCCAGCAGTCTCAAGTGCAGTTAAGACAAAAGACAGAGACATTGAGCAGCTTCAAACAACTCCCCTTTTTCAGACAAATCAGACTGCCGCCTCATCTGCATTTGGCGCCCCGCAAGAACAAAGTACGACAAATTCAGCGAAGCAGGCTAGTAAACTTGACTCTAAGGAGGCTATGGAAGATGTCATGCAAGATCTGCCTAAAACAAACAAAGAAGGATCCGTTAGTCCAAGTAGACAAACCTTGTCAGCTGAGGGAACAAAACAAGGTATTAGTGGAAATTCTCTTTGCTCAGGATATTCATCATCAAAGCAAGGGGGGCAACACATTACTCCTGAGAGTGGAAATAGCATGCCAAATGACTCAGATAAGGGTGGCTGTTATCCCCCAGAGGACTGCAGTAAAACACAAAGGGCTACACAAAAGACAAGCCCCCTTCCTAAAACATCTGGCATGCCCACCCCGCCTGAGAATACAAAGTTTGTGCAAGAGCTAAGCTCTCAGTGTGTACATGTAAGTGAAACCCCCAAAATGTTTCAGTTGGGTAAAGAGACTAGTGCAAGGGAGGGACAAGGCAATGAGAAAGTCTCTGTTGATGGAGATCTGTGTTGTAACTTGGCTGCTAAAGAAGTATTTCACAACATTTCTGTTGATGAACCAAAGCTGTCTGGGCATGGGACATGCACTGACAATGTACAGGTCCCCATTGTGAATGAAAGGTCCCAAGTCATGGTTTGCGGCTCTTCTGGTGTGATTTTGAAGCAGAATGACAGTGCCAATCGAATAGAAATATCTATGTCCTCAAATCACCAACAGGATAGGAGCATGCTGCTAGAATCAGATCAGCCAAATCTGTCTGAATCTTTGGTCCAACAAGTACAAGAGTCCATTCCAACAGATCAGAAACTCTCACAAATTCAGATATGTTTGAATGACACACCAGATATTGTGAATGTGGAAGAGAGGCAGGAAGTGAGGGCAGAGGCTCTCAATGCTGTCAAGGTGAAAGATTTGATTGATGTAGGTATTTTAATGCAGCCTGATTTGGAGGATACATGGCTGGTCGTAAGTGAGATAGACGGACAGTCCGAGCATGCAGAGATGGAGGTCAGCGAGGAGTCTCTGGTACAGTGCCATGAATCCCAGTCAACTGTTGCTGTATATGAATGCACTGTGCCCTGCTTTACATCAGCTGCCATTCATAGTGAAGTTAAGCTGCTGTTAACTGACAAAAAAGAGGAGGAACCAATGGAAACATTAACGCAAGACTCACAAGCCCAGAGTAATCTAGGGACTCATTCTGATACACTCAAAGCCACTGAAAATTTAAGCACCATACCTTCTATGCAAAACGAAGGATCTATAATTGTCAAACAACATGATGATTCAAGTCCCACTGATCTTGCGAACACATTGACAAGGTTAACGTCCACGGTGTTGGACGTCACGCAAGATCAGCAACAATCTGACGTGGAAAACACACAAAGTGTGTCATTAATTTCATTGTCTTGTGGCACGATTGACCCAAAGCTATTGATCTTAAAGAAGGGTGACAACCCTGCCCTTAAGCAACCTCCTTTTCTGTCAGCTAGGATCTCAACCAATCAGAACTCCCCTGTCCAGGTTGGCTCCACCAGTGATGGATTGAATAAAGCTTCAGAGTGCCTTGCTAAAACCGATACAGCTGCATCTCCCACAGTAAAGGAGGATGCCACGTTACCTGCTGACCGCCCTGTCTCAAACACTTTCACCCAGTCCTCTCGGACTGTTTCCACTTCTAATGTACTTTCACAGAACAGATCTGTGAAAGAAAACGTAAATAAATCTAATAGTTCTGGCAAGATGCTTCAAAATGAATCCTCTGCGAACACTTCATCAGCTTCAGTACAACTCCATAACTCACAAAGCCGCCTTCCTCTATCTACTGGAGATGTGTGCGGTACTGTGTCCAGTGTTGTCCCAGAGGGGAATCAGTGTAAACCATCATTGGCTGCTACACCATGCCGAGATTCAATGTCTTTGGGAGGTGAACTGGAGTTGGAGCAGCAGCAGTTACCGGACAAACTTTTGTCAACAATGCAAAATGCTCAACACGCCGTCCTGGAGCCTCTTGATGCTTCTGTAGAAGAGAGCAGCGATGGAGAGGTTGACAGCTCTATGGAGGTCCAGAATGAGGATAGCAATGCTATGCCCAGTCCAGCAGCGAACAAGGTAAAAGAAACCAAACTGTTAACTGTTATGACTTGAACAATGCTGTAGCAGTGATTTCATGTCTAATTTGTGACATTTAGTCACAATGAAGGCCTCAGAGGTAGTCAGCAAAAGTGTCTTTTTTAGCCTGTGTACACAGTCCATAACAGTTTCAAAGCCTTAGTCTGATGCTAGTGCACTTCTTGGCTGTATATTAAGCCATGTGTGTTTTCCAGCGTGGACAGAGCAGGACAGACAGACAAGGCTTGTTATTGAAGGTAAGAGGTGTCAGGCATCCTTCAAATCTGATCGTTGCAAGCTGATGCGATGATCCTGCTTCTTCCAACTAGTGGTTGACCGATATAGGTTTTGCAATGGCCAATATTTGGGTGACCAATATAATTCCGGTATGTACCATGTAGGCTAATACAATACATTTTTTACCAAATATGCTGACCTTAAAGTAAACACTTATTTTACCAAATATTTAAATTCACAAAAAGGGGGAAAGTAAAACCTGCTTTCAATCAGCCAAGCTGGTATGGTTTCTGACTGATGCCAAAAATCTCAAAATGGCCAGGTAATTGACCTGGAATACATATCGGTCTGTCACTGCTTCAACTCAATAGTTTTAATTTATACTTTTTTTTTTCCTTTTTTTTTTCAAGTATAACCTGGAAGGAAAATAGAGCTGAGTGTATAAAACATCCAGAGTAGCATGTATTATTTAGAAACGATTAGCGAGGTTGTAAGATGTTTGCTCACCAAAATGTCCTTGTAGACTTGGCTGTTTTTATGAAGCACTTTTATCTCTTCTTGGGCACTCTATCTCTCCTTTGTACTCTGCACTGAATAATATTGTACAGTCACGCAGTCAGATACACTGTTTTATTTGTCTGTTTCAAGGTTTGCCAGTGGATTGCAGGCAAGGTTACAGCAGCCTCTACTCCTTCCTCCTCCCCTGTTCCATGTCCATCTCCATCTCCCTCATCTTCTGACTGGATGCGTTCTCAGACAGGCAGAACCTCACCTGTACACAACTCTCATGGCAAAAACATGCCCTCCACTTCCTCCCAGGGTTCTGGTGGCTGTTCTCAGTCAGAGCAAACCACCCCGAAATCCACCCCGAAGCACACTGACATGGCAGAACTGGCAAAACATGTGAGAGAAGGACAAATTACATAATTTACTGTCTAAAATAGTGGCTGATGTTCATAAGTGGACTTTAATCTTGTTTTCTTATTTTTATTATTATTTTTTTTTAAATTGTTTTTACAGGAAGCAGAAATAGAACATCGGACCCTTGCACTGAAACGTGAAGGTTTCTGGTCACTAAAACGTCTGTCTCGTATAACCGAACCAGTACGGCCCAAAGTTCAATGGGATTACCTCTGTGAGGAAATGCAGTGGCTCTCTGCAGACTTTGCACAAGAGAGGCGATGGAAAAGAGGAGTGGCCCGAAAGGTAAACGTTACATTCAGGCTATCCTATTTGAAACATGCTGTTTCAGGGCTCTAGACCGTGACCTAAATGGGCGAGTTAAAATTTCACATGGTCGCGTTGGTGCGAGTGTGTAATGTTCAGGTTGTTTTGGTACCTGGCTGGCACATGTACTCTGTTAACCCTTTCACACGTACGATCACCCCGGTGTGATTAGAACGTTCAGTGCGTCACGTCATCAACTGCTAAATTTGAAGTGCTTTCGCATTTTGGTTGGCGCTGAGCCAGAGAAAGACAACTATTCAGTGTTTTCAACCACATGAGGTTTATTTTAGGTTTCAGACATTTAAATACACATAAGTACTAGCAAAACAATACATTTATAGTTTGTAAAATACATACAGATGTCTATGGAAGCGGCAATAACAATCCATTCAAATTAGGGATGTCACAAGTACCGGTACTTCGCTACGAAGTCGGTACTGAAATTATAAAAATGTGACGATACCAGCATTTCTGTAGTACCGGTAGTACCGACTCCCACGGTACCCGCAGCTGCGTTCAGTCACTTCCGTGTTTATCTAAGCACGGGGCTCCAGACTGTAGTTGAATATATGCTATTGTCTGTAAATATTAAACTGCAAAATACTATTTAAATATTACTCCTGCATGTTTTGTGTCTCTGCGAATGAAGTTGGGCGCAGATGCGCGGGCGAGTGCGTGCACGCGCGCACACACACTTGCTCGCTGTCTTTGTAGTCTCTGCCGTGTGACACTATACGAGGACACGAACGCATAAACCGTCACTTCATGAGAATTTACCGTTTTATTTTGAGAAAACTGTCATATCATTAACACAGACAATCAAAGGTCTTCACGGCAACCCGTCAAAATAAGTTTGGTTTAAAAAAATTGACAGAATATATTAGGCTACTGTTGTAGCCTACAGTAGATTTAGCTACGTCTCTATGTAATAATAATACGTCTCTAATAATAATAATTATGCCTAAATGGTTGGTTTATTTTTCACTTGATCTTTTTTTATAAACAATGTTTACTTTTAAACAGCATAAAAAAATTTAAAAAAAACATTTAGCTGTGGTACTGAAATTGGTACAGAGTACCGTAAAATTTTTATGGTATTGGTACGAAACTACTGGAATTTTGGTACCGTGACATCCCTAATTCAAATATAATTTTATGAGGTGTTTTTATCATATCAGATACATATTGTGTAGTAACTATAAAGTTGACTCTTTTCTTCTCCCATTTCACCGGCCACTTACTTTCATATATTTCGGGAGAAGTGGATGAATTTATGTGTTGTAAATCTGACTCTCTGAAATGCGGTGCAAACTAACATGAACTGAAGGAATTAACTGAAAATAACAGTCTGACAGTTTGGCCATGAATGAATGACAGTGCGGCCATGCGCATTTTACTGTCAGTTTAGAATTAGCGCCAATTCGGCAGCGGGTTGCTTAAATGGTGGGTTCATTAGCCTATTATTCTTAATGAAAAACACAACAACAAAACCGTACAATGACAAACTCATTTAAATAGGCACTTTTACATTTCGTGTTGAAACAAATCTTTTGCCTTAATCTTGTCGTTCAGCTCCTCACTCACGTGATAAATGAAATCTGACTCCTGCTGCTAGTCTGTGCTGCGACTCTCTTTCAGCTCACCCTATATTGAGCAGTCACTTTCAGTTTTTAACTGTAGTGTCTGTTCTCTAACTGAACTAAATGATTTTATTACTATAAAAAAATCTAAATGACAGTGGGGGCAGTGCCTCAGTGGGCAGGTGATGTAACTGGCGTTGCTCCTGAACCAGAACATGTGAGCTGAGCGTCACACCACTCCGCTCACATGCTCTGGTTCAGGCATAACACCGGTTACATCACCCGCCCACTGAGGCACCGCCCCCACTGTCGTTTAGATTTTTTTTAATAGTGATAATATTCCGCTTATATGCCAGCGCACTCCACTCAATCGCTCATGCTCACCAGTAAAACAACATTCGCTCAAATCCCGCTCTGACATGAAATTTCTCTGTATTGCACTATACTTGTAGCCATTTAAAAAAAAAGGATCGTTTCATATTTGTTTAAATATTATGTTATTTTTTTATTTAATCTGTTGATTTATGAAAAGCATGAGTAAGATAGGACACATCATAAGATGTGTTTATTTATTATTAATAAACAAGTCAAATGTCTCCTTGCTATTTTTGACACATTCATAATAATTACTTTGTTTTGTTTTTTTTGGCAAGCTTTAATCATGCGCTTGAGTGCTCAGTAGGCTAATATATTACGTAAACGATCATTATGGGTTAGAATACTCTCCAGTATATATTTAAGTAATTTAAATGAATATAAATGTGTGCTTAGTCGACTTTTGGCTTAAATTAACAACTACTAGTCGAGTAGAAAAAAACTTTGGTTGGGGACAGCCCTACTTATTTAACATATTTTCAAACCAGCATGTCACAAAGGGCATTAAGTGTTGAGCGGGGGTGAATCTTCAGAAAGGCGCTTTCCTCTCTGGAGGAAATATTACCGCTCCACTCCGCTCACATGCTCTGGCCTGAACACCGGTAACACCGACTATCGCAGCAAGCCTACTGTCAATCTTTACATCAATGCAAAACCAGCATATACAAATTAAGGGAACGATTCATCAACATGTAAGGTCATTATGATTAATATAAAAAAAGGGGTGAGACCAAATTGTAAGTCGGTGCGACCAACTGAGAAAGTTAGTCACACCAGAGCGACCAGTGGGAAGAATGAGTTTAGAGCCTTGTGTTTGTTCTTTGAAAATGGAGCATCTGACCAGTCTGAACTAATTTTCAGGTAGTACGGATGGTGATGCGCCACCATGAGGAGCTGAGGCAGAAGGAAGAGAGAGCGAAACGTGAGGAGCAGGCCAAACTGAGGAGAGTTGCTTCTTCTATTGCCAAGGAGGTCCGTGCCTTCTGGAGCAGTGTTGAGAAGGTGACTTTCAGTGTTTTTGTTTTTTGGACAAAATCTGTATTTGAAGTACTGAAATCTGTACTGAAGGCTATAAATGATTCACACTTTAACTGTTTCCTGCTCATTGCTGTACACAGGTGGTCCAGTATAAACAACAGTCCAGACTGGAGGAGAAGCGTAAGAAGGCCCTAGATCTCCAGCTGGATTTCATTGTGGGTCAGACAGAGCGGTACTCTGACTTGTTAAGTCAGTCCCTGCATGCCACTCCTGTACACAGTTCAGACACTGCAGCTGTCTCCAAACAATCACAGCTGAATGCTGTTGATGAGGATGGTGAGGACTGACTTTTGTTTTACTGTGTTGTTGTTCAGATCAAGTGTCTTAGAAGTGTATGAACTAGGAAGTGAATAGTCAACTAAACATTAGTCGACGACAAGAGACTTAGTTGTATTAAATTGAGACTAAAATTGTATTAGTTGGTTAGTCACAGAAAAAAAAAACCCACAGGAAGTGGCGAAGTCACGCAGTCCATTAGGGACAGATCAGTAAGTCGCTTTGGATAAAAGCGTCTGCCAAATGCATCAATGTAAAAAAAAAGTAAATGTAATTACAGTAGGGCAGGAAATCCAAACGTTCACCTATGATCCATTGATCTCAGTATGGCTTATCATTTGAAACATGCAAGTAGTAGCAACTTTTCCACTCGTTCTAACGTTAACCTAGGTAAATATGCACATTATTATGCACACATCCAGGTGTGTGTGCAGAGTTTGTAAGCTAAAGTGTTAGCGTTTACTGCATGACATGGAGGCTTCGGTGGGATCACTTGCATTTTTTTTCCTGAGAACAGCGGAAACAACTTAAAATACTCAATCATACAGATAAGAGTAATACATCATTCAAACATCATACGGGTCTACTTTTATTTTTGGAAACTCATATAAAACCCAATAACAACAATACGTTGTGCTTCTGTAAATTTCTAATTGGTTCATTAAAAATTCTAAAACCAATAATCTTTGGTTACGTAAAAGATAATTGTATTTTAAAAGTATTTGGACACTTACACACAATTTATATGTGTAGCCATTGCTATACATAAAAAAATCGAAAAGTGTGTTATGCTTAATTTATGCTAAATTAAATTTGTTTAGTGGATGTATGAAGTCAGTTCCACAGAGAGACTGATAGTTTAAATGCAGTCTTAATTTTTAACAGTATCTAATGTTGCGTTCAAAACCTAGCAAACATTGTATTTCTTTGTTATATTAAGCTTGTGCTATTTTGGTTTGATATTTTATGTAATGCAATGGTATTCATATGGTATTCAAGTCCAAATTCTGTGGTGCCACAGTACACATAAGTATTGTGTTTTAATAAATTTAGTGAATTGAAAATCTGCTCATGTGAGTGTTTTGTGTCCAGTAGGTTTTGATATGTTTTTGACCATGATTCAGAAAATCCTTGTTTACACTAAATTAAAGTTTAGATGTCTAAATTGTCCCTTTCCTGCTGCAGATAGAGACTTTGAGCCACCTTGTGAGGAGGAGGATGATGAAGAGACCATAGAGGTAGAGGAGCAGCAAGAGGGGAATGATGAGGAAACACAAAGGCGAGAGATAGAGTTACTGAGGGAGGAGGGCACTCTGCCTCTTGACCAGCTACTCAGTACTTTAACTCTTCCCCAGGTACAGCAGTCTCCCAGGATCAACTCCAACACTCATTGGTCACTAGTTAAATGCGGTTTAAATGCAGTTGTCACCTCCAAAACCTATTCATGTTTACATAGCCATTGACTCTTTAAGTCAATGTGGTCCATCACTGTTCACATCAGCTGTTTCAGTATGGCATAACTTTTTTATTTTCAGTTTTCACACATTTAATTCAATAGACTTATTTTTCCTTGCACAGGTTGTTGAATCAGAAGAGGCCTCAGATGCTTCAACTACAGTTGAAGATGAAGACAAAGAATTCAGTGCCAATGAAGAAGATGGTTAGTAGAGTTTTATTTAGATAGACACTTAATTTGGGTATCCAATTGATTTGAACAGAAATATATTACTTCAATTATTCTATGCTTCACTTTAGCGGAAGATGAAGAAGACACCATTTCAGCCCAGGAAGTTATTGAAGGAGCGGGAGACCATGCAGAGGAACTGGATGACCTTGCTAGAGAGGGTAAATGAAATACTGAAATATCCTTAAGTGTAGCAGTGTTATTTTATATGCACACTACTGTTCAAATGTTTCGGTCTGTATGATTTTTTTTTATTTTTTTTTTTTTTTTTTTGAAAGAAGTCTCTTTTTCTCACCAATGCTGCAATTATCTGATCCAAAATACAGTAATAATGTGAAACAATATTACAATTTAAAACTGTTTTCTGTTTTGATGCATTTTAAAATGGAATTTATTCCTGTGTTTTGGCAGCCATTACTCCAGTCTTCAGTGTCTCATGATCCTTTAGAATTTATTCTAAATTTCTGATTTGGTTATCAGTGTTCAAGACAGATGTGCTACTACTTAATATTTTGTGGAAACTGTGGTATATTTTTTCAGTATTCTTTGAATGGCAAGTTCAAAATCAGTTTTTTTAAATAGAAATCTTTTGAAACATAAATGTCTTTACTGTCATTTCTTTTATCAGTTTGAATAACAGTATTCATTTCTTTAAAAAAAAAAAAAAAAAAAAAACATCATACTGACCCCAAACCTTTGAATAATAAAACAGACTTTTTAATTATGTAATAAGTAATTTCTTTATTTCACAGGGGAGATGAGCATGGAAGAGCTCTTAGAGAAGTACAGAGGAGCGTATGCCTCTGATTTTGAGGAGCCCTCAGCATCACCGGATTCTTCCGAAGAATCAGAGGGAACTGAGGAGGAGGCAGAGGAAGAGACAGAAGGAGAGGACAGTGCTGATGATAGTGGCTCCTCCTCAGGTGAGCTGACATTTGTGGTGATAGAATTACTGAAATTTTTGAATTGTTGTGTGAAGTGACTAAATACTGCACATCTTCATATTTTCCCATTGTGATTCACTCAATATTCAGTTTCCCAAGCGGCTGTAGACAGTGACGAAGAAGTGGAGGATGTGCAGGAGAGTGATGAGGAGGATGAGGAGGAGGAGGATGATGATGATGATGATGATGGCGGAGAGGGAATGGAAGTTCTGCTGAGAGAGGGAGATCATAGTCCCACTGTAACAACATCTCCCCGACCTAAGAAAGAAATCAGCCACATTGCTGCTACTGCTGAGAGCCTTCAACCTAAGGGATATACACTGGCCACAACAAAGGTAGCAACACAAAGCCTCAGAAACAATGGCTGAAGAACCCTTCGTTTCTGTTTGCCGTTAACTGCAGTTGTTTGGTTTTTTTTTTTTTTAATACAAGGTCAAAACACCGATTCCATTCCTGCTTCATGGTACTTTACGTGAGTACCAGCACATTGGACTGGACTGGTTGGTCACCATGAATGAGAAGAAACTCAATGGCATACTTGCAGATGAAATGGGGCTTGGCAAAACCATCCAAACCATCGCCCTGTTAGCTCATCTAGCTTGTGTAAAGGGTAAAAAGTCCACATAAATGCATATTTCCCTATGATGTGTGTTGAAAATATAGTGGATATATGCAGTTTGATAAACATTTTCTCTATTTCTCTTACAGGTAACTGGGGTCCACATCTGATCATTGTGCCCACCAGTGTAATGCTCAACTGGGAGATGGAGTTGAAGCGTTGGTGCCCAGGATTCAAAATCCTCACCTACTATGGCAGCCAGAAGGAGCGCAAACTCAAGCGACAAGTAATGAATAGAATAATCAGCATATTTATTACAAATTAAGATCTTTTAAAAACGCTTTTACAAAACTCTCTAAAGCAATTATTGCTTTCATTTAGCCTTTTAATTTTCCCCTTTTTATCATTTCTCAGGGCTGGACCAAACCCAATGCTTTTCACGTTTGCATCACCTCGTATAAGTTAGTACTGCAAGATCATCAGGCTTTTAGACGCAAGTCTTGGAGATACCTCATTCTGGATGAAGCCCAGAACATCAAGAACTTTAAGTCCCAGCGCTGGCAAAGTTTGCTCAACTTCAACAGGTAATCGCTACAGGTTCCATTCTAACTTTTTATTTTTTTACATTTTGTGTGCAAAGCACATCTAATTATGGGAATGTAATGAGTTTATTTACTATTTTTCCTCTCAATTCTCTTGTCTTTCATGCAGTCAGAGGCGATTGTTGCTCACAGGTACCCCTCTCCAGAACAGTCTAATGGAGCTTTGGTCTCTTATGCACTTCCTCATGCCGCACGTTTTCCAGTCCCATCGTGAGTTCAAGGAGTGGTTCTCAAACCCGCTCACTGGCATGATTGAAGGGAGCCAGGAGTACAACGAGGGCTTGGTCAAACGACTTCACAAGGTAGTACCAGTTTATGAATTGTGGAGGACATTTTATTTGATCTATTGCATTTATGAATGTAGCACAAACATAGTTCCTATGTATCCATTAAGAACATGTTTCTCTTATGCCTATGTTTATTTGTAATATTATAGGGAAGCATTTATGCATTTGGCTTTATATAAGCTTCCTTCATCTCCCTCTCTTTGTAGGTGTTACGACCCTTTCTGCTGCGAAGAATAAAAGCAGATGTGGAGAAACAAATGCCCAAAAAATATGAGCATGTTGTACGCTGTCGGCTCTCCAAAAGACAGCGTTTTCTCTATGATGACTTCATGGCCCAGGCCTCGTGAGTAACCAGGGCAAGCAGACATGGGTGGGGTTGAGGAAGAAAAAAACTTTGAAGATAACTTCCAAGCTCAGGCCTTGGATAATTAATTGGTTAATTTTGTTCATACTTCAGATAGTAGGGTTTTTTTTTCTTATTGTTTGTCTTTTTTTGTGCTTATATACTCCCAGGACACGAGAGACTTTAGCCAGTGGTCATTTCATGTCTGTGATCAACATCCTGATGCAGCTGCGGAAAGTGTGTAATCACCCTAACCTGTTTGATCCAAGGCCCATACAATCTCCCTTCATCACAAGGGCCATCATCTATTCTACTGCTTCACTGGTTCAGCGGGCTCTTGAGACCTCACCATTTGAGGTAAATGGTAGAAGACTAAGAATTACTAAACCTTCACTTCTGGAGGGCCAATGCCCTGCTGAGTTTAGCTCCCACCTGCCCCAACACACTTGCATCAAAGTTTATAGTAATTCTGAAGACAGTGGCTATGTTTGAAATCACACTCTATACCCTAATATAGTGCACTCTTTGAGCCCCCAAATTAATTCCCATGTCTTACTAGAAGATGCCGTCCGTAGCATTTCTAAGGCACAGTGTCACTCACCTGCTTTCATTCACTCATTCAGTGGATTGTATTAGTAGAATCATGTAGGCAATAGTGAATGAGGGAATATGGGCCATTTTTGAATACAGCTTTGACTAGCTGGTTCTGGTGTGTTTAATAGGAATTGGAGCTAAACTCTGCAGTATGGTGGAGCAGGACACCTTTGATCTGAACCCTTTATTATTTTCTTTTATTTGAGGATAGGATCTAAAGGACATCTACTTCATCAGTTTCTACATATACCTGTGTTCAGAAATGTATGCTTGTATGTTTCCTTTTTCTTTTCTGCACCCTCAGTAAAGTTTAATTAAATTATATTCTTTTCAAAGCGCTGTGACTTGTCCATTTTTGACCTGGTTGGCCTGGAGCAGCGTGTGTCTAGATACCAGGCAGATGTTTTCCTGCCTCAGAGGAAAGTGACACATCAGCTTATTCAGGAAATCATGGAGTCCCCTGATCCTCCTCCCAGACCGAAGCCTGTTCGCATGAAGGTCAACAGGTATGTTGTTTAAAATAGTTAAGCACAAGTTTGAGTTAAATAAATGGTATTTTTTAAATTTTATGAGACTTATTTTAATTGTAATTTTGGTCATATCTTTTAATAAAGTTTTGGCATGTGCTTTCTTCTCTGCAGGATGCTCCAGCCTCTCCCCAAATCTGATGGTCGTTCAGCAGCAATCAGCCCTCGCTCTGCGTGTCCTACCAGCACCACAGTTCAGACTCCAAAGCCCCTAATCACAGAGGTCACCCATTCCCAAGTTCCCTCCCAGCCAGCACCTCAAGGTCAGCTCAAGTGGCTAAGCTTCACATCCTGATCAGAAATTGTCTTTCCTGTAATGGTGTAATCAGGAAGAGAATAACTTTTTACTCTCATTTCAGTTTGTCCTGTTACTCCTGTCACTACTCCAAGAGCTCCAGTGACTCCTAGTAGCGTCCCTTCTGCACCTGCAGTCAGGCCGCCAGCCCCCCAGCCTGTGACTGTACGTCCCTCAGCACCCTCCAGCATCACAACTGTGTCTGCTCCCCCTCAACCACCAAGCAACATTATGACTCAGAGGGTCCTGCTCAGTCCAGATATGCAGGCTCGTTTGCCATGTAAGTTAATTATGTCACACGTTTCATTTCATTTGTTTATCGCCATGAAACAATAGCAGCACATAAATTATTAAATTAATTTATCTTTCACATGTACAGCCGGTGAAGTTGTGAGTATCGCTCAGCTGGCCTCCCTGGCAGGCCGACCAGTGTCGTCCTCTCAGGGCAGTAAACCAGTAACCTTCCAGCTACAGGGCAACAAGCTTACACTCTCTGGGACTCCACTGCACCAGGTCCCTGTTCCTCAGCCAAGACCCATACAAGGTATCCACTGTCTTCCACATAAATAGACAAATAATCTGCTTGTGGAAATAATCCACTGCCTGCTTTGGATAGGTTTCGCTTTTCCTGCTCGCCTTCAAGGGTTAGTTCACCCAAAAATGAAAATTCTGTCTTTATTTACTCACCTTCATGTCGTTCCCAACCCGTAAGACCTTCGTTCATCTTCAGAACACAAATTAAGATATTTTTGATGAAATCCGAGAGCTCTTTGGCCTCTCCATAGACAACTATTTAATGAACACTTTCATGGTTCAGAAATGTAGTAAAAACATCGTTAAAATGGTCCATGTGACTCCAGTGGTTCAACCTTAATTAATTTACGAAGTGACGAATACTTTTTGTGCACAAAAAACAAACAAAAATAATGACTTTATTCAACAATTTCTTCACTTCTGTGTCAGTCTCCTTTGCTGTTGACATAGTAAATACAGTGCAGCGCTTCTGAGTTACGTGAGAGCTACGCCAGCACGCTGGCTTACCATTGGCCAATGCTGGTCACGTGAGCACCACGACGCATGTGTGTGATGCTGACACAGGAGCTGACCAATGTAAACTGTGTAGGAGACTGACACAGACTTGAAGAAATTGTTGAATAAAGTGGTTATTTTTGTTATTAAGAATTCTCGTCGCTTCATAAAATGAATGTTGAACCACTGTAATCATAAGGACTATTTTAGTTGTTTTTACTACCTTTCTGGACCTTGAAAGTGTTCATTAAATGGCTGTCTATGGGTGGTTCAGAGAGCTCTCGGATTTCATCAAAAATATCTTAATTTGTGTTCTGAAGATGAATGGAGGTCTTACGGGTTGGGAAGGACTTGAGGGTGAGTAATTAATGACAGAATTTTCATTTTTGGGTGAACTAACCCTTTCAGTCTTTCTGTCAGTGTTTGGTGTAGTCTATAGCCTAACACTTTCTTCTGTGGTTGTGCCCTTTAGGAAATGTAATGCATCTGGTTTCCAGTAGTGGGCAGCACCACCTTATTAGTCAGCCAGCTCAGGTGGCAGTTCTTCACACAGTTAGTCAGACAGGTAGCAGCTCAGCAAATCCCCACCCAGCCAGCACAACCCCAACCTGCTCTGGACTAGCATTACCTTTCACCGCTACTCAAGGTACTGGTGCTGTCCTTGAGTTCATCTTTGTTCGGGTACAGCCTGTATCCTGGGTACCAAACTACCTGTTACTCAGCAGAGCATGTGCATGGGTATTCTGTCCCTGGTTGTTTTTTCTAACTGCATGTGACCGCTTATTTGGATGGTTTGTTGGCTTACTCAATAGGTCCTGTTTCCAAAGGTATTTGAAATCTAAAAAAGATAAATGCAAACAACACTGCAAATATCAAGTCAGATGTTGTAGATGGTACATGAGGTTTGAAATGGTTTGGTTTTGTTTTTTCATTTTTATTTACTTGTTCATTATTTTATGAAGTGAGTGGATTTAACTGTTCTCATTTCAGAATTTTTCATCATTATTGTTTTTGTTTTATTCTGTTCCTTTAAGTCCCTAATGTAAAGTTGTAATTGTCCATTCTTATATAGAGTTAAGACTAAAGAATTGCACTACCATTCAGTTTGGGGTCAGAGTTGGTTTGTTTGTTTTTTTATTTTGAAATTAATATTTTATTCAGCAAGGATGCATTCAACTTATAAAGTGGCAGTAAAAACATTTAGAATGTTACAAAGGATTTTTATTTTAAACGTGTTTTTTTTTTTTTCCTATTCATCCAAAAATGTATCCCTGTTTCCACACATATTAAGATATGTTTTTCAACATTGATGATAATAAGAAATGTTTGAGCACCATACTGATCATATTAGAAGGATTTCTGAAGGATCATGTGACTGGAGTCTGTAGTAATGGATGCTGAAAATTAAGCTTTGCCATCAAAGTAATCAATTACATTTCAAAATATATTAAAATAGAAAACAGTTATTTTAAATTGTAATAATATTTTGCAATATTACTGTTTTACTGTATTTTTTATTTTTTTTAAACATAAGAGATTATTAATTATTATTATTATTGTTTTAATAAAAACCTGTATAAAAAAATAAAAAATTTTTATTGTCCCCAAACATTTGAACAGGAGAGTATTTGATAATGCAAGGTTGATGTTTTATTGATAGCTCTGCTACTGTAATCAATAGTCTGGTGCCCAGTCTAACTGAACTTTTCTTTCTAGGTGAAATACTTATGTAGTTACTAAACTCTCTCTCTCGCTCTATTTTTAATTCCAGTCCCAACATCCATGGTAAGTGGACCCGGAATTGTAAAGATTGTTGTACGACAGGCACCAAGTAAAGAAGGAGGGTCAATCCCTACTCTGGCCGTGCCTCCTTCTCCTCGTCCTGCTCCTCCTCAGTCGGTCACTCTTCACCCACATGGCACTCCAAGTCCTGTTCTTAGAGCGTCCGCTGCTTCACAGCCTCCACACCGGCCTCCGGTTTATGCTGCTCCACCCCGTACTGTTGCTTCTGCCCAGACTCCACCCACTCGTCCTGTGTTGAGAGTAGTACAGGGACCAGCACCACCACCACCACCACCAGCCCCCGAACCACCAGGTACGTTGAGCCCAGATGTGGTTTTGAGAATTTACTTGAGAGAAGTTTAAGCAATATATTAAGGAAAAAAAGATTAAGTAGAATAATTATGCATTCAATACTCTGTACATTTCAGTTACGAAGGCAAATTCATCATCAGTACGTGAGGACAGTAATAATGATGTGATAACTTTGCGCATGAGCACTCCTAAGCCTGCATCCTCATCTCAGAGCAGTGGGTCAACATCTCAGCGTCCCCGCATTCAGCCACCACCTCCACCACGTTCCCCCTTCTACCTGGTAAAAAAAATGGAGTGTTAATCTTAAATTGATTCATTCTTAAACTCAAAAGGGAGCATAACACTCCTTCTACTTTAAATCTCAGTTTAATGACAACCCACATCTGAGGGTGTAATATTTAGCAAATATCGATGCTGCTTAACGCAATCATCAGTAACTACATCATAGTGCATTTAGGTACATTTTTTTGTTTGTCTGTTTCTGTTGCACTCACTTATTTGTTACTTTGGTTCTGACAGTCATGGCTTGCAGACAGGCGAAAGGCTCAGCGAGATGACAGAATCTCTCAAATCATGCGCATCAATGAGCTGCGCTGCAGTGCTAAGCCTGTGTATGGCCATGAGGTGCTGGACTTTCTAACCTTCCTCCCAGGCCCTTGTCCATCTCCGCCACGTCCTGTTGTAAACAAATGGAGTTACTCGGGTTATAGCTCCTGCCTCACTGCTCAATCACAAAATACCAGTTGTATTTTGGAAAAGAGCAAAGTCCTGAAGGAAGCCATCCATAACTCAGAGGAGAGGCTTCAACTTCTCTCTGAGGTCATAGACAGGTATAGCTCACAAGCATACAGTACATTTAAGCACTAATTTTTGTATTTAATTTAGAAAAGGAATATAAAAACTGCATCTGAAAATAGTGTTTCACACTGCATTTAAATGTGTGCCCTCGTTCCACAGGTTCACTTTTGTCATTCCTCCAGTGGAGGCAAAGCCTATCACCATGCACAGCTGCCACCCACCTCCCTCCCTCAGACACCAGCAATCTCTTTTCTCCTCTGTTTTATCTTCCCATATCTCCCCGCTTTCACACACGCTCCATCGCATCCAGTGTAACATGAGGACGCATTTCCCTGACTTGAGGCTTATTCAGTATGACTGTGGTAAGTACTGGCACCCCAGAGTGTGCATTTGTATTTCATTGTACTTGAATTTGCAATGCTTATACATAATAACCTATAACATTTGTGTAATATTTTATGGCTGTTTATCTGTGTTTAGGTAAGCTGCAGACACTCCACCTCCTGCTTAGAAAGTTGAAAGCAGGATGGCACAGAGTCCTCATTTTCACTCAGATGACACGTATGCTAGATATACTTGAGCAGTTCCTCAACTACCATGGGCACATCTACTTGCGGTTGGATGGAAGTACACGTGTAGAACAGAGACAGGTGAAATAGTAGTCCCAGTATTCAAATTGTGTGTTTGTGATTTTCACATAACTTGACTTTGGCAAGCAGAACAAAGTATGTGTTTAGTCTCTCAGCTGTGGCATTATTGGAATGTTTGTCTACCTTTCAGGCTCTGATGGAACGCTTCAATGCAGACCGTCGAATATTCTGCTTCATCTTGTCCACTCGCAGTGGTGGTGTAGGTGTTAACCTGACTGGGGCAGATACAGTGGTGTTCTATGACAGTGATTGGAACCCAACCATGGATGCCCAAGCTCAGGACCGGTGCCACAGAATTGGACAGACAAGAGACGTCCACATCTATAGGTAAATGCATAATTAAAACCCTTTTTTTTTTTTTTTTTTTTTTTTTTTTTTTTTTTTTTTACATATAGGACCAATTTTTGTAAAAAAAAAAAAAAAAAAAAAAAGTTATCATTGTACAGATTATGCAAACACGTTTGACATTGAAAATGCGTTATTTGTTCAGGCTAATCAGTGAACGCACAGTTGAAGAAAATATTCTGAAAAAAGCCAATCAAAAGAGGATGTTGGGAGATATGGCTATTGAAGGCGGAAACTTTACCACTGCCTTTTTTAAGGAGGTATGCTTTTAATTTGTATTCTAGTTTTTCAGTGTAATCCTAGTTTGGAATACACTTTGGAAGGATTAATTGCCCAACTCTCTTTCCCACAGCAAACTATCAGAGAGTTGTTTGATGTGTCAGAAGGAGAAAGGAAAGTGGCTGAATTGAGTGTGCCTCAGTCAGATGATGAAGAATCGGTCAATAAACAGCACACCACCATTTTGGAACAGGTCATTTTATATATATGTATCCATTTGGTGTATTTCATGTATTTGTTTGTAAGAAATGTATTCCATTTGTTACTCTACACTGAAAATTAGATTTTGTGTTCTTTATACTAGGCCCTGTGTCGTGCTGAGGATGAAGAGGATATCGTCGCTGCATCTCAAGCTAAGGCTGAGCAGGTGGCTGAGCTTGCAGAGTTTAATGAGAACATCCCTCTAGATGATGGTGACAGCCGAGACCAGGAAGAGGAGGAGCTTTCTAAGGCTGAGCAGGAAATTGCTGCTCTGGTTGAACAAGTAAAGATATTAATGCTTTTCTTTATAAAATGTTTTATTAGAATGTGAATTTACTTTTTTTAATCATAATACCTTTATCCGCTAAATTTAAATGTTCCCTGTTCTTAACAGCTCACTCCCATAGAGCGATACGCCATGAATTTCCTTGAGGCTTCCCTTGAAGATATTTGCAAAGAGGAGCTGAAGCAGGCAGAGGTAACAATTAAAACAGTAACCAAGCTTTGATTTACTTTCTCTTAGAATAAACTTTTAGCTGTCACACCCACAACATTTATCTTGACTTTACAGGAGCAAGTTGAGGCTGCAAGGAAAGGGTTGGATCAGGCAAAGGAAGAAGGTTTGAAACTGCATCAGTCATCTGACAGTGATGAAGAGGATTCTGTACCTCACAGTACTGATGAACCTACTCCAAACCGTCGTCCTCGCAAACACAAAGAGAAAGGTGCTCCTTCTACAAGGGTCAGTGGCAGGCTCAGAGGGACACCTGCTGACGATATACCCCTAACCCGGCTGTCCCCAGAGAGAGGCAGGAGGGGGGCATGCATGAACTCTGAGCGCAGTATAAGTCAAACCCCTGGGTCCACACAAAAGTCACCCCAACATAGAGAAGTGCCTGAGAAGCTTCTCAGTGGTTCGCGTGGGCGAGGGACAACCAAAGAATCTGAATCCCTCATGTCATCAGAAAACCAGACAGTCCAAACAAACCAGCAGCTCACAGATTCAACAACCTTGTCCCCTGCTATGCAGGGCTCAGTTAAAAAAAATAGAAATGTGCCATCCCCCCATCTGCAGCCCATCTCCCCATCAAGCTCTGTGCCTTCAGCTGCTGCATCTCCTGCAATGGACAGAAACACTTGTGGCCATCAGTCCTCCTCTTCTGTTGCATGCAGAGAGGACAGTGAAGAGCAGGGGGGAGAAGCAGTGTCTGAAACTGTACAGTGTAGCAGGAGAGATAGGAGAGCCTCTGCATCATCAGACTCCATCTGTTCTCCTGAGCATCATTCTGAACAGGATGGTCAGCTCTCCCTTTCTCCTACTCTTGTATCGCCTAACTCCCGCTCACCACGAAAGCGTCAGTCTGCTGAAAGTGAAATTCTCAAGGGACTTCCAGAAGATTCTCCATCAGCCAAGGTCCTTCGAAAGCTTCCAGGTCGCCTGGTCACGGTGGTGGAAGAAAAAGAGCCCAAACGGAGACGGAGGGGAATGAGTGGAAGTGGAGGAGCGCACAACGAGGGTTCATCAGAGGAGATTGAACAGTTAGAACCAGTTCAAGAACCAGCCACTCATTCATCTGATGGAGCCAGTCAAACTCTTAAAGACTCTCCTCCTATATCAGTCCCCACATCCTTAGCTTCTTCCTCACCACCACCACCACGAGAGCAGGAACAGGCATCCTCTCCATTACAGTATAGTCCAGGGAGAGGGCCCAACCCTTGTTCCCCAACACACTATTCTCCAGATATGCCTGTGCTACGGAACTTACCAGTACGCCGAAGGCTTGAGACCGAGTCTCGAATGGCTGCACAGTTAGGAGAGCAATTTGTGGGAAGAGGTAGAGGGGTGGATCGGAGATCTGCTTTGTCACCAAAGAAACCAGAAACTAATTCAGACAAGCACAGTGCCACTCAGAGTGACTCAAATGTCACCAATCTTATATCAGCGAAGCGCAAGAGGGGCAGGCCACCTAAAACGCCCCCAAGGGCACCAGAGCTGCCAGAAGACAAGAAACCAGTAACCCAGAAAACCAGTCCTGAGCGGAGTCCCCCTCACTCACCAAAACGGAAAAGAGGTCGTCCCCGTAAAGATTCCACCACAACAACAAGCTCACCACCATCTTCTCCTTCTACAGGTGCTCCTTCCTCCCAAGAGCCTAATTTGTCAGTGTCCAGTGTTATGCCTGTGACTTTGCCTGCTGTCAGTAAAACCTCACCAATAAGCTCTCCAACACTCAACCCTACTTCACCCTCAAATGCTGCTGAAGTGTCGTCATCTAAACCTGATTCAGAAACAAATCAATCCACTACTTCTGTTTTACTGTCCTCTGTGCATAGAGACTCTGAAAATATGTCCTCGTTTACATCAGAACTTGGTGTAGACTCACAAGTTGATACTCACACCAATGCATGCATTGACACCAACAAACTTAAAACTTCACCACACAAGACTTCTACTGCAGAGGTCTCACTGATGTGTACTGCTTCTTCCCTTACACTACAGCTTCCAAGCCCCCTCAGAGAGCCTCCCACGTGTACCCACTTGTCCCCCATCCATGCCGAGGAACTTACCCAAATGCCTATGCTTTCCGAGACCAGTGAAATCACAACATTTTCAGAACCTTCAGCTTCCTCATTGACTGTAGAAGCTGAGGAAAATTCATTCACAACTAACCAGCAAATGTATCATTTGCAGTACTCCAATATATCAACTCATGTCACTTCACAACCCTTACACAGAACCAGTACAACTGCAGACTCTACTCAAACCTTTGTAGAACCCATGTGCAATATAGCTGCATCTCCTATTGCCACTCATCAGTCATCCACCCAACCTTCTCCACCTGCTTTGACTTCTGGGATTGAGCCAGAATCATCTTCATCTAAATCAGAGGCACCTGAAGCTTCGGTTACACTGACTCTGTCAACAGTTCAACAGTCCACACCTAAGTCTGATCAAACTTCTGTTCCTACCTCACAACTTCAAATAACAGCCATTGAAGCAGCAACAGATTCAACACTTGTATCACAAAAAATGTCTTCAACATCTTTACAATCTCCATCTACTGCTAATCAGACAACATCAGATTCTCTGTCAACATTCAGTCATACAGATGCCGATTCTTCTCCACCCCAAAACATACCAGTGGCGGATAATCATGAAGGCCAACATTCATCCAAAGACGAGGTTGTAACTGAGGAGGAGGAGGTTGTAACTGAGACAGAGATAATTGAAGTAGACAGTGTTGCTGAGGATGATGCAAGAGAAAATTATGTTTTATCTCAGCCAAAAAGCAGGAAATTTGATTGTTTGCCAAAGGAACAGACACCCAGTGCCTCGGGAATTGCCTCATCAAATTTGGATATTGAGACCCATGATGCTCCCAAGAGTGATGGAACTGTTAAGCCATCAGAAGAGGAGAAAAGAGAGGGCAGAGAGACCAGAACTTCTGTCAAAAAACGAAGCATTAGTAGACAAAGCAGCCAGGAGTCAGTCCGTTCCTCTTCCCCATCTTCTGTATCCTCCAGTGGTACAAGATCATCTCAGTCCAAAAAGGTTGGAGAGAGTAGGAGGCCTTCAAAAAGGAAACGGGATGAAATGAAGTCTGAAAAGGAGAAAACTGAAGAAGGCTCTGACAAAAAGCACCAGTCCAACTCTTCCTCCTCATCTTCAGATTCTGAGGACTCAAATAGTATAAAAAGATGTCTGACAAGATCGGCTCAAAAGAAGTTGGAGAAAGATGGCATGATTGCTAAAAATGATGAGAGCAGTAATAGACAAAGGGGGAGGTCAGACAAGAAGGGTCAAACCACCAATACTACAGAAGGGGAGTCCAGTGGTGAAACGGGTTCAAGAGTAACCCGGAAATCTACAGGCCCACAATCCAGTACTTTAGCCTCCCCTGAACCTGAGGTACTTGGCAAACGTTGCTCAGCCCTTAATGCTGCAGCCAAGCTCTTGGCAATGAGGGGAAGAGGACCAGACACACCCAGTCCTAGCCCAAAAAATAAGACTGCTGTACAGCAAAGCAGAGCACTGTCCTCTGATAGAAGCAGTAAACCCAAGGGGAAAACAGGACAGGACTCTCCTAAGATGTCTAACAGTAAAGCAGGGAGTGGTAGGCAAACCCCCAATCAGTCAACTGAATCACCACAGTCCTCTTCTTCTGCTCGATCCACTCGGCAACGACCGGGCAGCCTTGTTCCCCCTTTGGAAACAGAAAGAGTTAAAAAAGAAGAAAAGAAAAAAACATCTGATCAGAAGGAAGAAGGTGAAGATGAAAATAGAGAGACCAGGTCTTCAAGAGGTCATAGTGCCTGCAGTAGTATAAGCAGCGAAAGAGGAGCAGGCAGCAGTAGAAGTCGGAGTAGCAGCAACAGCAGTCAGCGCACCCACAGTCTAAGCTCGCAGAGTACAGAGCCTACCCGCTCCCGTTCCAGAGCAGCCTCCTCTGGTAGTGATACAGAGAGAGGCAAAAGTATTAGACGGAAAAGCGACGGAGGCAGAGACAGGGAAAGCAGGAAAGAGAAGAGGTCCCAGAAGCATGACAAACCTGAACTGAGTGCCGGGTCCAGCGATGGGACTCCAGACAGGGTTCTCAGGAGTGTAGCTGCACTGGCAGCTGCTCAGGCACGTACTCCAGCTAGCAACACACGCTCTTCATCCACCCAATACCGGCACTCCAAGACGTGATATGGAGTGGAGAAATCATCTCTAGGTTTAAACAAGGAGTTAGATGAGTATTTCAGCAAGGAGAGAATGCAGATTTTATGGAGGAAAGGGGATCAATTTTATTTAAGGCCATGGTTTAGCTGTGAGAGAAGACGGGGAAATAAAGAGATCTATTGCACATTGTAATTAGATCTGACCTCGCCTTTGCCACTCAGCTATCTTAAGTCAAGCCATTTACAGTGTGGAAAGGGTCTGTAGATGCAGGACAATTGTGAAGATTTGGTTACCTATTTAAAAATGTGTCCTAATAATTTGAGTTAATACCAGAGAATATTTTACCCTACCACCAAGACTTTGGAACTTCAAAGTAGCTGGGCAAGAGGCAAGATTATTTGTTCACACTATGTACTGTAATCATAAAGACTGGAAATACTATGTGAAGTATATGTTAGAAGATTGGTCGCATAGATTGTACACTTTTTACAGAGTTTACTAGTGCTGCAAATGGTATTGATGAGGATGAAATTCATTAATGCTACATTGAAACAATTAGTGGGGATTGTATAATTGTAAAGTTTTTAGACTGTTGCATTCTGGATAATGTTTGTCAGCTGTTTTGACTATTGTTTGTTTCAAGTCAGTTGATAAATTTACAAAAATATCTTCTATATCTTCCAGGGTATGAAGAGGGCAGGTCTAAAAATGAGAATTCTTTTTTCTTTTCCTTTTTCTTTTCTTCTCTGCACTATGCTGGAGTTATGATTTGCTTAGATCACATGTCTTGTGTAATGTTTCAATCCATTACTTTTAAATTCTGCTGCTGCCTGCTTTTCCCCATTTGCACATCTGAAATGTCTCAGACATTGGAGGTGTGCATTGTGATTTTAGGTTCAAAACATCAACTTGTCAGTACATCTTTACTGGTACCTCTCTGCATTTTGTAAGCTCTAAAGTATGTGTATCTCTTGGGCTTGTGATGAATCTTGAAATTTGCTTGTCATTTGCTTTATAGCAGTACAGAAATGGGAGACAACATCTTGCCATTTTTCTTATCTCTTTCCCAAAGTGTTAGTCATTATGATCATCTTTACACATTAAATTGTATTCTCAAACACAAAATCTAAACGAGTTTGATAAAATGAGAGTGCCTGTTGATCCATACAAGGATCCATGTTAACGTATATACATTTGGTCATCTGTAGTGCTTTAAGTGTAATAAGCTCTTCCACCCTTCTTCGTAACAACGCCATTTCTGTTTGTGTGCAACCAAAACTGAAATAAGTTCTCCAGTGAAAATTGCTACTGTCAGCTATTTTTATTTCTGGAATATTGGTCCTTTTATGGAGGGACTGATGCTGGGTTGGTAGGATACACCTGAAATAACTTCTTAAGAGGAATATCTTATTTTTTTGCTGAACATTGGCAGTCAAGCGAGTTGTAAGATAGCTTTTCTTTGCCCTTTTTGGACAGAAAGATGTTTTTTGGGGGAGGGTGGGGGTGGTATTAAGTAGAATATGGTGATGGTCTTATTTTCATTTTGATTTGTCTATTCTAATTTGTTACATTCCTTATGTTCCCTTGTAATTCCACATTGTTTTACTTGAAAGATTGAAACAAAAATGTAAGTTGAATAAAAAGACCAAAAAATACATTTTGTTGATGTCAGCTTAAATTTCTTATTCAAATTGTAAATGATTTTAATCATGATTTTCTTGATCAACATGGAGACTTTGGAATTGGATCATTTACAATGGATGTAAATGTTGATTTGTAAAAGTGCAGAATTACCTCAGCAGATTGTCCCTCAAGCCAATTAGCCACGTCTAGTTTAATCTACTAGTTCCTTTTCAAGCCTCAACGTGTTTTTTTTTTTTTTTCTTCTTCTTCTTCTTATTATTATTATTATTATTATTATTATTATTTTGTGGTGACGTTTGTATAGTAACCGTTAATACGGTTTGGATTGGTGATCCAAAAAATAGATTGGCTTCGCCAGAGCGAGAACCAATCAGAAATCAAGTATTTGCAAACGTGAATTGAGATTGGACATCTGCGTTCGCCTGACCTCATGCTCTCATTTCGTTTGGAGAGCACTTGGCAACATTGTAAGCATGAGGAAAAAACCGTAATACTGGCCCCCTCTGAAACCACTGCGCATGTTTGACAAAAACGGCAACAGGTGCGTAAATTACTTTAATTCCACCGCACCCATTGATTTTATTCGCTGTATTTATTCAAGAATATTAGCCAGCTAACTGGCTAACCTGCTTTTGAAACGCGTTCTGTTGCCATGGTAATTGTACAGGGAAAGTCGGCCGCTGACTTACGTCGCAAGGGAATCAAGCACGCCATTATTTTGGTTTGGACTGACTTGCAAAAAGGTAGTTTAAGAATGTTGTTGTGATTAGTTAGATATAATACTCTAAAGTAGTTTAGATTGTTTAAATATGAAGTCTTTAGTTACTCTGTGGTTACAGTTTGAGTGTTAGGCTACTTCAATGTCACCAGTATTTCAGGGTGGACTGGAAAAAGGAAAGATTGTGATTATTGCTTTCTGCTTCTTGAAAAGTAACTACAACATAAGTTCTTTATATGATAATTCACACTGTTTGAATATTATTTTCTTGATATATTTAAGAAAATCGGTAATATGTAATCATGAGTTTGAATTGATGTGATGTCCTTATTACATTAACTTGTCATCTTATTTCAAAGATGTTATTGTTGCAAATCCCAGTGTGGTGTAACCAACAGCGTCTTTTTATATATGTAATATTTGTTCCAGGAACCAAGCACTTATCTCATCACATTTGACAAGTAGGGATTGTCTTTCTTCTCTGATTCTTGCTCGCCTCCTGGCCTTCATTTTCATGTTCATGTATCAGGTTTAGGTCTCCTGTGTTTCTAATAGGTCACTTGATCTTAAGGTTTCAGCATGTCAGTATGTACGTATATCCCAGTTGGGCCACCCATCACAGAAGAGGCGAATTTGTTCCTTTTTGTCAGGGATTACGTGCCAGTACCCAGACGACAGTTTGCCGTGGGGATGATGATAGCCGTCTACGGGACAGCTAAAGCCAAGTGGTGTGGACTTTTACTTATCTTAAAGTGCTGTGAGCTGACCGCCAGCACTGCTGCCCACTTTCTGAAGAGATCACAGGTTGGTGTAAGTGTTGAATCAGTTATAAAATGTGTAGATTTCATTGGATAGTTTTGCATGTTATGTTTGATCGATAGCTTCAAAAAGCCATTATGTTTTTCTCCTACCTATTTTGTTGTAATCCTTTGATGGGTCATGGTGAAAGGTTTTTATATTAATTTAATTGGAGCTCAGGGCCAAGAGGTCATGGTCAGGATCTATCTAATTCACTAGATCAGAATACGGTTACCTCGGGAGTCTTATCTTCTTTCCCTCTGCTGACTGACACATGCATTCAGAAGCACCTACACTTCAGCTTTTTTTATCACCAAATTTGTGTCGTCAAAATTGACTTCTTGTTTTTATGGAATATTTCAGTGTTTATTATAATTTTTTTAACCACGTGCATAATTTTTTTTTTTTTTTTTTTTTTTTTTTTTTTTTTTTTTAATCCATGTGCTCTCATAATATTTTATTTAAGTAATTTCCCCAATCCCCTCCCTTTTCCAGCGACTATTCTCCAATGATGCGTTTTCTGGCGTGAGGGCGGGAAAACCTGTCGTTCACAGTTGGGTTCTGGAAGTAAAGACTCCATTCATTTTCTCCATAAGGTCCCGAAGCCGTCAGCTTGCATTATTTCAGCGTATTTTTTAAAATAATCGTGTTTATCAGTGGAATTCCTGGTGAAAAACTACATTATCCATGATTCTGTACAGAAAATTACACCAGTCAGATTCAGAAAAAGCAACACGCTCCAAAATGGCTCTTTAGTCCCGCCCACATCCATTAAACACTGCAAATGATGTAATCGAGTCGATCTCCTGATGTTCTCAAAATACTGAAATGTTTGTATATATATGCATATTATGCAATAAACTTAAAATATATTGTTTTTTATATATACCATTTACCATACCATTTATATATAACATTTGTAAATGAGTAGTTTTTATATTTCTCCATCGTTTTTAATTTGATTATGCTGTTTGCAATGCTTCATGGGATTGTAGTTCTTTCCCTCACTAAAACCATTAAGTACACAGTCTTTTGTAACTTTTTGCTTCAAATAAAAGCTTGTAGTTTTGTGATTCACCCCATGCGGGCACTGTTGCACTCTATAGCAAACGACAACGAACTAATCAAGTTCCAATGGACAAAATCAAGTCTCTCCCTACATTTTTTTTCTTGTTCATGAACATTTCACTCATACGTCACAATAAGGAAGAAAAGACTAATGTAACTTCCTTTTCATGCCGAGTTTAATATCAATGATATTCATTTATTTGACCCATTGAAATGGTTAAATAGGGTAAGCTCAAGTACCCATTAAGCACACTGCTGTCTTTGAGCTCAGATTATGAAAAGAAAAAAAATAATTTATCATCCTACTTGATGTCTTAACCAATTGATGTGTTTGTTACTATATACCTCCTGTAATCCTGTAATCAGACTATTGCACACTGAGATATGGGTATTCATGTGTTCACATTGTCTAGCGGCCATTTTGAAAGCTGTCTGAAAACTTTCACCAAAAGAGTAGCCCCTTAAATGTGCTTTTTTTTTTTTTTTTTTTTTGATTTATTTTGGATAAGTATAGCTTCTTATTGCAAAATTAAGAGATTAATGTTTAGACTTTTGCATATTATAACCAGGAACCTGGATGTGGGAAATAATTACAGTTATGTCCAAAAGATAGTTTTAGCAACATCGCACAGATGCTACAGAACATTGTTCGTTAGCTTACTAGCTGTATAAGACTGTGTGCTACACTAATATATGACTTCACAAGCATTACTGGCTTTTACTTTTAAATTCATTATATTATACATTTACAGTTTATTGATGTTCTGTGGTTTTACACTTCTGTAATCTTTAAAGACTTAATATTATTGTCAGGTGAGCTTAAAGTGTGCACTACTATGAAAATCACACAGCTTCTGTGTGACATCAATAATAAAAGTATAATTTCATAGATATTTTCAATAATAGCTGTTTATATTAAAATATGTATGAATTTAATACATGACCTAGATTATTTATTTAGTAAAATTGTCCTTTTTTAAATTTAATTTAATAATATTTATTAATAAAAAAAAAAAAAAAAAAGTTTGCTGTTCCAATAAAGCTCATTGGGCTCCTTTAAGCTCATCCACAAACCTCATGTCTATGTAAATACTTCATAAACAGAGTTTAAATATTAACTCATGGTTGTAACTTCAAGTTAATCTTTATGAAATTATTCTTGTTCTTTAAAATAAACAAGAATAAAAAAATTTAAAAAATGTTGTGAGCTTAATGGGAACAGGGGTGTACAAACATGTACCCATTAAGCACAGCCAGACTTTTGGCATTTAATGATGTACATCTTAATTGAAATGCCTTTGTCATTTAAAGTAAAATAAAATATTATTGTGTGAGAGATTAATGTTTTATTTTAACATAACTTGTACTGAAACCAATACCCAGTGCACTAAAATGTCTCAATGTAGACTTTGGTGAGCTTAATAGGTACGTTTACCCTATTAAAAATATGGCTCAGTTTAAGCATTAAAGGTTCAGTGTGTAGTATTTATGAGGATCTATTGACAGAAATGCAATATAATATACATAACTATGTTTTCAGTAGAGTATAAAGGCCTTACATAATGTACCGTTATGTTTTTATCACCTTAGAATGAGCCATTTCTATCTACACACACCACGGGTCCCCTTACAGTGAAATCGCCATTTTGCGTCGTCATGTTTCTACAGTAGCCCTAAACGGACAAACTTCTCTACAGAGCACTAGTCACTCTGCTCTCTCCGACGACGACATCTTTATCCTGTCTCGGCCCCCATAGCTTCTCTATGCTTCAAAAGGGAGGGGTGAGCAGTGGGTGATTGCAACTCACAACCTCACCGCTAGATGCCGCTAAAATGTACACACTGCACATTTAAGTGACCTCAATCCTCAATCATGTTGTTGACAGGTGGGGTACTCAACTATGGAGAGAAACGGGGACAGAAACATGATGCTAGGCCTTAGCATTTTGCCCTTTACAAGCACACTACCGATAGGGTTGATTAAGTTTCACATTGGGGATGTGACGCAGCAATATTAGATCTTTCAGCTCATAAGTTCTTAAATAGGTGTTTCACTAAATCTCTCAGCCCTCGCTCAGTCTTCATCAAACTTTTATGCGTGTTCTCAGAATGGGGACACCAGCGGAGCACTCAGTGAGTGAAGCGTGCAGGTGTGAGCCTGATCCAGGGGTGGAGGGAGAAGGCTGGGGAAGTGACACTCATGCGGAGCCCTGTAACACGCCAATCCCTCTGCCTGCAGCTAACAAAAAGAAAAAGAGAAAGAAGAAGTAAGCCATTTCACCATGTTATGGTATTCATATATTCATATACACTACCGTTCAAAGGTTTGGGATGGGTAAAGTTTTGTAGTTTTTGAAAGAAGTCTCTTATGTTCAACAAGGCTGCATTATTTGATCAAATATACAGTAAAAACAGTCATGTTGTGAAATATTATTACATGTTAAACTGTTTTCTCTTAATATCTTTTTAAAGATGATGGCAAAGCTGAATTTTCAGCATCATTACTGCAGTCATCAGTGTCACATGATCCTTCAGAAATCATTCTAACGTGCTGATGCTTAAGGATATTGATGATCAAGAAACATATCTTCTTATCAAATTGAAAGCAGTTTATTTTTAGAAACTGTGATACTTTTTATTGTCACTCTTTACTGTCACTTTTCATCAATTTCACACATACTTGCTGAATAAAAGTATTGATCTTACTGACTTGAAACATTTTAACGTTAGTGTCCATATGATATTACTGTAATGTCACAGTAAGTTTCAAATTGTTCACATTAGTTAATGCATTTGGTAACATGAACTAACACTGAACAATACTTGTACAGAATGTATTAATCTAGGTTAATGGTAATTTCAACATATACATTTTAACAATTCAAGTTGTATAAATTAACATTATGTATAAATAGTATAAATTAACCATGACCTGGTCCCAGATAAGTGGCAAGAAAATTAATTAATTAATAATGTATAATGAGCAAATTATAGTTTTTTTATCAATTAATCTTGGTTAATGTTGATCATCAATTAGTTCTTGATATCAAGTGTATTCCCTGTATTAATAAATGGAACCTTATTTAATTTGCATTTGTTACCTTAAATTATCGGTAACTATAAGCTAGTAGGTACGGACCTTTTAACAAGATTATTGTAATTAAACATGAACTGTTGTGTAAAAGTTAACAAGGGAGCTTTTCGATTCCTGAACAATGCACAGGTCTGTCTCTTTGTCCTCTTCCTCTTTTTCAGAGGACTGTGGATAAATCTCACCAACTGCAAATATGAGAGTGGTGAGTTTTTACTCCAAACATTTGTGGATCTAGTCTGAAAATTATCTGTATTATTAAAGCTTTGACTAAACGTTTGTGTTTATGCAATGGCATGTTTTTCTCTTTTCGTTTAAGTGCGTCGTGCTGCTCGCAGATATGGGCTACGAGAGGCTGCAGAAGGAGAAGACTGGACCCTGTTTTGGACTGACTGCTCTGTCTCACTAGACAGGGTCATGGATATGAAGCGTTACCAGGTGTTTGCTGTCAAACATTCTTCTCTTATTTTGTAGTTTGGTGTCACTCGTCCCCCTGTGGTTACCGAGATGCTTAAATTCCCCCCACACAGAAAATCAACCACTTTCCTGGCATGAATGAAATCTGCAGGAAGGATTTGCTTGCACGTAATATGAACCGTATGCTGAAACTCTTCCCGAAGGAGTACAACATCTTTCCTCGCACATGGTGCCTTCCTGCAGAGTGAGTCGAATCAAGTTCAATCATACAATCGAGTTACAATACAGATCTTTTAATGAGCATAAAATGGAAGTTTTAATCTTTTCCCTTTTCCCCCCACTCTCTCGATGTCCTCAGTTATAGTGACTTCCAAGCCTACACCAGAGCCAAAAAGCACAAAACATATATCTGCAAGCCAGACTCAGGTTGCCAAGGTCGTGGTATCTCTCTTACCAAGTCCAACAAGGATATTCGGCCAGGAGAACACATGATTTGCCAGGTGTATATATCCAAGGTAACACAATGTTCATAAAGTCAAATAGGCACTGATAAAATGTCTTTATTTATATTATTATATTATAATATTATTTTTGTTTCAACAGCCGTTCATTATTGATGGGTTCAAGTTTGACCTGCGCATATATGTGTTAGTGACCAGCTGTGACCCATTCCGCGTCTTCATGTACAACGAGGGCCTAGTCCGTTTCTGCACCACTGAATATAATGAGCCCACTGGCAGCAATTTGGTGAGGGGCTTTAAAAATAGTGAAGAAACAGATTCATGTATTTTAGTAGTAATTATTGCTTAAAGCACATTCGTTCATAGAAGACAGATGCATGTTGCTTGTAATGGAGTACTGACTTCAAACCAGTGATTTAATGGGGGTTAACTTCCATCTATAAAACAGGTCGGATCGCTTCTGGTTCAGGTCTTTTGTATGCATTTCATTAAATATAGAGCTGTTTTACTCAAGATACCTTCAAAGGAAAGAGCAAAGATGAGCATAATCGATATCTATGTATATATATCTATCTATGTATGTGTGTGTGTGTGTGTGTGTGTGTGTATATATATATATATATATATATATATATATATATATATATATATATATATATATATATATATATATATAATATATATATATAACCTAGCTTCATTCCAGAATGAATAAGCTTTTTTTTTTTTTAATGGACATTTACTAACTCACTTTTAAAGGGATAGTTCCCCAAAAATGTATTAATTACTCACCCTCATGTCGTTCCAAATCTGTGAGACTTTCGTTCATCTTCGAACACAAATGAAGATCTTTTGATGAAATCTGATGAGAGCTTTCTGTCCCTCTATTGGCAGCTATGCAACTACCACTTTGACGCTTCAAAACGTTCATAAAGAGATCATGAAACTAATCCATATGAATCGAGCGGTTTAGTCCAGATTTTCTGAAGAGACACCCTTGCTTTATATGATAAACGGATTGATTTTAGGCTTTTATTAACTTATAAGCATATCAACTCACACATCAGTTGTAAATGGAAGCTCAAGCTTGTTTGCTTGACGTGTGAGAACCAGTGAGGTTCATTCTGAGATTTTTGAAGCGTCAAAGTGGTAGTTGCGTAGCTCCATTTCTCAATACCAAGTATGTCAATATTATAATATAATATATGACTTATTGAACAATAATAGCCTATATAAACTTTATAGTTAATATATATTATTAAATAAGCTGTAAGATGTATTTTGGATACTTTATATCTGTAATGAAAAATAATGAAGATGTTGTTTGATAAGTGCTGATTGTAGCCCTTGAAAACCAAAAAAGTAATGCTTGAAAAGTCCTTATATCTTGGAATTTCATTTTACAGAATCTGTACGAACCCTGTAGATATCGGCGTCAGTGCGTACTGCTGTTAACACTCTCTGACAAACTGTCTTTCCTGTTTGTTCCTGTTTGACCATTGGCATAAAGCCTATTAGATTCTCTTTGTTTGCTTTTCTTTATGCAACGCTACAGGAGGATGTTTGTATGCACTTAACTAACTATGCCATCAACAAGCATAGTGAAAACTTTGTACGTGACGAAGATACCGGCAGCAAACGGTAATCTATATGTTCTCACAGACTATGATTTTCATCTGTTTTTCTTTAAAACTGTATAGAAAGCCGTGTTTTCCATTTACGTCTTCATAGGAAACTCTCCAGCTTCAAGAAGCACATGGAAGCCATGAGCTATGATACTGAGAAGATGTGGACAGACATTGAGGACATCATCATTAAGACACTAATATCTGCCCACCCCATTCTCAAACACAATTACCACACTTGCTTTCCCAATCATGCCTCTGGCAGTGCCTGTTTTGAGATTCTGGGATTTGATGTGTTACTGGACCGTCGACTTAAACCTTGGCTTCTTGAGGTTTGGGCTCCTTTTGAGGCTTATTTTGTATTTCACACTTTAAAGTAGTTTATACCATTTTTAATTACCTGTGACTTTTTGATGCAACAAAATCTATGTGAATTGCTTTTATTCTAGCTGTACACAATCTTTGAAACTGTGTTTAGGTCAACCATTCCCCTAGCTTCACCACAGACTCCCGTTTAGACCGGGAGGTGAAGGACGGCCTGCTGTATGACACTTTAGTGCTGATTAACCTGGGAGTCTGTGATCGCAGGAAGATCACAGAGGAGGAGAAGCGCCGGGTAAAAGAGCGACTCCAGCAGAACCGCTCTAGGGAGGCCAGGTACCTACCACAAAGACCACTGCTGCACTTAAAGGGATAGTTCACCCAAAAGTGAAAATCCCATAACATATATGAATATCCCATAATTTACTCATTCTCAAGCCAACCTAGGTGTATATGAATATCTTTTTTTCAGATGAAAAGAATCAGAGTTATACAAACCCGATTCCAAAAAAAGTTTGGACACTGTACAAATTATGAATAAAAAAGGAATGCAATAATTTACAAATCTCGTAAACTTATATTTTATTCACAATAGAATATAGATAACATATCAAATGTTGAAAGTGAGACATTTTGAAATGTCATGCCAAATATTGGCACATTTTGGATTTCATGAGAGCTACACATTCCAAAAAAGTTGGGACAGGTAGCAATAAGAGGCCGGAAAAGTTAAATGTACATATAAGGAACAGCTGGAGGACCAATGTGCAACTTATTAGGTCAATTGGCGACATGATTGGGTATAAAAAGAGCCTCTCAGAGTGGCAGTGTCTCTCAGAAGTCAAGATGGGCAGAGGATCACCAATTCCCCCAATGCTGCGGCCAAAAATAGTGGAGCAATATCAGAAAGGAGTTTCTCTGAGAAAAATTGCAAAGAGTTTGAAGTTATCATCATCTACAGTGCATAATATCATCCAAAGATTCAGAGAATCTGGAACAATCTCTGTGCGTAAGGGTCAAGGCCGGAAAACCATACTGGATGCCCGTGATCTTCGGGCCCTTAGAAGGCACTGCATCACATACAGGAATGCTACTGTAATGGAAATCACAACATGGGCTCAGGAATACTTCCAGAAAACATTGTCGGTGAACACAATCCACCGTGCCATTCGCCGTTGCTGGCTAAAACTCTATAGGTCAAAAAAGAAGCCATATCTAAACTTGATCCAGAAGCGCAGGCGTTTTCTCTGGGCCAAGGCTCATTTAAAATGGACTGTGGCAAAGTGGAAAACTGTTCTGTGGTCAGACCAATCAAAATTTGAAGTTCTTTTTGGAAAACTGGGACGCCATGTCATCCGGACTAAAGAGGACAAGGACAACCCAAGTTGTTATCAGCGCTCAGTTCAGAAGCCTGCATCTCTGATGGTATGGGGCTGCATGAGTGCGTGTGGCATGGGCAGCTTACAGATCTGGAAAGGCACCATCAATGCTGAAAGGTATATCCAAGTTCTAGAACAACATGTGCTCCCATCCAGACGTCGTCTCTTTCAGGGAAGACCTTGCATTTTCCAACATGACAATGCCAGACCACATACTGCATCAATTACAACATCATGGCTGTGTAGAAGAAGGATCCGGGTACTGAAATGGCCAGCCTGCAGTCCAGATCTTTCACCCATAGAAAACATTTGGCGCATCATAAAGAGGAAGATGAGACAAAGAAGACCTAAGACAGTTGAGCAACTAGAAGCCTGTATTAGACAAGAATGGGACAACATTCCTATTCCTAAACTTGAGCAACTTGTCTCCTCAGTCCCCAGACGTTTGCAGACTGTTATAAAAAGAAGAGGGGATGCCACACAGTGGGAAACATGGCCTTGTCCCAACGTTTTTGAGATGTGTTGATGCCATGAAATCAACTTATTTTTCCCTTAAAATTATACATTTTCTCAGTTTAAACATTTGATATGTCATCTATGTTGTATTTTGAATAAAATATTGAAATTTGAAACTTCCACATCATTGCATTCTGTTTTTATTCAAAATTACAGTATCCCAACTTTTTTGGAATCAGGTTTGTATTAAAAAATATTTAATGGGAGTGAATGGCACTATGGCAGTCCTTTTTGATATCGGAAGTCCAAAAAGGGCATCCATCCATCATATATATATATATATATATATATATATATATATATATATATATATATATATATATATATATATATATATATATATATATATATATATATATATATATATATATATATATATATATATATATATATATATATATATATATATACATACATATACATATACATATGGCTCCAGGGTCAAGGTAGTCATATAAACCTAAGATGACTTGAGGGTGAGTAAATTCTGGGATAATTTTCATTTTTGGGTGAACTATCCCTTTAAACACAGCACTAGTTTATTTTGAGTTAACAATTCTGACTTTTTTCTCAGGTTCCAGAAGTAAAAACATTAATTTTCTCCATAGGGAAAGTTAACCTATTAAAGGAACACGCCGACTTTTTGGGACTTTAGCTTATTCACCGTATCCCCCAGAGTTAGATAAATCCATACACACCATTCTCATCTCCATGCGTGCCATAACTGTCTGACTCACCCACCGCTAGCCTAGCTTAGCACAAAGACTGGAGGTAAACGGCTCCATCTAGCCTACTGCTCAATATGTGACAAAATAACGCCAACATTTTCCTATTTACATGTTGTGATGTGTATAGTCACATTGTGTACCAAGACCGAGGGAAAAAGAAAAGTTGCAATTTTCTAGACCGATATGTCTAGGAACTATTCTCTCATTCCTGCGTAATGATCAGGGAACTTTGCTGCTGTAACATGGGTGCAGCGACGCAATGATATCACGCAGCGCCTGAAAATAGGCTAACTTCCGTCAACATAACCAACGTGACAACCTGCTTACACAGAGAGCATGCTGGGGACTATTTTCAGGCGCTGCGTAATATCACTGGGCAACATGTAAATAGGAAAATGTTAGCGTTATTTTGTCACTTATTGAGCAGTAGGCTAGATGGAGCCATTTACCTCCAGTCTTTGTGCTAAGCTAGGCTAGCGGTGGGTGCGTCAGACAGTTATGGCACGCACGAAGATGAGAATGGTATGTATGGATTTCAGAATCCCACTCCGATAAAGCACTGCAAATAAACTTAAAATATATTGTTTTTATAATGTATATAATCAACATTTATAAATGAGTAGTTTTATATTTCTTCATAATTTTGTTTTTCTCCAAAGTATGCTTTTCGCAGTGCTTCATGGAATTGTAGTTCTTTCCCTCATTAACCGTTACATACAAAGTCTTGTACCTTTTGTCCGATTTTCAAAAACATTTTTGCTTCAAAGCTTATAGTGTTTTAATTCACCTCATAAGAGATTGGCTTGGTTCATGGCTTATAACGCTTTAACAAAGACTTTTTTTGAAATGGGAGAAATAAATGGAAAAAATACTTCCAGCTGAAAAAGGGGTGGGGTGGGCACTGTTGCACTCAAAGTAAACATTGTGTAATTCGACCCTACAGAGGACAAGCAGTTTGAAAAATAGATGAATGGATGGCTCTCACAGCTTCGACTTTTAAACACAATATTATTTTTTTAGTTTATATTTTTTATATTTTTTTAATTCTGAATTTATATGTTTTTTTTTTTGTTGTTTTTTTAAGGGTGTCTAATTTCTTGTACAAAAGGATCTGTCTGGCTGCGAGATGTCATCCCAAAATGTGAGAAATAAAGTCAGAATTTTGATATAAAAAATCACAGTTCTGTGATGGAAACAGGCTTCCATACTAGATATATGATGACTGTGTTGTAACCTACATTGTCTATTAATTGCCATGTGTGTTGTCTCTCATAAGGAATGAGGAGATTCGTCAGTCTCAGGCTGCAAGTATGGAGCAGATGCAGAAATATGAGGCAAAACACATGGGTGGATTCCGACGGATCTTCCCTCGGGAAGGAGGGGAGAAATACGAAAAGTATTTTCAACACAGCAGCTCTCTCTTCCAGGAAACTGCAGCCTCCAAAGCCAGGGAGGAGTGTGCCAGGTGTGCACATACTGCTTGTTGTTTTGCAGGAATACATCAAGCTAATTGTAGACAACAGCAGAAGAAAAATGTTGATTCAAAATGTGTATGCTTGTAGGCAGCAGCTGCAAGAGTTGCGTCTGAAGCAGGAGCAGAAAGAACGGGAAAAGAAAGGATCACATAAGCAGGATCTTCAAGGTGAATCTGCAGGAGAAAGAGCAAAATCAAGGAAAATTCCACCTCCTCACCAAAACCCCAATTCAGTGAGTCATCCTCTTTAAACTTGTGTTTATATGTGTACTTTGATAATGCATTGTTTATGCACAAGTTAACTAAACATTGGTTCCTTTGACCAACCACTAGAGGGACTCTGGTGTCTATTTTTGATTAGCACCAAAGAACTCATGAATTCCTTGTGGTCTTATCCATTTCTTTAGCTACCAGCTATGTTAGATCAGACCACCTTGTGCGGAGAAACACCTGTTGCTCTTGACCTAATAGAGGAAGAGGAGGCAGAGAGAGTCAGTGAACTTCACCAACGAGAGACTCTGCTGCTGAACATGGGTGTGGTAAACCAGGTGCGCCAGCTACTTCAAAGTGCCAATCATCTTACTGAACTTATCAACCACTCACATGAACAAGCCAGCTTTCCCCCACACTGCAGACATGGCCACAAGGTATGTGAACAAAAAAAAGTCCATATTAAAGGGATGGTTCAACCAAAATGTTGTTTCAAACCTGTATGATTTTCTTCTTTGGAACTCAAAGATATTTTGGATATTTTTTTGTCAAATGTGAGTCAATGAAGTCCAGTGCAGTGTTTTTTTTTCTTCTTTGTATTATTTATACAAACCCGATTCCAAAAAAGTTGGGACACTGAACAAATTGTGGATAAAAACAGAATGCAATGATGTGGAAGTTTAAAATTTCAATATTTTATTCAGAATACAACATAGATGACATATCAAATGTTTAAACTGAGAAAATGTATCATTTTAAGGGAAAAATAAGTTGCTTTTAAATTTCATGACATCAAGACATCTTAAAAAAGTTAGGACAAGGCCATGTTTCCCACTGTGTGGCATCCCCTCTTCTTTTTATAACAGTCTGCAAACGTCTGGGGACTGAGGAGACATGTTGCTCAAGTTTAGGAATAGGAATGTTGTCCCATTCTTGTCTAATACAGGCTTCTAGTTGCTCAACTGTCTTAGGTCTTCTTTGTCGCATCTTCCTCTTTATGATGCGCCAAATGTTTTCTATGGGTGAAAGATCTGGACTGCAGGCTGGCCATTTCAGTACCCGGATCCTTCTTCTACGCAGCCATGATGTTGTAATTGATGCAGTATGTGGTCTGGCATTGTCATGTTGGAAAATGCAAGGTCTTCCCTGAAAGAGACGACGTCTGGATGGGAGCATATGTTATTCTAGAACTTGGATATACCTTTCAGCATTGATGGTGCCTTTCCAGATGTGTAAGCTGCCCATGCCACACGCACTCATGCAACCCCATACCATCAGAGATGCAGGCTTCTGAACGGAGCGCTGAGAACAACTTGGGTTGTCCTTGTCCTCTTTAGTCCGGATGACATGGCGTCCCAGTTTTCCAAAAAGAACTTCAAATTTTGATTGGTCTGACCACAGAACAGTTTTCCACTTTGCCACAGTCCATTTTAAATGAGCCTTGTCCCAGAGAAATTGCCTGCGCTTCTGGATCATGTTTAGATAACGGCAACGGCAAATGGCACGGTGGATTGTGTTCACCGACAATGTTTTCTGGAAGTATTCCTGAGCCCATGTTGTGATTTCCATTACAGTAGCATTCCTGTATGTGATGCAGTGCCTTCTAAGGGCCCGAAGATCACGGGCATCCAGTATGGTTTTCCGGCCTTGACCCTTACGCACAGAGATTGTTCCAGATTCTCTGAATCTTTGGATGATATTATGCACTGTAGATGATGATAACTTCAAACTTTTTGCAATTTTTCTCTGAGAAACTCCTTTCTGATATTGCTCCACTATTTTTGGCCGCAGCATTGGGGGAATTGGTGATCCTCTGCCCATCTTGACTTCTGAGAGACACTGCCACTCTGAGAGGCTCTTTTTATACCCAATCATGTCGCCAATTGACCTAATAAGTTGCAGATTGGTCCTCCAGCTGTTCCTTATATGTACATTTAACTTTTCCGGCCTTTATTGCTACCTGTCCCAACTTTTTTGGAATGTGTAGCTCTCATGAAATCCAAAATGAGCCAATATTTGGCGTGACATTTCAAAATGTCTCACTTTCAACATTTAATATGTTATCTATATTCTATTGTGAATAAAATATAAGTTTATGAGATTTGTAAATTATTGCATTTCTTTTTTTTATTCACAATTTGTACAGTGTCCCAACTTTTTGGAATCGGGTTTGTATTTCAGTTAGTTTAACATTTCTATTTTTTTATGTTTTTCATAATTTTTTATTTTATTTTAAGGTGTATAGTTTTAGCTCACAGTAACAACACTCATCCAATGTTTTTTGGCCCCATTGTCTTTCATTGTATGGACAAAAACAGTTAAAACATTCTTCAAAATGTCTTTTGAGTTTCCACAGAAGAAAGAAAGTCATATATCTTAGTTTCTCCTCAATATTTTAAACCGCCTTAACATAAAACATTACTCCTTTTTTGTCAGTTCTCCTGATACATTACTCTCTCTGTCCAGTTGGACTCCATTGCAGATATTTCTTGGAAACAGAAAAACCTCTGCACTATCATGCAGCAGCAGGCGTCTACAAAAGCCAAGCCCTGCCTACAGAATGTGCATTCCCAACCACTGCAAAACCGAAAGCCCTGGCCCTCTCTGCAAAATGGTCTGCTCCAACCAGTCCAGACCGAACCGGGCGGTCTGCCACACTGTGGAGTGGAAGAGATGGCGGTGTCAAATGCAGAGCGACAAGCATCTGCTGGTGTAATGAATGCTACTAGTGCTCAGCGGATACCTTTCACAAGTGATTAACTTTTTGAATTGTTCTCTGGCTCTTATTCCCATATAATAAAACTAGAAAGGAATTACACCTCTCTTCTTTCTTTGCTTCACAGTAAGTGGGTCTTTCCCTTGGCGTCAGGGCTGTATGAGTTCCTCTTTGGCTGAGTCAAGAGCGAGAGCATCAATGTTAGGAGTGCCTCCTCTCGTTCCAAGGCGATCACAGGATGCCATCCATGACCCCAAGTCTCTCTACGTCATTTCCACCCCTGCTCCTCTTGTCCCAAGGCCACACCTCTCCCACATCCTTCGAAAGGCCCCTCGCAGAGTCCCCCCACGTGAGCACAGCCACTGACACGGGACGTGTACAAGCTCAACATACCCAAGTAAATCAGTACAGTATAGGGAGTATAGACTAAGGAAGCTGTTCAGGGAGATGTCAGTATAATGAGTCAGGAGTGAGAAGGTGTGCATTCACTGTCTGTCTTCCATACTGGAAATGTGAAATTTCTCTCTTTGCTGTTTTCAATATAACGCCATTTCTCAGGTTTGTCAACTTTTTTTCTGTAATTTGGTTACAGTTAGTCAGGAAACTTGATTTTGGACAATGCAGTGGGCTGATGCCTGCTGTAGCCTTTTAATGTATTTCTAGCATACATTCTTAGTTTGAAACAAGCCATAAGTGAATGATTTTAATATAAAATAATGTCAACGTACTTTTATAATGTTTTTGATGTAACAGAGCCTTTGTAAGCTATTTTCATGACTTAATGAGCCAATATGAATAAACATTAAAATAAAAATGTTTTATAGAAGTTTGTTTATTAGTTCTAGCATGCAAATAATTCAGTCATAATTTTCTCATCCTCTTGTCCTTCCACACCTGTAAACTTTTTATCTTTGCAAAACACAAAAGAAGACCGTTTTTGTCCATATGGAGTTCAGTGTTTAGACACCAATATTCTTCAAAATATTTGATGTGTTCTTCAGAAGAAAGTAAGTCATACAGGTTTGGAATGGCAGGGTGAGTAACAATTTCCATTTTGGGGTTAACTATTCCTTTACGTTTATTTCTGTGCTGCAAAAATATTGTTGTTGTTATATATCCTTTCTGAATAAAAGAAAAATGGCTAAAGTTCAGTTTTAGCAGCAGGCAAATTCTCCACGTTTACCAAAAACATCAGTAGACCTAGATTTAAAAAAGAGGTTTGTATGCTATGGAAACATCATAATGTATTTATTTAATTTTTTTTAAATGTATGTCGTCATAAATAAACAACAAAAAAGACATGTAAGGGGGGGTTGGGTGTATCACGCCCCGTCGACCACGTCAGATGAAATAAAGCGTTAAACAATTAAATTGTCTTTAAATAAAATAAAAATAAAAACTTTAAATCGCCTGTGATTTAATTATTATTATTATTATTTGTATTTATTATTTATTATTTCAGCGTTAGTTATCATCTAACGAAAACGTAAAAAAATAAAATAATAATACAATTTTATGTCTATTTCTATGTGAATGTGATTCTTTATTGCACGTAAAAGCAAATCATCCGTGAGTAAGCATTACATATCATTGCTGAAAGACTCATAAATAGTTTTGCATCATCTTAACCTTACTTTGGAATTAGTTTGGAGAATTATTTTAAATGATTTAATTGATTTTTATTTTATTTATTGATGTATCCTGTCTGGCGTGCGTGAGAGGAAGTGGGAGTGTTTCTTTATTCCTTTTTAATGCTTTGTCTTAAACGATGCACATGCCAGATTAGTTCGCATTTTAGAGCTGTATTCTGACATAACGCGCCGACAGACTATATACTAATCCAATATAGGTCTAATATTAAAAACACTCATTATTGATAATTTAATTCTGAATGCAATGATTATTATTTATGAATGTATTATTATTAAAGAATATAGCCTATTAAATATTATTTTACATATAAAAGCAGATCATAATAATAATAATACGTGGTTGTTTTACAGCGAAATGCAATTTAAATGTAGAAGCAGAGGATACAGAAGAGGCCTACGCTTAATTTCGCGTGGCTTGATCTAATAGTGCATAAAATGAAGGCAGTAAAAATCTAATTAGTTGCTCCTCTGGTCGTAAAGTAACTGCGGAAAATGAAACAACTGGTACAAAAATATCTCGCAGCTGTTCAGCACCGCGTTGTTCGCTTTCTCATTTTCTCCACATAATTACTCTGTCCTAGCTGCAAACAGAGAGTGGGGGGGGGGAAGCAACCAAAATAGCATACACTCAAAAATATGTTTTGTTCTTCGATAGGCCAAGAAAAAAATACAGCTAAACGCAAACAATGTTATTAGTTGAGTGTTTTCGTGAGCGTGGATTCGTTAAGATTGTAACGTTATCTCCCGTTGTGGACAAGCAGATTCCTCGTCATCCTTGAATGAATTCGAGTGAATTTACAATATTCACCACACGATGGCAGTGTTACTCTAAAAGCAGACAGGATAACTCAGCAATCCCGTCTAACTTGAAGAGAGAGGGGGAAAAATTAATTAAATATTCAAATCTTAAATCTCAGATTTAAATGAAAAGCTTGTGAAACAATTAGACTACATAAATTCCAAGATATTAAAAGTACATCCTCTCTTACTTTTTCTGATGTGAGATGCAAGTTTGATGTAAACATGGGTGGTCTTTTCTTCTCTGAGTTGACTGATAAAAATGTTTAACTTTCTTTTTTTTTTTTTTTTTTTTTTTTAATCCTTACAACGTTTCCTGAGTACGGTATTTCAGTACATTGCAGTAGACTTATGGACACACAACCCCAATCTTAATCATCAAAACAAACATGAAGGTAATTACAAATGTGGTATGTTTCATCGTGCGACGGACCTGAATAAATCTAGTTTTGTTATCCCACTGGAAACATTTCGTTTGTCGTGTACATGTGCTCTCTGGCACTGAAATGGTTTACCAATAACAGTCCTACTCCGCCTTCCCCTCTACCTCCCCAAGAACTCCCTCTCTCCCCTTTTTCATCTCCTCTTTTCAGTCTCTCCTGCTCTTCCTATCACAACATCGCGCTTTGTCTGTTTGGAGATGGGAGTCCATCCAATGATATAAGGAATCAATAACTGACGCTCGTATGAAATGCAACTCACTATCAAAGAGAGTAAAAAAGGAAAACTATTTATTGCTTGGGGACCATCACTAAGGAGTCATGTGGGTGCAGCTACGGATACATTTGTTTGCATGAATATTTACGACATTTTATGCATATAATTTCCACCTGGATGAATAAATTTGTATTGTAATAATAGGCCTGCATTTTCTCAAAAGCATTATTCATCCAGACACCGCTTGATCTCAAAACAGCTGTCAAAGTTCCTTCTTCGGTGAGTTGATTTTTTACAAGCAATGAGTTCTTACTTCGTCAATTCCCTCTTCACTAAATTCAAAGGAGGCGATTCTCTGCGCTCCAACTACTATGATTGCTCAGGGTACGCACCGGATCTTGGAGGCAGACCATCTGTGCTATACGGGCACAACACAGGATCTGCGTTTCAGCACGCGGCTCAGTTCCCGGAATTCTACCACCACGGTACATCATCGTTCTCCCACGCGTCTTACCAACAGAACCCGTGCGCGGTAGCTTACTCTGGCGATGCCACGGGAAACATCTTGGGCCAGGACACTTTACAGAGACAGTCGTTCTTCAGCGCACCAGACGCGGATTTCACGCAATTTGGGGATTGTAATTTAAAGGTCAACAGTATCAGGGATGATTTGGAAAGTGCAGAACCGTGCACAGCGCAGCTCTTCCCATGGATGAGACCACAAGGTGAGACGAGTGAAGAGAAACACCTAGTCTGTTACGGTCCCACATAAAACACTGTAGACAATGGTAGGCCTACTTATTACCCCCAATTAAACGCTTTATGGCACCTATAGATTAGTGAGGAATTAACACCCCTTAAGAAGATCCGGATTGCTCCGTACACAATGTTTAATGGCAATGAATAGAAACTGAGAGCGTTTTAAGACTTTGTTGTTTTATTTACTTTACATACATAAATTTTCTATATATATATATATATATATATATATATATATATATATATATATATATATATATATAAATCAATCAAACACTGTTTTACCGGAAATAACGCATATTTTTCTCCATAGCTACCGGCCGGAGAAGGGGCAGGCAGACCTACAGCCGCTACCAGACGCTGGAACTAGAGAAAGAGTTCCTGTTCAACCCTTACCTGACCCGCAAGCGGCGCATCGAAGTATCTCACGCACTGGCCCTCACCGAGAGGCAGGTGAAGATCTGGTTTCAGAACAGGCGCATGAAGTGGAAAAAAGAACACAACAAAGACAAGTTTCCCAGCAGCAAATCGGAACAAGAGGAAATTGAGAAACAGAGGCAAGAGGGGAGCCAGGTATCAGAAAAACACACATCAGGAGAAGATGACTCGGAGACTTCCAGTAATTCTAAATAGTCTGTTGACTGTAAAACAAGCTTGAGGTTCAGAATGACATCCGTCGACAAGCAAAGGCTACTCCGTTCATTGAGGCATTTATGTTTTCCAACAGTGGTTATTTCTGCTTTTTATGCTTTGCTGACTCAATCTCAGTTTTGTAAGGTTCCACTTGCAGTGAGGGCATATGAGGAGAAGGATATGGTCTGCATGGCGACTATTTCCTATCTTCAAATGAGTACACAATCCAAGATAACTTTGTTACAGCATATAACATGAATCAGCATTAGTGAGTGCATTACTGTATCTCTTACTGTAAGAAAATGCACTTTTTGTGATATTTAATTACTGTTCGAAAAATGATTAAAGTTTACAAATCTACAACCGAACTACCTAATATATGGGTCATTGCGTCAATCATTCTGTCAGTGTATCCATGCGTTATGTTCCAAACGCACAATGTTATTCTTAAAATGCTGTGTAAATATTTGATATTGCAGTTCCGTGGAAGCACTGTTCTATTGTATTTTCTATTGTCTCTAACTGGAAGTGGTTCCTGAAAGAAGCCACAATAAAATATGAGAAAAGAATCCCTTCGTCGCCTTTGTTCTTTCCCCCTTCCACTGGACTGCCTTTAATAATAAAAGGTTTTCTTCTTCTTCTTCAGAACACAAACACACACATTTTTTTTTTTTTTTGTCACACTTCACAACCCGAATAAACGAATATAAAAGCCTCGATTGCACGAATAGCCTGGAAATCTAACCTCAGTTGATTCTCAAATAAAATTAAGTAGCATAGATTGTAAATCAATCTCATAAATTGTGAATCAATCACATAATAAGTAAGTTGTAAATCAATATAAAAATATATTTTGTTATATTGTAAACCAGTCATCGCATAAAAATCACAAATATTGAAAAAAAGGCCCTATAATCTTTCTCTCATGTGAGATGGATTGCAATAAAAACGGGTGACCAATAGTTGTCTAAAATATTATCAGATTCAAAACCTTTGAAACTTTTTACCAAAGTAATGGTATGATGAGTTACGCTTAGAGCCATAACAATAAGCAAGCAATGATATTAAGGAACAAATATTACACCCTGTATACTTCTCTCGAATTCACCTATCACGTATGTATCGACAACAAGTGTAGAACCAAAACCATTTGACCCCAAGCCAAAAGTTCAATATGAGCACTTCGTTTCATGCAGGCAGTTTACAGGCTTTTATGACTCTGGTCGGATTCCCGAGCAGTCTGGTCTCAATCTCTGTCTCGTCGTTTATGAACAGCAAGTGCCAGATGCCTCTTAATTGTGCTACCTTTCTTTCAGAGCGTTTGGCTGCCTTCAGTCTAGGACAATCATTGCCTGAGATTAAATAAGATACTGAACTCCTCGGAGCTCTTCTCTGTGTACACTCTGGTCTATAAATGTGGTGTGTAATATACTCTGGTATGTGATTTGAAATGTATTTAAAATGATATATTCGTTGCATTAGTTCAACTAGGTGATTGTTTCCGTTTTATATCGTCCTAAAATGAACCTAAAAGTATTGTCATTGTCATTGACCTATCATTTCAAGCTAAAGACATATCAAACGTAAAACAAAAAATGTTCTATTTCTCTCATTTCTAATTCAAGTTGAAAAGGCCGCGAATATGCTACATTCACCTCAATATACAGAACAACACGAATGGTTTGATAGCAGTTTAATGCTTCTTTCTCCTTAATTTAATTCAAGAAATCAAATAGGCTAGTTAAACGGAATGCAAGCCAAAATGTTTTCAAATGATATTGTAGGCCTATTGTATTGATATGGTCGTTTTGTTGAAGAATTGAATATTAAATATAAATTGACGAATTTTGATGGATGCCAATTCCGTTATTTTGGCAAAATGCGATCTGCATCTGTATTCGTGTAAAAATGAGCCGGACACTGAGCAGTGCACGAATCAGAAGGATCTTGAATATTCTAGAAAAAGAGAGACTATGGCCTACAGGCCGTATTAAACCCGAGCAACAGAGAAAGCGAATAACGGGACTATTAATGTTGCGTGATATTCTTTAATCAAAACATTAACAACAGTAAAATGTAGGCCTGCATGTCATGAGAATTATCCTTATTTTAAAACAACAATGCAAGTTGTTTATCTGTTGAAGACTTAATGTTATTAAGCTGTAAATTTCAATGAAAGCTTCACAAGAGCTGTACAGGCATATAATATAACATCCAAAACTTTTTAACTTCCAAAGAACGATAAAGCATCCAACTATAGCCTGGTTCTAAATATAGCCTAAGGGAACCATAATGCAGCAAACTTCATTTTTTGTGCACGTGTCCACAAAATATGAAACCTAGTTTTGATGTTGATAAGGGGCTACCAGTTCGGGACAAGAAGAGCTCTTAACGCTAATAAATATAAATTGTATTTTTATAATGGTTTAAATTGTATGCAACTGTATTTCGTTGTTGCTGTTTTCTGAGCAAGGCATGGAGACATCTTGAAATCAAACATTTTAAAAGCCCATGTTTAAAAAAAATAAAAATCGAATAGCCTTTTGAGGCCTGGACTATATGCGGAAGAAAATGTTAGCGTTCAGGCTTAGGGAGGCCTAAGTGTTGTGCTAATTAGCACGACACATTGTTTATATATATTTTAAAATGTACCATTAATATTATAATTATATCAGCTATTTTGTGAAGTTTTCGTCCATTATGAAAAGCTGCCGTTTATGAGAATATCAAGATCACAATCTCAAACAATCTCACGGGAGGAACTATTTATTTTTTCAGCTGTAATGTAATCCTAAATTATTATTAATAATAATAATAATAATAATAATAAGTAAAAATCCACCATATTATGCCACACTTCGTAGGGCCTTTCATCTGATCCCATGTGGGCAAACAGGATTATTTGATGATATTATTGACGAGAATGCGTTTGAAGGTGTGTATAATGTAAAAGACTTCTGTTTGTGTGTGTATGTAAATATATTACACGCACACGTATGTATTACATTTGTCTATTCTTCTCAGAAAACGGTGGTGTGTGTGTATATTTATGTAAATATACGTTTTCTGTTGGCTCAAATCCATAGCGTGTGGCCTATTAGCAGAACCATGCTTTAAATTTCCGTTAATAAAAAAATTAAGCTATTTAATTTAAGTTATTCAAAATATACAGTTAAGAAATTCAAGTCAATTTAGAATTGTTCATAATACGTCATTTAATTATATTACATTCCATATTCAATATAATTCCCAGACTGTGCCATCTGATTTTCTCTTACTTTTAAAAACATAACAGATGGAGACGTTTATATTATGAGGATACAATTATTATTAAGTTAAAAAAATACAATAACGAAAAACACGGAAATCATTTAGTTTGTTAAACTACCTACATTATTAAGAATTGGATTCTATATTTTATTGAGCAGTCTATTAAACAAAAACGTAGCTTTCTACACAAATTCAAATACATGCTTGTTGAGTTGTATCTCAGTGTAGTTAAACGAGTGGATACAGTGTAGATGTATTTATTACACGCTAAAATCTCAAATGAAAATAATTCTGAAGGCATACCTTGTATGCTGCGTTTGGGGCCTGTTTTGGACAGCATGCGCTTCTGCTCTTCAAGAGCATTGCCTTCTCGGGGTATAACCTACAGACCATGCTCGGTCACTTTTGGGTTATACTGTTTTATTGCCCCAATAAATGTCGGAAATAAGTGTTTGTTCGCAGATACAGGAAGCAATTCTTTCCTCCACGCATGTTTAGTGCTGTAAAAAGCTTTCACGTTCCATTTGTCTATTCTTCTCTTAAAGTCACCTGACAAAAGAACGCACACCATTGAGAAAGAAGGAATGGTGCTCTTTCATTTTAGTGTAATTGGGCCATTTCAGTTTTTAAAAAGATAATATTTCTACAAATGGAAATCGTTTTTTTTTTCATCTCTTTTAAATTTCGTTACATTTTCATTGTGTTTAGTTATAAACATTGCAAAACCTTTGTGTAGCTGGACTACGAACGACCTATAAAACTGAAATATACAATTCTAGCCTAATAGACTTAATTCTTCATCTTCAGAAAATAATGCAGCCTATAGGCTATCTTTGACTGTTAATGAAGTGATTTCGTGCTTTTTTCTCGTTTAACGAATAAAGATGGCGACGACCGAGTTGCTGCTGAAGCAAAGCAATAAACTCACAGCTGTTTATGAAAATTTACAACTTTGTGATAGAACTTTATGTGTGGTTCTGCCAGCGGATTGGCTGACAGGGGTCACGTGAGCAGCTCTCTGTGAACATGAACTTTTTATGATTTCCCAAGTGGCTATAATGCAGCATTCTTTTGGTCAGGGCGCAGTCAGTAGCACCTCTGTCCTTTATGTTTTTTACGTTTCGTTAAAGCAGAGGGAAAGACAAATTCTCTTGCGCTGGGCGAATTGCGTGCGTTAATATGGATGGAAAGCTCGACGTCACGCTAGTACGAAGCGTCTTTACATTTTCTCATCAGCTAAGAGTGCAAGGGTCAAAATTCACTGAGGACCTTAGTTCATTCTTCTCCAATTTGTCAAGTTTTAGCTCTGTCGGTCTTACCAAAAATACGACATGAGATCCTGGTTAACCGACGAATCTGCGTGATTGTTTTGGATCATTCCACTGAAGCGGTGATGAACGGGAAAGGAAAGGTAGGACTGAACCTATAGGCTTCTGTAGGCTACTCCACTTATTCCTGCGATGTCATGATGCAAACCGGTGTGCACAGGTTTTCTTGCACAATATCATCTTCTTGAGCATGTATTTTGTATAACAACACAAACAGCTTAAAGATGGATAATTCAAATAGATACGAACTGGTATGAACATGCAGTAAGTTGTAGTTCTCTTCAGCCGTCGTAAGACGGTTTAAAAAGATCGACATGATGTCTGTCGCGAATAGGCCTATTTGTATCGATGCTTTTAAAACGTTGGCTGTTTTATTTGTTAACAATATATGCTTAAAAGAAGTATATATAACAAGATGGCCGCTGCATTCAAATGATTATTATGAGATTTACATTAACTTTGAGTTTACAAATCAGCATTAATGAGTCTCTTAATAGCAAAGGCGATGCCCCATAATCACTGTAATCTGCAGTCATTTTGGGATTTAATTCTTTTTTTTAAATTTTTAAAAAAAAAAATTTTATTAAGGGCTGTAAAGTTGGATGTAAAAGTTAGTTGTTTTATCCATTGTTATTTCTGCTGTTTATGTTTCTTGGAATTTGCTCAAACCCTGACATTTTCCCTTCCTTAGTGAGGGGTTCATGTTTTTGAGGACATTTGTGAGGACGATTTTGTCTCAAAACAGCTTTCTAAATTGACTTTGGGTCTTTGTTGTTTTGGGGAGGAAACAAAAATGCAATACTTTGCAACAGCTTTATTTTTTGTTTAGATAATCTGCTCATTCTGCATCTGAATAACCAAAATAATGTTTGATTTTGAATTCCAATCGTTCTGGTGTATCCCTGAGGAAGCACACCTTTTCTCAATTCTTGCTCTGTGATGTCATCTAGTGACGAGATTGGGTAACTGGTGAAATTCAGTGTCTGTGTTTGGGTGTTCTCTGCATGTGATCTGACTTGACTCAAAGACCTCTAGCATCCCTAGATACATGTTTAACCGAAGTGCGTCTACAATGTGCAAGTAATCGACAAATGCAGTTTGAAAATGGCTATGCCTTGGGTTTAATATGAATATCTAATATTTAACACTATTTTATTTTTCTCTGCTTTTAGAAATTGACCTTGCTTTGAAATTGTGTAATGTCCTCATTAATACATTTCTTTCTTTCTTTCTTTCTTTCTTTCTTTCTTTCTTTCTTTCTTTCTTTCTTTCTTTCTTTCTTTCTTTCTTTCTTTCTTTCTTTCTTTCTTTCTTTCTGTGATTGGGTCAATCTTGGGTCTAGGCTATAATAATACAATCTATAATACGGAAATAAAGTTTTGTATCCTGTCGGAGGGTGAGGGAAAGCTAAATTCATATCTGACATTTAGGCTACTTAATCCGACATTTAACATTATTCGAATTATAACGGCAAAAGAGTCGCTGCAGTTTTAAGAATACACGAGGATGTCCCAGCCTCCTGCCGAGGGATAAACTCTCAACAATAACGTCATCGAGTATAGGCCACTTACGTCCTGCAGCCCATCGATATTCAATAATACCTCTAAAGATCAATTTTTATTCATTTACAAAACAGAATAGTGATTAATAGTTAGGATTTTTTTCTGAGAGGTTTCCTTTCGCCTTAACTAAAGGCTTAGCTGTTATAGACTTAATTATAAAAATATATTTCAATTCAAAGAATGTCTAATTTATTAAATTGTTTTTTATATATATTTTTTATATTTCAAGGACGCTAGACATTACAATTTGCAAATAAAATGTAAACCTGTCCTGTAATTGTGTTAGGATATAACTTTGACGTTGTGTCTTTCAAACAAGACGACAACATGGGCAGGACTGATTTTAAAATGGAAGTGTTAGGTGTAGCCTATTTTTTAAATCGTGGATTGTTGTTTGTATTTTTTTATTTGCCATTAATGCACATTTTGTATTGATATAATGGGAAAATTGTTTCCCATTATATGTTTTATTATGTCCACTGTGATTACATAATGTGTTGCTGAAGCAGGTTTCCATGTTGAGTTTACTAAATATGTTGCACATCTGAAAATTACACAATATTTCGATATACAATTTCAAAGCCATTCTGTACAGATAGATAGATAGATAGATAGATAGATAGATAGATAGATAGATAGATAGATAGATAGATAGATAGATAGATAGATAGATAGATAGATAGATAGATAGATTTTTTTCTTTTTTTTCTTGTCTTTTTTTTCTTTTTTTTTTTTTTAATTGGGTTGGAATGATTTGGAAGGCCTATTGAAAATGCGCACAAGTTATGCAATCTTCCTAAAACGTAAAGCGTGTTGTAGTCAAGTTGTGTCTGTGTCTAATCTGTGCTGGGTTTATTTTATATATATATATATATATATATATATATATATATATATATATATATATATATATATATATATATATATATATATATATATATATAAGAGGACGCGCTGTTGCAACAGCGATGCGGTTTTAGGCTAAAGAGGGTAAAGGTCAGTACAAGTTCGTGTTGGAGAGTGAGAGTCCGTCTGTGCTTCTCTGAAATTATCTTATGCACCTGAATTGAGCCACGATGTCTGCATACAGATTTTCAAAATTTTGAGCTTTGGACATTTTTGAATTAAGACAGTCGAAATGAAAATGACGTGCAGTTGCACACATTTTTGAGGTTTGCAGAATATTTCGTTAAAAAAAATAGAAAAATTTGTCAGGCAAATGTATTATTAACCACATACTCCTATAAAGTAATTGTTTATTGATATCATCGCATTTTAGATGTTCTTTTCTTTTTTTGCGGTAAACGGAGAAAAACACTTGCGTCTGAGTGTTTTGATATGCCCTGGGGATTCCATTCTGTGCAACAAGAGGGCCCCCACCACACGTTATCCTGTTAGAAATGCTCAGGATTGGTCAGGCACTGATCAGCTGGTCCGTTTCCCCGCGGTCTCAGATTGGCACCTCGCCACCCCCCTTCGGCTAAAACCAAATCTCAGATAAAGTAATGGCAAAAACCACTTGGACTATAAAACACAACAAATCATAACACTCGGACAATAACACTGGCCACCCCATGAGTTCCTATTTCGTCAACTCAACTTTTCCCGTGTCCCTACCCGGAGGACAGGACTCTTTCTTGGGTCAGATACCGTTATATTCCTCTGGATATACAGATCCTTTAAGACATTATCCAAGCGCTACGTTCGGAGCTACCAATGTCCAGGACAAGGTTTACACCTCCTCGTATTACCAACAAGCTGGGGGCGTTTTTGGGAGAAGCGGTTCCACCAGTGCTTGTGACTACACAACACCCGGCATTTACCGAACCGCTGACCGCTCGTGCGCTATCGGAGGTCTGGAAGACTCGCTGGTCTTAACCCAGGACCAGTGCAAGACGGACTGCACTGAGCAGGGTACAGAGAGATATTTTAACAGTGAAGACAAACCGTGTACCCCGGTTTACCCGTGGATGCAGAGGATGAACTCGTGTAATGGTAAGACACGCTTTCCATTTCTCTGTTTTGCATGTCACACTACTTTTCACTACGACTCTATATCAACATATAAAAAGAAGAGATAGCCTACTATAGTATGCAGTCTTTAGAGAAAGTTATACCCAGGTTAAATAAATTGCCAACGGATGCAGTAGCTGCACCCTGGATACTGCGCTTTTTAGTAACCGTAAAGTATAAACGTAAAGTCTTCCACATTTTTATTAGGCTATCTATTGGAGTAAGATACGCTCAACTGGACGACTTTTAATATAGTTTCTTTAAAAAAAATACTTTAAAATACGCAGATGTCAAATCTGATGTCACTGCAGTAATAACAGTCTTCGTAATAATGATAATGGTGACGACTGTAGCAGCGATCTTTTATTATTTGCGTTGCCCTGTGTGTATGTTTACTGGATGTTGACCTATGTCTTTCTTTCACCTTTTTGACAGGAATGCCTGGTAGCACTGGCCGCAGGGGTCGTCAAACCTACACTCGGTTTCAGACTCTTGAACTGGAAAAGGAGTTCCACTTTAACAGATATTTGACCAGAAGGAGAAGAATTGAAATATCGCACGCTCTCTGTTTGACGGAACGTCAGATAAAGATATGGTTCCAAAACCGTAGAATGAAATGGAAAAAGGAGAATAAAGTGATGAACTCCGCGAAGGGCAGCGAAGAGGAGGATGGTGGAAAGGCGGAGTAAATGTTAAAGGCAGCTTATGACGAAGCCCTGGAAACATTGTACATAACATGTAGCCTGTAGTTTGAATTAATATGTGCTTGTCTTTCCAACAAGAAAAAAAAAAAACTACCTAATAAGTTTTATGTTGCCCTAAAAAGCTTCAAGAGAGACTTTCTTTTTTCTCTCCATAAAAACAGGCGTCTAAATCACCTCTAAAGACGGTAAAAGATATGGGAGGTGCTTTTACCACTATTGTATATTTTGCGGTATTTGGCCTATCTAAACTAATAAGGCAAATGTTTTCTCGCTGTTTGAACATTCTAATGCCTATAATTTGAAAGGAAACATAAGTTCATGTTTAAAACTTCGGTCTTACATTGAATATGTGTTTTAATCCATGTTGTGTGCTAGAAAAGAAAATGGGACATTTTGATGCTTAATTTATTGGTCGTCACTTTTGTGTATGTGTATGTGAATGCACTAAGAATAATACGTTATCATACTTTGTTAGCAATGTCATTTTGTCAATAAAATGATTGTTTAACAATTACTGTTTATCCTTCTTTATGTGTATGGGCGTCTTCTCAATGAGCCAGAGACATTTCATTATCAGCTTTATGCGTTGAGTTATAAAAATAATTTATCTGATAGTTATCTGCTATATATATTTGTTATTAATACTATTATTATTATTATAAAGGCTATATTTTAATGTCCAACTCTGGTCAAACGGGCCAGTTAGACATCAAATCTGGCCTATTTTTATTGTATTTTATTTAGTTAGCCTATTCATTTTTTTATTTTGTAGCTCTATGTCTTAGTTTAGCAATCAAAAACTATGTTGACAAACCTATGTTAAGAAGCCACATATTCATACGGTTTGGTAATCAATAAATTAAGTCGCTGAAAAAAAACAAGATTGCTTCGAAAGTCTAAAACTAAAAAGAAGGAAAAGAAAAACGACGTGAAATGTTCACACTTTGCCTTAATTTAGCGAACATCTGTTTCTAAACACGACTTAGTATTAGTGTTCCAATAGCACAGTGTTAAAAAATTATGCAGCAAAAGGCTTTCCGAATTGGGCAGGTGTTTGGTCATTTTACAGTTCTTCCAGTAGGTGACGCCCTCCGCTAACATGGGATGTTGCGCTCGATGGGGAGGCACCATTGAGTTGAACCTAACGATCATCATTTCGTCATCATTTGTAACCATAGAGCATGAATTACCTCTTGAAGTCATCAGAGAGAATTTACGACTGGTCAACAAAGGCACGTGATGCCCTAACGCTCTCCCATATTTGGCCGCATACATGGCAAAAACGAAGTACAGTGCATTGCTATAATTCATTATTACATCATAAATTGTGCGGCGCTGGATTTTAACGACCAAGATCTACAAATCAAGACATTTTAAAACATCCAAATGAGCTCTTATTTTCTAAACTCGTTCTCAGGGCGCTATCCAAATGGGTCTGACTATCAGTTACTAAATTATGGTACTAACGGCGCTATGAACGCTTCTTACAGGGACTCCACCAGCATGCATTCCGGGTCTTTCGGTTACAACTACAATGGAATAGATCTTAGTGTAAATCGTCCCAACAATGGCCATTTCGGGGCAGTTGGAGATAATTCTCGCTCTTTCCAAAATCCGGGTCAGGAGACCCGGTACAGACAGTCGAGCTGCTCGCTCTCGTCTCCAGATCCCCTGTCTTGTGCCACCAGCGAGACTCTGGAATTGAAGGGTTCATCTCCTCCATCTGATCAGAGCACACCAACCGGCAACAGCAGACTCACCAACAGCAACAATCTCACCAGCAGCAATAGCACACATTTCGCGGACACAGACGAGACCAATGTCTCGTCCGAGACCGAGGAAGGAGCACAGACCACCACCACCACGCGTACGCAGAAGCAAGAATCTGTGGCGACCTCGACTACAACACCCAACGACGGTCAAACTCCACAGATATTCCCATGGATGAGGAAGCTGCACATTAGCCATGGTATACACATCTCTATTATTTTTTATTTAGGCATGATACAGTAAAATTTTGATGATGACAGTTTATTAAAGAAGTTTAATTAATTATACGTGCATTAAATGCATGCTTTTTTATTTAAATAAACTACCATATTCGTTTAGTAGTTTACTAATGTTTGTCTTACAAAAATAATAATGCTTTGACAGACCATTGATTTCACTTAAGTGGGTTAACAATAACCACTCTATCTGGGAGGTGACTGCATGTAAAATTATTGTGCAGCAGTAAAGCCATAAAATTCAATGGTAGGCTATAAACTAGGCTACACGTCGCCTTGAATATAGTCTACTTAGAATCAGCCAGCATCCAAAGTGTAACGGATATTTAAGTCCATTTCCGTTTGATGGCTTGGTGATGTTTGCTTATGATCTCTTTGCCCTTGCTTATGCCAGATATGACTGGACCTGATGGAAAACGGGCTCGAACAGCTTACACTCGCTACCAGACGCTCGAGCTGGAGAAAGAGTTCCATTTCAATAGATATCTAACACGCAGGAGGAGAATAGAGATAGCTCACGCTCTCTGCCTCTCTGAGAGGCAAATCAAAATCTGGTTCCAAAATCGCAGGATGAAATGGAAGAAGGACAATAAACTGAAAAGTATGAGTCTCGCTACGGCGGGCAGCGCATTTCAAAATTGAGCATATCACGTCACATGAATTGGAAAATTCGACTACTGTTACAGCGCTGCACCTTTCAGCTTGTTGATATCACCTGACGACGTGTGATTTCCCCCCCGTGCAACTCAAAATTGTCAGCTCTTGAATATTGTTATCACATATGCTAAACTAGTTACAATTGCCATAAAATGAGTGTGAATGTCAAGTGTGTCAAGTTTATACATTCGTGGAGGAAAGCATGTTCCATGTGAGCTATTCGTGCAACGTATTCTAGACCTGTTACAAGAATTATGTACAGTACAACTCGCACTACCTAACTATCTTAAGTGATAGTGTAAAAAAAAGATAAACTTTTGTTGTATCCTTGAACTTGTATTGAAACGTTATGTATTATTCACGCAACGTGCTATATTCTTGTTATGTGGCGGGCTTTTTAATTTTCGTAGATGATACCTGCATCGCGAGAAAAATAATCTTTTCGCACTTACATTTGTGTACTTAGGCTGCAGCACAAGATTACTTTGGGCTCGTGAGATGTCCAATGAAGAATGTCTTTATACAGTAGTGACCAATATGTTATTTGTAGTGCACAATGTGAGTTATGAACGTTCTGTGTTAAAAGTTGGAGAAAAATGTTTTGTCATTGACATGTTGATGGTATCTCTGCCATTTTTTTTTTTTTTTTTTTGTATTTGTGTCTAAACTGAAAATGAGTTGATCCAAAAAGAAAAATAAAGTTTTCTCAGTCATACATGAAAGTCTCTTTTTGTCTATAGGCCTGATTGTTTAGTCAACGTTGGACAATGCATTACATGGGCAAGTTCTCATTTCACCCACCAGTTCATCGCCTGATATTTTACACTTTAAATAATGATTTTTCTCTTAAATAAAATCACCATTGTGCATCTAGGCTATCTTATATTAAGCTATAGCCTAGTGTTACTGTTAATATGTTCTGTTGCATATAAAACAACGAATAGTCCATTCAGTTTTTGCTGCGCTCTGCAAGGAAACTTTGAATCTCGGTTCAGAATATGGCTTATACAATGCCAATATTCAAACTCAGCACTTGTGTGTCAGCACAACAACTCAACCCCTCAACTTATTAACGATATTTTAACGGTTATTTTAACAGCATTATTTGTATGAAACACAGCTGACAAATCATCTACCCTGACTTATTTTCTTCTGAAGTCCAGTCCATAACACCAACATGTAGCTCTTGGTAGCTCTAAAAAAGTCACGTGAGGTCCATAAAGTTAGTTTTATGGTTTTAGGGGGGTTGACAATGTGCTACATAATTCACATTCTTGAATGTAACTGACTGTTTAACTGCTTCAGCGGGATTCTAAAGGTTGTGGGCAGCATGCGGAGTCTTCTCAAACCGGACAGTCGTTATATCCCATGACTAGGCTGTCAACAATGATTTTCATAATATTTCTGCTGGATGTGAAAATATTAGATGTCTTCTCTGTAGTTCTCAAGTAAGTATTTTCCTTGATGGCCATTCTTTAAATTGTTTTCAAAGAACACGCATTTTAGCCAATTTACAGTTTAGTTTAAATATTTATAAATGTCAGAGAATGCAGACTTGTTAGGTTTAAATAGTATTTGATGATAAAAAATACATTTGTAAACCATGGTGGAAATGTTAACTTTATGTGGCTGCATGCATAAGTGCAAGGTTGGACCGATTGAAATTTGTATTTGCGAAGCAATTTATTTTTGCGTGGATTATGGAATATATCTTATCCTTATATTTTCATTAATAGTTACCTGAAGAGATAAATCAAAAAAAAAAAAAGTTCACTTTTACAATATTTAAAAATCTACTTCATAAAAGATGTCTAAAAATTTGGAGTAGTGACATTTCATCATGGCTAAACATCAGTACAGAGAAAGTTCACACAGTAGGTACATTTATTGTTGGTATTCTATATTCCAAAAGCAATCTGAAAATGTTGATATTTTTCTTCTACCCTCTTTGTTGTATTTGACTTTTGAAATAGGTGCAACATTTTGGAGATGAGGTTTGTTTTTAAAGATACTAGGATGAATGTAAGGATGTAACTACAATTTTCTCGTGATAGAAACGGTTCCTCGATTCATAACTATTAAAGTCCCATTTTACCCCTATAATGTGTTTTGCATATTGATAGGGGTAATCTGGGCGCTGTTCTCATCAATTATTCATTGGGAAGGGATCACTCCGAGGTCAGGAGACGAGAGTGGCACACATGCCTTCCGAGAGAAGCACAAGGTCCATGCCAAACTGACTAGATGGTAATCCTTCGCAGTTTTGGAATACATTTTCACCCAACAGTCAGTAGGCTACTGTCTAATTGTCTTAAAGGCATTTTTGTACTGAAACGAAATTTTTGAGAGGGAAAGACTTTTTGGAAGAGTTCAAGTTGAGTAGGCCTAGTCGACGCAACGCTAAACAGATCAGATTATTTCGAAAGTTCTGTTATTATGAATTTTGTTTTGCTTGATTCATAAATAAAAGCAATGTCTCTAAACGTTTATTTTGGTGCTATTTAGATTGATGTAATGTTGCTTCATCACCAGCAGGGCCCGCCTCACACCGAGCTCCTGATCGGCTTTAACTCATTCTGCATATTGGGACATTCTGATGCGTCACTTTTTTTCCCCTATTAAAACAAATTTATATTTAGGGTTTAAAATGTAAAAACACGTAAGCCGCGAAAATGGAAAGCTTTCTCAATGCGTCTGTTTCAGTTTTTCTTGTGTTGCTTTTTGGTCTGTGACCCAGGTTTAAACAATATTGTTAACATTGCTCATTAAATAAACTATGAGGAAGGGTGCAATCATAAAACATGGGCAATGGGACATTGTGAGAAAAAACGAATCGCTTTATGGTAGAAATAATTAAGTGTGGAAATGTTCAAATATTAAAGCTAGGTTGATGTTTTTTTTTCAAAATACACTTTTTAAAAACACCGTGAGAGTGCGTGGCATGGTGAAGGATCAGAGTTCATGCTGAGGTCACCCATCAGTTCTGTTCTGGGATGGCACCATTCTCAGCTTCTTATGCCAAAACATAAATACAAATTGAGAGCAGTACTGATATAAAACTCAGATGTACTGTGCTTGTGAATGTAGGCCTATGCTATTTTTTTGTTCCGAAATAATATATAACCATACAAATAATCATACTGCTATTTGTCTAGTCATTTAAAACATATATTTTTAATGTGTAGTTATAAAAGTCGAATTGAATTAAAATAAGAATTCTTGGGGAATATTTAATTAGTGGTCTGTTTGTACTAGTAGTGGTAGTGCGATAACACGTTCAGGAAAGCACTAATCGAAGTGTGCAGCAGCAGGATTGTCTAATGAAGTTGATAAACGATATTTCGCTTAAGGTTATCTTGAATTTTTCATCTTTAATCGATCGTTATGCGCCCAATAGGTTCTGTGATGTCTCCAATGAAGCTGTTGGACGGCTAGTACAGACACACGCGAAATGAAAGTCCGAGAGAAAAAAGCCTTATGCTTAATACGGGCAATTTTACAAATGGATTTACTATGTGAAGTGTATGTTTACTGGAGGCAAAGACAATGTAGAGACATCGAGAAACAAGACGGGGACCAGCGTTTGAGCAAAAGAGTGAGGGACAGAGTAAGTTTACCTCTTTATATGATCTCAGCATTTCATCAACTATAAGCAATGAATTCATATTAGCGTGATAGCCTTTGATTTTATTTTTGAAAGCTGCTAAATTCATATAACTAAGATAGTATGTTTGAATAGTACTGTGTTGGATTAGAAATATTGAGGTATAAGGGAAAGTAAATAGCAAATATCTAAAAAAATGAATAAAAAAAACATTACGGTGATATAATGGGTGGAAAGTTATATGCTCAAATGACAGTTGTTGTGTTCAACAAATTTACAATAAAAGGGTAACATTTGTTTAAAGCTCATCAAACACCGATGATGTCTGTCATCTATATATACCCTGTAGATCCGAATTTGTGTGAATAGGAAGTCGCAAATTCGTGTCTTGGGGAATATGTAGTTGACATAAACACGACGCCATAGTGGAATTGTGGATATATTTTTTGTCTCCTGCATAGTTTTTTTTTTTTTTTTTTTTTTTTTTTTTTTGTGCATCTGGTTATTAGATACAACAACAACAACAACAAAAACCTAAACATGATGCGAAGGTTTTGAAAATTAGACACCTGATGGCGCTACATCATTTGTCATATGGTGACAAATGCCTGCCTTAAAGAACGTGAGAAATTTTTCATCATATGCAGGCTACCATTTAAAAATCCTGCAGGATCATTCATGTTGAGGTTTTAGTCACCACTTTGTTTTTAACCCTCTTCGCAGTATAGAACTCTCTAAAATGTATTTCTCCATGTTCTTAGAGACAGACAATGCTATTGTTCTGTATTTTTCAGATGTCAAGCAAAAATCCATCATAATGCAGGCTCCCAGCAATTTGCATAAGATACAATAATCGACATTTTAATATAGTAGGATATGACGAACTGCTACTCATCAATGTCTTATTATGCTAATTAAACCTGATTTTATTCTCCTTTATTTTTCTAGCAACAAGTGTATCACAATGAGGCTGCGTGTGAGAGGACACGTTTTCCACGTGTTATTCATCAAATGGACAGTCTGCAGACAACCGAGAAGGATCATGACAAGAAACAGGTAACCTAATTTTACATCAGGAAATACTGTCAGATGCCAACTGAATTTATCTTTGCTTTTAGATTACATAATGCATGAATAATGAGGAAGTCAGAGCCTATCCGTATTGTAGTGCTGTGTGGTTAGCCTACTATTTTTGCTAAACGTCTCTCTACTTGCTTGACTAAAATTGCTTCTGTCTCTCAAAATAGGCTTCTATCTCTCAAAAAAGGCTTCTGAAACAAAGAGTAGCTAATTCATTTTGAATAGTAAAGAGGTGGCTCAAGTTAAAGTGAAAATATACTGGTTTCCACATTCCTTATTTGTCATGTCACGTGATTCATTAAATAATTAATGAAGAGGCTGCAGAAAGGCAACGCAGCCTATTCGTCAAGACTGGCTTTTCGCCGAGCTAACTTGAGTGAGTTTGGGAGACATTTCTTGGTGCTTTTCCCTCGCAAGAAGCTATCCTCATTGCTGTGAACAGTCAAGAGGGAGAATGTAGGAGCAACCGCACAGCATAAGCACCACACATTGTGAGTAAGCCTTTAGATCTAAAGCTTGTAGATACATGCTATGCTATTGTAGTTCTGCAGACTTGAAGAGAACATGTTATGGCCAATACTGAGATGCATTATTTTTTTTCCACTGCTCTCGGAAAAAAAATCATAATCCGTTCATCTAAATATCATTGTATGAACCACCCTGTTCAGTCTGTGATGACATTTAAAATATAGATTACAAATGCAAATGCCTCGTGTCTCTCAAACATATTTGTTCACTGGCGAAAAAAAAAAGCGTTATAATTGTTTCATGTAACATTTTCTTCTTTAAGTGCCTGTATCCTACGTTTATTCTTATAATTTATGTAGACATGTATGTCAATTTTATTTCAGGTGTTTGTATGGTCTTATTTATTTCATAAGGCTGTATAATTATAGCAGACTACGCCCATATAAATATTTGCCTAGTTAGTCCATCTCTATGATTAAAGTATTAAAGTGGCCGATATGTGTTGTATAAAGTAGAGTTAGGCTAGGTTAAGGATATCAATAAAACGGTTAAGGTTAGATTGCTAAGGCCTCGATTGGTTCGTCTGATGTTGACTATAACCAGTTTAGGCCGTCTATGACGAATCCACTACAGTGACATCATGAGCAAAGTAATGGAACACTAGAGATCAACTTGAGAGATCAAAGGCCCCCGGACCTTTGGGGAATTGATCGCAGAACCATCCCAAGACAGCGGCACTCTCTCATCTTCAACATCACTAATTACAATATCATGCACGAATAATTCGAAACAGATGTCCCCTTTACAAGCGTTTACAACCATTTTATGGTAAAGATGTTAGCTGACATATTGGAGCACCTAAAACATTTTTTTCTTTTGATGGTTCACGCGTCAGAGTTATTTGTGTGTTTTCAGACTCAGGACCCTTCTGCAGAGAAAACGTAGTTATTACCAATGATATGCAGCGTCTGCATTAACATATTTGTATACTGTAATTAAGCTGCCAAAACTTACACATGTGCTATAACGTCCCAGACATTTAATGAATTATAATTGGCTCCTCAATAAATGCCTTAAACATTTGCTTATCTCACTAACTTACAGGAGACACTATCAGCTTATTTAATTGAGAATAGCACACACATCTCTTCATTGGTTTGTGGTAAACGTTCTTGATCTTTTGGTATGCACACCACGTCAATACTGCTTCAGAGCAACAACCTGAGCTTGCTTAAATTTTGTTTGTTTCGCAGTTCAATTTATATCGATTGCTAACTCCGAGAGACATCCTTCTTTTCCTCCATCAGCTTTTACATTCAAGACATCTGTAATCCTCTCAGAAGAGGAAAATTTCCTTTCAGGAGCCTGATACGCTTTAGACAGAATATGGATAATATAACGCATTTTTGTTTGGTTATTACGCGTTCTTAGTGTTGGGACATTATGCTAATTTCACTGGGGTCTTTTGCTGATTTCACCCATATATTTGATAGGCTACACTCGATCCTTTGGCTTTTATCATAGGTAAGCATTTATTGCATTTTTATCGTCATATCATGGAGAGGAACATATTTTTATTTATATTACACACAAGCCAAGACATAAATCATATTCAGTGACACATACAGCAGTACTTCGAAGTGCAGCTGAAAACATTATTGTTTTCAACAAGGATTTTTTTAAAACGTTGATTGTAGTGAATTAGCCTGTGCACTTACTATATTTAATAACAAATATTTATCTGATTTGTGAGACTACAAAATCAAGCTGCTGAAGTATAAGCTCGCAGTTTGTGAATGGCGGAGGATCTGTCTGTTTGATTAATCGCTCTAGTACTTTGGCTAAGGTTCAAGACGAGTTCACTGGGCTTTGTGCGCTGTTCTAAACCATTGCACACTCCCCTTCCCATTGTTTTATCCAACTAGTCTCTTTCTTCGTTAGTTTATGTTTTTATCATCCCAGTCACGATTAAAAAAATTATATATATATATATATATATATATATATATATATATATATATATATATATATATATATATATATATATATATATATATCATCTTCTTATTTTAAATGCTTCAGCTTTTATTTTCCATAACAATAGATGTCATGTGATTTTGAGATCTTGCTGTACTTCAGGATAATTAATTCAAGAGCATTATTATTTTGCCCTGATTCATGATTAACGATTTTCCAAACGTTGTTTTTCTGGCTGAATTCCTTTTTCTCAAAGAAAAGACAGACGATGTAACTCCAGCAATACAAAGATTAGATGTCTCAGAGGAACTTATAGGCTACTGTAGGTCTGATAAAACGAGAATATGAAGTGCACAGTGTTCTTTTATTTTTGATAGCATGTAGGCCCACAAGGTGTTCATAAAACAATTCATTGTTCCGCTACTAATAGGCTAGAATTCTCAAATCTGTAGAATTATTTCGACACCCCATGCTTTCACCTCAGTATACCTGCAAAAAAAAAAACAATTAAAAGGAAAAATGTTCTCAAATATTTTATATATATCTTTGTTGAATATTTTAATGCAACTGTTACATGCATTTAGCACATTTATTTGGCACAATGTCAGCTAAAAATGGTTTCTGATATATAGAATTTATTCTGAGTTTGTGATTTGTTTACGTTGCATAACAAGGCGCATTTAAAAAAAACGTATGCAGCTATATCATGAAGAAAAAAAAGACTGTTACATTAGCCTATGCATTTTTGTCAGTAGCACAGTGAGATATTCTGGTTTCTGGCCGTGCATACTCCGCAAAATAGACACTATTCATATCTTTTTTCCCATTTAGTTGCGATGATGGATTCATGTTCTCTGACTCACACCGTGTTGCTCTGACCCTGCAGGTCATCTTCCAGCGGGCCTCCGGAATCATACTGTCACATGATACGAGAGGCCAGAGTTTTTCGAAACCCCCAGAAAGGACCAACATAACTGATGAAAGCCGTCCAGAAAATGCAGATAACGAACAACAATAACGTCTGTCTTACAACGTCGCGGAATTATTTACAACAGTGTCGTTATGCATTTGAACGTAGCTAACGACAAAATTCATCACACCAAACATATTGGGTCAGCGACCGCTAAGGACGAACTTGCACAGTGAGATGGAATACAGAACGAGATAAAGAGGACGTTAAAACGAGAGGAAAAAACAATAGGTGTTGTACACCATCCTCAATCAAGACAGTAACTCGTCAGTGTTCCTTCCTGCAAACTGGCGAAGATAAATTTAGGAATCAACAAGTTCTAGCTGTATTACCAACCCACATTTTCGGATGACAGAATTCAAGCAAACGACAAAGAGGAGCGCGGCGTCATTTGGTGGTGGTGAGTAAATAGGCCCACAGTTCAAAAATCTAAATTAAATTAAACAGCCTATCATAAAATAATGAGGCAATAGAATTTTGCAATAGCCAAATCTTAACTAAAATCGAATCATTTCACAGACAATGTGTAAAATCTGTGTTGGCTATTATTCAAATATTGTTAATGCGAGTGTTCCAAATGTAGTAATTGGTTCAAATCCAATTAATATGAAGTATATCCTCTTTAACAGCTCAGGAGCGACAAGAAAACCCCGCTGGGATTCATTGCATCAAAAAGAGCACATACTGCTATACAAGTGCCCAGCTGTAGAGCCTGAGAAGCTCCACTTCAACTTCAACCCACACATTTTTGCATGCGGAGACGTGTGGAAATACCCAGTTTACTTAAACCTAGAGGATAATGATAATCTGGTTTCAGAACCGGAGGATGAGGCAAAAAAGGATTGAAGGTTGAAAAGACTGTCTCTTTGCTATAGCTGGACGATCTCCGATCTACAGCCCAACACAACCGTCTTGAATGAAACCGCGAGAGATTTATTTATTCATGGAATTTACAGTGCCTCAGGTAAAAAGTCCTTCCGCAAATATGGCCGGGCATGCTTATCCAATCTATATACATTAATGGGTAGCATTCTCTGAACAACTGCAAAACTATTGTCATGTTCCCCAGAGCGTAGCCTAATAAAGTCCCCCTTCAAATGATTAAATGCCAGTTTCATGTAATATTTCCAAAATTGATTTTGAATGGTAAATAAGTATTATAGGCTAGCTAATGCACTTGATTGATTTAATAACGTCATTGGGGTTAATAGTTCAAATTATTGTGTGAAAATGAAAAGCGCGATGAATTTTTAATTTTAGTGCGTGTTAGCCTATAGCCTAAATCTATTTTGGCCTATTGCTTCTGATAAGCTAAATGCAATGTTGTCGCGATGTTGAGGTCTAATCATCAGTTTATCTGGGACAATTTACAACTATTAACCTATTAATAATTTTCTATATTCTAATGGAGAATGTTTGTCACATGCATTAAAACATTTTTTGGGGGTGTTTAATTAAAGTCGAAATAACCTATAGGCATTGAGCTCTTATGTTTTGCTTTTAGGAAAGAATCCTATAAGTCATGATCTCCCTCTGCTTATGAGCAAAATCATAAAAACCGTTCTTTAATGGGAGATTATATCTAAGCATTATTTAAAAAAGTAGAATGGCTTACTATCTTGAGAGAAGCCAATCTCTGTAGCCTGTTGTTGTAGCCTATATAGAAGTTCATTCAATCCAGTTAAATTAGGAACTTAAATTTGAAAATAGCACTAGAAACTCCCTAGGGAAAAGATAAAAAACACACACAAAGGCGGACTATTTCAAGTCAATGGTCTACGTATTGAATATGAATTTTTAGGGCCTGTTTATTTATAGCTTGCAACACAACTTCAGTTGTCCTCGCTGTCACGAATAGCCTACAGTATAAATGTAGGCTACTGTTATAATTGCTGTGCTCGCTTTAATTCACATTAGATCTACATTGCCAGTTTATCAGATTGATGGGTGCATTCGATTGATGTGTTTGTCATGTAAATACGAATCGTTTGATGGACACCTGCAACGCCCAGAGTGCTACGGCAGGTCGCACACTATTGGTGCAAAATTAGTCACATGATCTGTCACTTAACTGATATGAGCTCGGATAGAACTTTGTGTGGTTTGACATAGTGCTTAGAGGTTGTAGGGGCACTGGGACCACACATCAGCGTATATTGACCCTGCTTAATCAATTTTGCTTGGTCAGTCAACAATGAATTCCTACTTAGATTATACGATTTATAACCGTGGTGCTAACACTTACAGTTCGAAGGTTGGGTGTTTTTCTATGGAGCAAGAATACTTGCCAAATGCTTGTGCAAGTAGTACAAATAGTTACATTCCCGAGGGACGGCCAGTCGGAGGAAACACCTTTACACCGGCATCGCACGAAACTCATGGCACAACTTATGCACAACTTCAGTCGCAGCCATACCACATCAATATGGATATGGGAAAAACTGGACACACCAGTTTCTGCAAGCAAACCCGACCTCCTCTCTCGGACTATGGACATCAGCACGTTCTCACTCAAGCAGATGACCACATGCGCCTTCAGTCCCCTGCATTTTCTGTGGTGAATATGGGATCCAACATTGGAACTTACAGTGAATCTAACTGCAGGCCTGGCTCGGTCTCTGCAAGCCATTATCAGTCGTTTCCCTATGGAGAGCATGAACCACACGGCTATGGCTCGTTCAGCAAGTACCAGGTCTCTCCTGACAGTGACAGCGACTCCAAGACGAACATAAAACAAGCCCCAACATTTGACTGGATGAAAGTTAAGAGGAACCCCCCTAAAACAGGTGAGTTTAGAGTAATTACAGCTGCTATAAATATTAGCAGTATGTCCTGTCATATTAAAATGTTGTCAAATGATGTTTCTAATCTGTCTTTTCTATTCATAATTTTGTCTAAAGTCGCCGAATATGGGATCCACGGCCAACAGAACATAATACGCACCAATTTTACCACCAAGCAGCTCACCGAACTTGAGAAGGAGTTTCACTTCAACAAGTACCTGACCAGGGCGCGCAGAGTGGAGGTGGCCGCCACGCTCGAACTGAACGAAACGCAGGTTAAAATTTGGTTTCAGAATCGCAGGATGAAACAAAAAAAGCGCGAGAAGGAAGGAACTGTCCCAATAATTAAACGAGCGACTATTTGCTCTTCTGGTCAAAGCGCAGACAATTCAAACAGCTCATCCCCGGGTGCTTCGCCTACCTCAGACACTTCCACTACTATTTGATGCTAAACGTGCCTTTGTGGCAAACGAACTTATGTTTCAACACTGTGCTGTGAAGAACTACCTAACTTATTCTGCTGTCGTAGACAAAGCATTGTGCTAGTATGTGCAAGTGTGTTTTATATAGCCTATAAAACGCAAAGTAATAAATTGTGCTGCATTGGAGCTACTGAATTCACGGTTCAAAATGCATTAACAGGGTATATGCTAATAGCCAAAAGCAAGACTTTTAAATGTTCCTTTTTTTCTGCCATCAGGTTGATATCTTATTTTGCACTACATATTCATTCCTCTGTTGAAAGAGAGAAAAAAAAATTATGCATTTAGAAAACAACCTGGCCTGTGACTGTGATTAAATAAATATTTTATTTTTCAGAAATATGTTTGATTTATAATTTCATTCGATTTCAATCAATTTATTGATTTTCTTTTAATTAAAAGGCTCTTCATGATGTTTGTAAGATTGTGTCCTTTGTCCAAGGATGTTGCAATACAATGGACCTAATTTAAATCAGTGTTGCTCTAGTCTGTATAGTTTGACAAGAGGAATGTTGCATTACACACCGGGTGGCTTCCTATGACCTTTTCACCTTTTTGTGCCTCCAAGCTCTCCAAACATGTAAACACTCCTTGGTGCTCAGAATAACACTCACTGTCTAGATTTGAGGTTTCAATCCTACTTGGCATAGCACAACAATACAGCAGGTAAAGAAAGTATCTGACTTTTAGCGGAGTAAGACCCTTTCTAACTCCAATTCATTATGATAATTCATAAGACCCTTTTTTAACGCATTTGTACATTCTTAGACAAGGCCAGAAAGAAGAGTGATAGATTTAAATAAATAATGGCCTGGTTTCACAGACAGGGCTTAGATTAAGTCAGGATTAGGCTTTAGTTCAAACTTAGCTTTTAAACATGCCTTAGAAAAAAGCATTACTGTGCATCTTGAGGCCAAACAATGGCATTGACATATTTTAAGATATGTCAGTGAAAGTAACTTTCAGTTAACACCTCAAACGTGCATTTTAGCCTGGGACTATAGCTGAAGCCTTGTTTGTGAAACCAGGTGTATATGTAATGTACTGGGGAATAAAATAAATTAATTTTGTTTGGATAAACATTTTTCTGCAAATCTTTTTCTTTCATTTGATGTTTATTTTTGTAACATCAGATTCAGAATGTAAGCAAAGAGGTGAGCTATTACAGAAAGAGAGAGAAAAAAAAAACAGTTTAACCCTAGATACTATCTCCATTAGCCTCAGTTCTTCTAGAAAGTTTGCAAAGACTTGACAACCTTGTTTCATTCTCCTGATCATCTGATGGACTGCTCCAATATTTACTCAGGGTGTTGGGTTTGCACAGTATTTGCCCCAGCAGCCATGCACTGTCAGCACCCTCTCCACTGACCAGGTTCACTTGGAGTTCAGGCCTAAATTAATTCACAAAAGCCACGGGCCTGTCCAGCAGGGGATGAGAAGGGTGTCTTCCCAAAGGTCAATCAGAGTGTTATCTCTCTCCAAAACAAATTAGCCACTATAAACTGAAAATTGAGTTTTATAAATAGACAATAAAATGCATTTTAAATAAATGAATAAAACAAAACCTGCTAGGGTAACTGCTATTGAGTGAGATATTTTCACTGAGCAATTTCACATCAATTCAAAGGTGAAATCTGGCGATGTTAAATCCCTTCCAAGTCAGTCTATCTAACTCAAATGACAAAAACTATTAAGAAGATGATGCTGATGAAAAACATCTTTATTTCATTTCATTTAAAATAGTGCATATGCCATAATGGCACAAACATCACTGTTGTGTGAAAAAAGACAACAGCAACAGCAACGTGTTTACTTAAAATTATTAAGTATGTAGTGTTTGTTGCTTGGCCTTTTGGGTTGTGTGGCTCTGGGCTCCTACTGGGTCTCCCATCTGTGGGCATCAGTGGAAGAGCTACAGTGCTGCAGAGACAGATGTTCAGTCAGCCTGGAGGAGGAGGCTGTTTTTCACCAGGTTGTCAGCATGCAGAAAAGGCTCACACTGCAGAATGTGGGGCAAGATACCGGAGAATTAGAGGAAGATAAAAGTAGCATCCTCAAACAACAATAATATGTAGGGAAGAAATAGGCTTGGAAAGACAGGGAGAGAGAAAATAGATGTGTATCTGGGAGTCAGCAGTATAGTCATCAAAAAGTCAGTCACTCTGAAAAGTGGAGTAGTCTTTTTTTTAAGATCAGGTAAGATTGGAAAATATTTCAAAGAGACACTCTACATACTGATAAATGATGGCACAGTATTGCATAATGCATATCACTTCGCTGGCAAAATTTGATCCTTTTATGAAAAAATAAATGGATGTTTAAACCTCCCTACAAAAATTATATTCATTTATAAACTACTGTTCAAATATTTGCGGTTGGTAAGATGTTATTAAAAGACATATCTATTTTTTTAATTAGGCAAGGATGCATTAAATTGATTAAAAGTAACAGTAAAGGCATTTATAATGTTTTTAAGCTTTCTATTCATCAAATAATTCTGTAAAAAAAAATGTATCACAGTTTCCACAAAGCTATTAAGCTGCACAACTGTTTTCTAGAGTATCAAATCAGCATATTAAATGATTTCTGAATGATCACGTGACGCTGAAGACTGGAGTGGCTGCTGAATATTCAACATTGACATCACATGAATAAATTATATTTAAAAATATATTAAAATTGAAAAAAGTTACCTGCAGTACTTAATAAAATGCAATGGGCAAAAACCCCAAAAAACCCTAGAAATATCACATTAAAATTTCAGTGACGAAAATCATATTGACAGGTACACCGCCTTTGCTGTCAGGTCACTTTTAAGGTGATGTTTAGGGCAGATCTGAAGCCTGCAAAGTATATACTCTCCCTGCTGGGTGTGCTTGTCAGAGGGTCTTTTACAAATCAAATGCCTGGCTTGACTTCCTGAGTCTTGTTCAAGTCCCTCTGAAGCATGTCACTCTGCTGGGGTGCGTGACCTCAAAGAGATAAAAAGAATACTGTATACACTATTCATGGGCTTGAAACAGGGGTCAGGGGGTTATTTTATATGTCTTCTTGTCTTTCACAGACATACAGTCAACAGCTAAGACAGTGGCCACATGCAGATAGCCTCCTCCTCTCGGTGAAAACAGGAAGAACAGGAAGCCTTCCTCTTGCGCTCTCCACACAGACCCATATGACCATCCCCCTCTCGCTCAATCGTATCCATGTCCTCACGAGGCGATTTAATCAGTCCACCGCCTTATTAGCTGAGTAACTGAGAGGGACAAGCTTCCAAGACCCTGTAGCACACGGGCTGGGCTCTTGCCAGCAAGCAACCAACAGATATTGGTTTAGGCAGTGTAAAAACAAATGTGCAAGATTTTTTATTGTATAACATGATTAGATTATGAGGTCGAGAGAAGTAAAGTTATTGCACCTGCTTAGGAAGGACGATTTGGAAAGTTGCCAGTTACTCTCAAAACCAACACTATAGTGTTTTTGTCATAATTGAGTTGACAAATTTCCTGCATGTGGTTTTGTTTGTAGGGATCTTAGAGCTTGGCAAAGTGTAACCGGTGCACCGTCACTCATATGATTTAGAGAGGAAAGTAGTGTGCACCAGAGGGAGACAAATGAAAGCTGACAGTTCATTTTATCAGTGACAGATCGTTGATCTCATGGACTGCCTCCCTGGTCTCTCTTGAAGGCGGCGAAGGTTGAATATTAGTGTATACTGATACAACCAACCACCCCTTTCTGGATCCCAAAGGCTTTATATTCCAACCAGCAGAATATGAGCTACAGCACTAAACTACAAAACCAAAGTAGTATCAGATTTCAGTAATAAAATTAACATATTATTTTAGGATTCATAGGTTCCATATCCACAATTCAGTCTCATAGAAATCTTTATATTCAACAGGGAAAAACTACATAAATACTAACTAAATCAGTTAAACAGCTGCAAAACTTTTTATCCATTGCCTCATGATGAAAATATTGTCAAATGATGTTTAAAGGGATAGTTCATCCAAAAATAAAAATACTTTTATTCTCTTGATTAAAGAATGTTGCGATAAATTCAACCAGATCTCATGAGAAAATAACTATTTTAGTTAAGAAGTGGCAATTTAGTATATAAATCTCGTATCTCGAATTAATTTTAATTTTCTAATTTTTAATACGGTGAAAACCTGATTCTCTGTTGTGATAAAAATTCAAACAGATCTCATGAGAAAACAACTAGGCAATTTTAGTTACAAGGTGGCGATTTCGTATGAATTAGTACAATGTAATTTGTATGAAAACATACCATTTTTAAAAGAACGTCGGTATGATGTTCATCCTAAACCTATCCGTCAGTATGGCATAAACATATCGTACAAATTTATACAAATTCCATACAATGAAAGTCAATGGGGTCCAAAACATCACTGGACCCCACTGATGCTCGCTGTGTGGACAATTTCTTTTTTTTGTTTCACTGAAGAAGAAAAAAATGCATACAGGTTTGGAATGACATGAGGATTTTTTTGAATGAACTAGGCCTTGTAGATGTTTTTCTGTTTCTGAGACGCTATCTAAAACTTAAATTTTTTTCAGAACTATTCATTTCAAAAGTAAACTTTCAAATGGTCCTAAACATTTTAGCCATTTGTGTATGAGAGAACAGAGAACTGCTTTCATTCTGCTAAAGACCTGTAGTGAAAAACGTATTTTTACCATGTGGGTGACATAAACTGATACCTGGGAAATCCTTCTGACAAACTATCATACTTTTATTTACCACACAGGTCCTTAAACACCCACACAAACATCTTCTAAGTGCTGCCTGCAAGTGCCTGAAGTGTCTTGTGCATGTGTGGGGAGGTTAATTAGCAGCAAGGAGCTGAACGGAGTTCAAAGGGTCAAACCAGCGACAGAGATGAGCCCAAGGCTTTGAACGGGCAAAAATGTTTTATACCATTTAACGAGAAAATGCATTATAAACCGGTTGATAGTAATTGAATCTCATGATGGAAAAGACGACAAATTCTGAAACTGTTCCAGTGCCTTCATATTGACCCCTGGTCTCTGGAGGGGTGTGTGACCATGTTGGAGTGTGATTTCTGTCAGGTCGGGGCGGTTGGGGGCTCTCAGATGACAGAGTTCTGCCCCTCCCCCAAGTGAAACGCAAATGAAAAGGAATGCAGAGATAAAAAGCCTGTGTTCCCAGATAAGGGGACAGAAGAAAGGAGTAGGCGAATGCTAAAAGAGCTCTCTTGGGGAGATGAGAGGCGCTGATGTCAGTGTTGGTGGTAGGAGATCATAGCAGGTTCCTCTCATCAGCCCAGGCCTGTGTTTGATACTGGGTCTTTGTCGCTCTTTCAGCTTTGCATTGTTGGGAGGTGTAATCCCGGGCGGATTACAAAGGCAAGATCCTTTCATATGGCTGTGCCCAGCAGGCAGGAGGCAGTGCTCATGCTGGAGTAGAGGGCCACGCTCATTCCTCTATCTACCTTCACAAGGGGCCATATAGCTGCAGGGACAGTGACGAAGGGGTCATTCGGTCATGTCCTCTCCTTGGAATTCTGCTCCCCCTTCTCCATTCAGATGTGTCTCTTTCATGATCTGCCTCCGCCCTGTACCTGTGCACAACGCCTTACACCTAACAAACTAAAAATCAAAAAATACTGAAGCTCTGACATATAGCTTGAATACATTTTTTTCTTTTTCTGTAGATATACAGTAGATTGTGCTTTGAACAACTGTGTTGATTTAACCCTTTCATGCATGAATTATTGAATCACAAAGTAATATTTTTAATGTTTGTTTTTACTTTTAAACAAGTGAAAATCAGGCCAATAATTTTTTTAATGTTATATATATATATATTATATTATTTTGAGGGAGTTATCTGTCCACTGCAGTGTTTTTAACAAAGCACACGTTTTTAAAAAATGTACTAAGAGCAAATGGTATGAATACACATAAGAATATTAAATAGCAACAACAATAGAGAGGACATTTGAAAAACATATTCTTAGCCTCGAAGCGTCGTACCCTGACATAACGTTGAATGGGAACTCATTTTATTTGAAACCAATTATAACCAGTATCATAATTAGTCTCATTTGATTTACCTTCTTCCACCAATTAAATCTATTAATAAAATAATTATGAAATATATAAAATGAGTATATGCCTATACTTTTATTTGACATAATAAATAAATATAGACTGTAAGTATTGAAATAAATTATAAAATATGAAGACTATTTAATATTGCTGTTTAATAAACCTATTCAAGTGTAAATTATAACATAATTTTAACTAAAACACAAAATAAGGTGGAATCTAAATATAGGCACAATAGGCACAATATATCCTTTGGCGCATGACGGCCACTGGAGTGGACAGCTGTATTTTCTGTTACAGAAGAAAATGTGTACAAATATTATTAAAATCTGGATAAAAGTATCTTAGTATCTTATTTAGCTGAAAAATATTTTTTCTTTCTGTCTGGTTTTCTGAGAATAAAAGGATTTAACACTTATTCTTGAGGCACTTGGTGCATCTCCTCTTCCCTCCACTATTTTGATGCAATATCTAAAAACAGCAAAGAGATTCAAAGACAATAATTCAATGGAATCGCAATGCTTTGGGGGTTCGCCACTTGGTGGTTGGGACATGGTACTAAAACTTGCCAAATAACGGCATGCATGAAAGGGTTAAACCAATATTAGGCACATGACTCACCATAAATTGTGTGGCATTTTATTTATAATGCGCTTTTCTAAAACCCAAAGCACTACAAACAATAGCAAATAAAACAAATAATACAATAAATCATAAGATACTAATCATTGCAATACAACTAATCAACACAATAGAATACTAATCATCACGATCTATAAGCGATTTTAAAAGATGAATTTCTAGCAACTTATTGAAACATTCTATAACTCGGGTACAGCAACAGAGAAAGTGTACTCTTCTAAACAGCTGGACATAATAGTTTCACCTGGAGGATGATAAAATGTGTAGGAAAATCTCATAGACTTATACTGAAGGATGTACTTTCAAGTCATTAGGGGACTAGAAAATCACATGAGTGGGATCTTTAGCCAGTAGGCGACCACCAAGCAATGCCATAGCAACCACACAGCAACGCTCTAGAAACAAACCACAACACCCTACCATTGTGGCAAGGATTTTTGCATAAAGTCATAATGTGCAATGATGATTTTGATTAAATTAGATACAACATGTAATCATTTTTTGATTATTTCATAACTAGCTAATGAAAATCTCAGAAATTATCATATATATTGAGACTAAACAACAAAAATGGTATAGTGCAGCCTTAAAAAGTCAAACGAAAATCCAACCAAATACTCTTTTATTTTGCAACCAAAACACCACTAAAAATACATCATACCTGAAGTGCGCAACTAATAGTTTTTCATAATTGGGAAGGAACAGATATGCAAAATGGCTCACACTAACTTCTCCAATCACAATAGTGATTAATTTGTAAAAACGTGTTTATATTGGAGCTCCAATAGATTCATTGTACTGCACTAAAGGCAATACAATACACAAGTTCTTTTAAAACATTAAAAAGGTTATGAAACGCCAAAGTGATAACATGTACTGGTACAATTGTCTGGAGTGTAATTGTTTTTCCTGCAATCTGAGCCTGGTTTTAAGCATTTATTTGCCCAAGAGCCCTGTGTAACTGTACAAATAATAAATGAAACAACTTGACTTGACTAAATAAATATTAGTTATTTAGTAAATTGTTTTGTCCAAAAAACAGATTTTTTGTTTCTTCTATTTATTTATTTATTTTATTTTTTTGTGCCATTTCACAATGCATTTCACTTCCCAATGCAGGGGCCGTTTGCCCCAGTTTGGAGGGGTGGCTTTTATTCCACGTGTGGTGAAATATATATATTATGTGGTACAATTATGGTGGTTTTGTTTCATTCATACAGTGCATACTTTTTTTCTTGATTTCTCCCGAAAGAATGGAAGTGAAATGTGACAGCATGCCCCATAGGTGGGGTACACTGTAACATGACCAAATGACAGCTTAAAATGTTGCCTGATATAATAAAAAAAAAAAAAATATCCAAGACAAACTTAAATATTTTGTCAATAAAATACAATTATTAACTTTTTTTAAATAAAATAATGGCATTTTTTAATCATTAAAAATATACACATTTTTCACAGCATAGTTTTCTCATGGTTTCTCAAAAGAATTAATAAAAGTATAGAATATAATAGCGTAGTTCTAATAGGGGCTCATTGTAACGCAGTGTTACAACACACCCGACCTGAGCAACTGGGATTTAAACCGCGGCTCGTGTCTTCTGCTGTTAGATCAGCATTAAAGAACCATCTCAGCTGTTAAATAACAGATATAAGATTACGATAATATCAGATTTGTCTTATTGTAAATAAACACAAAAAACAGAGATGAAAAATAAACTTGGCACAACATCCTGGCTTGTGTGGAAAGTGTTAAACCATGTGTGTTACAACTAACCCCGTGTTAGGTTGTGCCCGCTCTCTCCCTATATATATATATATATATATATATATATATATATATATATATATATATATATATATATATATATATATATATATATATATATATATATAGCATCCTAAACATAATCAAAATAAATTGGCCTGGCTCTGATTAAATTCTGTTATTAATGTAATAACTTTGAAAACAGAACACTGAGATTGTGCTGCCCACCCCAATGTGATGTAGTCCTTAGTCTTTCACTTGCATTAAGTGCTAGCTCAGCATCAAACTGCTGATTCAGAATTTTGCAAACAATTCTGAAAGGTAAGCAAAAGCTTTTGTGATATGATTCAAATGAATCAGAGACTACACTACATGAAAACTGAGCAAATGCTGATCAGGAAGTGTTACACAAGACAATTAACCAATAAAAAAGAGCTACAGGGGTGAGTCATTATCTATATGTTATATTTTACATTTTTGAATAAAAAAGGGCACGAGGTGATGGCAGGTGGCTAGTAGGCTAATTATTTCTACTTACTCTTGTCAATATGCAGTGAAAAAATAAACCATAAGGTCAATAATGTGCAATTATGATTTTGATTAAATTAGATACATGTAGTACATTTTTATTATTGCATAACTAGCTAATGTAAATCTCTGAAATCATCACATATATTGGGACTAAACAAAAAAAAGTTATAGTGCAGCCTTAAAAAGTCAAAGTGCAACTAAAAATGCAACCAAAACACCACAAAACATACACCATATACCTGAAGTGCAACTAATTGTTTTTCATCATTAACCAATAAAAAAAAGAGCTACAGGCGTGAGCTATGTTCACCACATGTCCTGTTTTGTCTCTGTAAAACATATGAGGAAAATTTTATTTTGTTTAAAATGATGGTTATTTTTATTTAATAATTATGATCTATATATTATCTTTTACATTTTTGAATAAAAAGGGCAGAGGTGATGGCGGGTGGCTAGTAGGCCCACCATCATTTTAATTAGGCCTATTTCTAACAATAACAAGTAGGCCTATAACAATTAGCCTACAATAAAAACAAGAATTAATAAATGTAAGAACATCTTATTATCACAAATAATTAGCTAATGGTAAATTTAAAATGTAGGCTAGGCCTACATGTTTTCTATCAGTGTCACAGCACACCTTGGTAGCGAAGTAGATTCGTGACAACACCAAGCTTTGACACTAATTTACACAATTCAGGGTGAGTAACAGGTTTCTAAACGACTTCAATCACACACATAGGCCTATAAAGTAAACACTTCCGGTCTCCCTGAGGCAGTTGTGCTACGATGGCCTCGCCCTTTTTATGAACAGTCTGGAGTCGTAAACATTACATAAAATGATAATAGACGCACCTGACTCGACCTACACAACGACATGGAAAACATAATTTAAACAAACAAACTGACCAGAGGCATATCCTTTATAAACATTTCGAGTGTTTCAATGTGGAGAAAACATGGCCACTATTTAACTTACACATTAGACTGCTGATGGTATAGTCACGATCGATGGTCATGATATGAGATAGCCTGGTGGTTGGGGCAAACAATGAGATTAAAAAAGATATGCAGTGGTTTTGATTGCTAGCTGTCATATAGCAAACGAAAACAACAAACGTAATGTAAACATGACAAATTTAAAACGGTGTAGCGCTCTGAGTGGATTATTTTTAATATCTAAAAAATAATACATGGTGGCAAAGGCAAATTCACTTGTAATGTGTTTTAATTAATTTGACTTTAACTTGAGACTCGTGTCACAAAGTAATTCGCCTACATCTCTTTAGGCATTGTTTCATTTTCACAACAATGTGCTTTGCACTTCCTCTTCTTTCCTCCGCGAACCGGTTCGAGTGTGTGGAGATCTCTTTCGACTATTTTTGTATTTCAAACTGCGAACTCATAATGTGGGATGACAAGTGACCAACACATTCACTCATATTTTTGACCTTCAATCGTTGACATTAGCATAGTATTTTATTAGCTTTTATTTCTGTTTGGAGACTTACTCAGAGAGTAAGAGATGGGGACAGTGGTTGATGACATCAGACAACTATTAAGAGGTATTCTTCATTGTTAATTGAATATGAATCAGAGTTTTGTGCTTCTTTAATATGCATAAATATATGTAGGCTACCTTTCATTGTAGAGTTTGTATGTTTTTATTAAGGTACAATATAGCACTTGATAGTCTAAATGTCAACTTTTTACTTAAAAGAAATGCTTCTTATGTAGCATACTATATATATATATATATATATATATATATATATATATATATATATATATATATATATATATATATATATATATAAGAGAAAAATCACAGGACTTAAAGCGACTTAAAGTTAAAGTTAGTTTTCCAATTCATTGTAAACATGTCATAATTATAGAAGTTGTGGTTTGTGTTATTAATCCTTGACTACAGACTACTTTATGATTTCATTAGTTTTATTTTCTCTTGTAATTATTCTGCTTTGCTGTGTTTACTCTAGTAAAACATCTTGTACAAAATGGTACTTCATGAATGATGCCATCATGAGATTGTTATCGTAGTTCTGACACGCAGACAGGATGACTATTGTAATTTACACATTCTGGCGTCTATGATATTTGCATGAATCAATCCTTTTATGATTATTTGCATCTTTCAAAACATGTATGCTCTATTGAATAGCAATATCACATAAGATAAAGGTCACGTTTTTCTCTTACCACGTTGAAATTCAACACAAAAGTTGTTTTTCAATGTCATAATTTTTTGCTCATGTTGGTGTCTTGTAAACAGACCGTAACATAGCCTGAGTAGTGTACTGAGGTTGTTTTCTCTCTCTTTTTTCAGACTGTGAGCTGTTTGTTTTTGAAATACTCCAGGATGAGAATCTCAGTATTGTTGCTCGAGAGTCCAGGGAAATTCTTCTACGAAATTTTCATGTCATCCAGAAGAGGTGAGGGATGTCACAGTATGTTTTATTCATGTGCAAGTATTGGAGCTGACACATGCCTGCACCACCTTGTTTGTATTGCACAATGAAGACCACAAAAAGTAAATCTATAAAAGCAAATTATTTTCTTCTTGATAATCTGTGCTCCCAGTCGAGCCACAAATGAAACACAACAGTTAAACAGACAGGAAGCAAATTGCTCAGTTTTTCTATTGTTGTCTTTTTAGAAGCAAGGAGTACAATTACAGCGCTGTAGTGGTTTTGTGGTTTGCTGTGCTGAAACAAGGTGTTTGCAAGGAGAACAAGCATACTTAGGTTTTTTTTCTTCTTCAGCACTGAATACTTTGCTGTCATTGCATCGTTTGCAAACGCTGCAATGCACAGTTTTTGTACAGATGCATGTGTTTATACAGATACTCAACCTGCCATCAATCAAACGCCTCTTCAGTTCTTTTTGAATTTGTAGTACGGCTTTCATTGTAGAGCTGAAATGTTTATCTAGACCAAGAAAGATAGTGGAACAATGCAAACATTACATGCACTTGATTATAAGCATTATACAGTAATCCATTTTAATAAAGATTTTGAGCAGTGTAAAGTCCATTTGTTTAGTAGGTTATTTTATCCTTTATGAAACGCTCTACTCTAAAAGCATTTCTAAATCTTTTCTTTTCAGACACCCACAAGAATTTCCCCACAGAAGTAAGTGAACAGCTGTTTCATGATTCTAATTAATTGCTCACCGAGATTTCCGCTCAGATTCAGTCTTTCCCGGAACAATGGTTCTTTAGAAAACAAGTCGGTTTGACAAAAATGATAAGATTTTCCTCCCACAGCATTTTCATTTTATGTATATCTATCAAATTCACTCAACAAAGTTTCTAATTATGTGACGCTCTTGCTTTTTTGCTTTTATTTTTTCTCCTAGGTGAATCCAATCTTGAGGATAGTTCAGATGACAACCGCAGCTCCAGTCTGGGACGCTCTGCCCCCTCAGATGATATGTCAGTGGCCTCTGACTACCAGGAGGAAGGTGCCCCTGAGCGTGAGTTCTGTGTGTGCATACGAGTGTGTTTACTCATATGTCTAATGCATGTAAGCTGTGATAAGTCAAGACAGGAAACTTGTCTAAAGCATCTTTAGCACATTTCTTGTTGTGGGGGTTTCACTGGTAATGATGAAATACCCCAGTGGAGGTGTTTGGTAACAGATCACCCTCTAGTGGATTCCCACAACTCTGCTGCTGGCATTGAGGAGTGTGTGGAGGGGGAAAGGGAGGGTGGTCTTCTGCCTCCATAGAAAAGGGATGAAGAGCTCCCTCTAGTGGCAGGCGAAGGCAGGACGTTTGGACATGTGTGTTGAGGCATGCTGGGTTTTTGGGGTTAAACTGTGGCATGTTTGCCTGTGTTTAACAATGGTGTCTAAAAGGTTAGCTTTCTTGTGCTACTGACACAAAGTAAATTTACTCTTGTGTTTAGCCTGCTAGAATTTGAAAAGCGTGAACTGGAATGAAATTCAACGTTTAAAGGGAGTTAAAAAACAGGATGTACTGCAGATTGAAAATGGCCCGCCAAAATATGTGTTTTGTGTTTGCTGATTGTTTTTTTTTGTTGGCCTATATGGGCAGTTTGCTGTTGCTTCAGGCCAGATCTGTAACTGATCATCCCTGGCTCCTCTGTAACCAGCTGGTCTTGAAACTCAACGTTGTACCTGAGGGGCGTTTAATCCATTTTCTCTTCTTTATCACTCATCATACAACTGACAATTTTCTCAGAGGCATCAAAAGCCTGCAGCTTTGTAGAAAAAGCTACACATTCAGGGACATTCAGTTCAATATCATTGAACTCTAGTGACCGTCTCTGAGATGTCATACTGCAATCTGCTAAAAGTCAAAGACAATCCAGATTTCTCTCTCTCTCTCTCTCTCTCTCTCTCTCTCTCTCTCTCTCTCTCTCTCTCTCTCTCTCTCTCTCTCTCTCTCTCTCTCTCTCTCTCTCTCTCTCTCTCTCTCTCTCTCTCTCTCTCTCTCTCTCTCTCTCTCTCTCTCTCTCTCTCTCTCTGTTTTTGCCAGAATTTACTTCACAGACATATTTTCCTCTTTTAACCGCTTTCCAGACTGAGCAGAAAAATAATGTCAGGCTACACAATTGCCAATTGTGAAAACCATAAATTATTGTTTTTATCTCGAATACGTCTTCTTGTTCACTGACATGAAACTTCTCACCACCCTGGTAAAAATGAATACTCCATTGTCCCATTTATTTTATATGTTGTTTGTAATTTAGCAACAAAAGGGGTCAAACCTGGATGTGCTCCTTTGATTCGCTTCTTTGCCGGAAAAGGCATATAAGTCAAAGAGGAGTAACTCGAAGAAGATTCGCATCATGTCGCTCTTTCAATAAAGATAATGACCAGCAAGGGCAAGTGCAGTTCAGGGTTCATGTTTAGTTCACCAGTTGGGAATCTCACATCAAACCCTTCGATAGGACATTTGGAATTTGAGCGGGAGAGCATTTCAGAGTGTATGAAATTAGAGCGAGGAATGTAATCATGAAGATTAAGGTTCAAATGTGCACCTTTTTCAGCAATTTAGATTTAGTTTTCTCATTTGCTCTTGATTCAATAAAGATGCTCCATGCTGTGAGCCCATCTGATTTTTTTTGTCGCTTAGCTCGAGTGAATGAAAAACAAAATGCATATGTGATATGAATGAGCTGGTGCCCTTGCATGCTGATATTTTCAAATTTACCCTATTGTAGCAGGAGGGTAAATATAGTTCAGGCATTCAATTCCTGCACCGTTACTCGCTCCGTGATGTCACATGCTCGCCTGTGTGAGGAAGGGAAATTGACTGTGTCTGCTTGTGCTCTAACCTGACTGGAAGACGAGGCAGCAGTTGACTCGTCGGTGGGAGGAGTCAGTTTTATTTCATTTAGCCAGCTCTGCCTCCCTGTCTCCAGAGGGAGGTTTGACAGTAGATTTGTTATAGCTGACAGGAACAGATGGGCGCTCTATTGTCAGGGCCCCTGTCTGTATGGTAATGTGAACTGAGTTTCACCCGCAGACCGCACGGTTGACCCCACCGTGCCTGCAGCCTCGTCTGGATGACAGCAGCCCTGCAGCCGAGGATGGGAAGCCCAGGGCAGGAGGAGCCTCACAGTTGGGTGGATGTTTTGCCAGGTCAAGTTTAGGAAATGCAAAAGTAGTAGAATAAAAACGTTCGTATCACTTTGAATGGCCTGAGTCATAGATATTTGCATGGGATTATCACTAAAATAATGCAATTTTATATTGCATACAAGACGTCAGCTGAGTAACTACAAATACAGCAGAAAAAGGTGTATGGTTTGTCAGCCTGACAGGAGTTTGTGTGTTTAAGAGGCTAATATCAATGCATGTCCTATCAAAGGCTGCACATGCTCTGGGCTCTTTGTGTGCACTGACTTGATTTATGTCCAGAAACAAAAGCCCCTCTCGTTCCTGTTATCTTACCCCACCACGGCTCTACCGGCAAAGCTGGAGAAGCCAATCAGAGAGAGGGAAAGGATTCAGAGTTAAGTTGTTTCTTTATCGCAAATTAGATCATCAAGATGTAAATTTGATTTTTTTTTTTCTTCAAGATCTTAGAGCCTCTTAATTAATGGTTGTGTTGGTTAGGAAATTGATTGTTGTAATGAATCTCTAGAGAGTCCAAAAAGAGCTTGCATCAATGAAAAAGACATTTTAGCCTGGCAATTACGCGTCCCCTTGCAAACTAAAGTGACCATGCAAATCATCTTCGTCATCGTCGTGGTTACTGTCAGGAATTTCAGCAGGGCTCTTGTCATATTTATCCTAATGCAGTGGCATGTGGCCACGCAAAGGTGGAGTCATGTGATCATAAGCACCTTACATGACCTCAGTGTTTGAGTCGTCATTGTCAGCTGGTCCTCATCCACGTAGCCTCTTAACTCCATACGTTTTGCAGTGAGTGCTCACACTTTGAGTGTTTCTTCCTCCCTACAGTAAACTTTTGACCCCTGGGTCTTGTTCTGGTCATTTCATGACCTGTCTGAACCCTGTCTAGGGCAACTGAGTCTACATTATTGACCTCAGTTGCCATAGCCACAACACAGTTCAAATAAAGTTTCTCTAGCTGGGACAGGATTATCAAAAACTTTAAACCATTTTTTTTCCCTCCAAAAGCGATAATCCATTCTTGTAATCATCCATTAATTTTCCTCCAATCATGATTAATTTTCCAATGCGGTTATAGAAAGAGTAAAGTATGAGGCATTGGCAGGCTTCATAGGGCACGTTAAATGACTTCGGCAAGATGACACCATCTTTCCTCTGCGCTGTCGTTTTTCCCACCCTCTGTTTCCCTTTGCATTAATTAATTGAAATAGACACATATTAGACCCGAGCATCCTCAGTGCATCGCTGCTTCTGCCGTACGGGTTCAAAAGTTCACTTCACTCTCCAAAGGCTGCGATGCTGCTGAAAATGCTGATATTTGCTCTCGCTCTGTCTCTTGCTCATTTGTAATTTCACTGTTTCACCCAAACACGCTCCTGCCCAGTAAACTGATCATTCGGAAGAGATTTTCAACTGTTAATGTCATATCATTGTCAGTCGCCCTATTCATTGTGCAATGATGAGTCAACAGGGCACACATCACTATATTCATCACGCATTTTCTTTCACTGGTTAGGAAAATATTGCTTCTGTGCTCAATATAATATGTCCAGGTCTAGTTAAAAGTTAGCGTGGGTGAAGAGAGGAAGTCTTTCATGATTTGCAAGGTATGAAATAAGCAGAATAGGAAGTCACAACCTTGAGTGTCTAATCTTCTTTGCAGCCTGTCAGTATCGCAGACAAATGGCAAAACGATTCAATGCTGTGGGTTCAGCTAGAGGTTAGCCTTCCCAGGTACCTCCAGCTCTCTCTCTCTCTCTCTTCCTCTCCCCCTTACCCATCTTGCAAATGAGAATTTGATTTTTCTCTCCACTGGATTCCATTTCTGGAGATTGATGAAGTTTCGATGCAAGGCCCAGGTGGCCTGATGCTTTCATTGGAAAACAAATGAAAGCGTGTGTAGGTGTGTTTGCTGTACACCCACAGGGAAAGAGTGCTGTTCAAATGTCTTCTGTGTGTCTTTTTTAGTTTTAGCTAAATGCAGATTTGTAATATTTAGAATTTCGGTGTTTTACAAGGGCATTTGTGGAGTGTTTTTATGCTCGAAGCGTACATTCGCTGATTAAGAACTTTTTTGTCTTTATATTTACCGACATAATCCATTTGACATGTCTGTCTCTCTGAGGTTCTGTTCTACAGCAGCATTTGGAATGTTTTCACATCTTTAAACTGACCAGAAGAACTGTTTTTCCATGAAATGTCTTTCTACCCTCTGATTTGTCAGCCTGTAGGTATCATTTATCTGTCCAAAAATGGAAAATATTATGCTAATTGCCTAATTTACCATATGTTTTCAATTGAGTGTTGAAACATGTAATAATCATAAAAGAGTCTTTTCCCCACACGGTTTTGAATTTGAGTAAGGATCTTCATGAGTGAGAGGCTATATTTAAGTTTGGGAGGTGTAGGCTGGCCTGGTAATGCACATCACTTGCAATGTGTGTTTGATAAAACACAGCCATTGGTAACCACTGAACCAAATCATTTTCATGATGACTGGCAGGGCCATGATATGACAGATTCCAGTGTCCAACAGAAAAAAAGCCACTTGATGTTATCACAAGATGAGGATTTTCTGTGAAGTGATCTTTTTTTGTAACAGCAAATCCTGGCTGCAGTCTATACGCATTTTGAGCCAATACAAACAGTTCAAGTTAACTTATCCTGCTCTCCTAAATTTTATAGAGTAGCTTAAGATGGAAAATTGTTTCCAGATTTATGTTGTGTATAATAAATTATTTAAAATAAAGCACAAGTTGTATTTTTGTATAAAGAGAATATTGCTCATATATGGCTGGATTAAGATTGCAGGTGTGTAACTGTTGGCTCTTTTAGCTCTATCATTTAAACAGTTAAGTCTTTGAACTTTCTATTTATTTACTGAGGGGACGCGCCGGTTCTTCACTTTCTGCACTGCAGGCCTGCACGCGCGTGCTACTCCACAAAGGCAACATGATAAGAAAGTTATTTAGAAAGCATTTCGAATTTTTTTTTTTTTTTTCGTTTTGGCTATTAGATATTTTTCTGGTATATTTATATGGGGCTACCCAAAGAAACGAATTCTAAACGAAATTCTGTCTAAAATAAGAGATTTCCAAAATCATAAAAACAGCAAAACGGGGAAAGTAGCCTAATATATATATTATTTTTTTTTAATTTTTTTTTTTTAAACGAAAGTTGTTTAACAGAATGATAGGTTAATAATTAGCAATGCGATAAATTATACGGATGAGATTTTCTAGCATTAAAATACTCTGTAAATGCAAATAGGCTACATTTAAAAAAATATTTTTGAAATAATTACAAAGTAGTAATAAATAAACAGTATTTTGTCAAGTCCCCTGATAATTAGAAAAATCATAATTTTAAATAATAAAGCTGTCTGACTTTAAAAAATTTTTTTATTGTGGAATGAATTAATAAATAATTAAATATCAACGTTTAAAATGTGAACGGCGTCTATAAGTTGTAGACTTACGGGAAACCAACACATCCAGGGATTTGTTAACCTGTGGAAAAAAATCGTGATATATCCTTTTTAGGCCTAAATACACACACACACACACACACACACACACACACACACACACACACACACACACACACACACACACACACACACACACACACACAATAAATAGAAAACATTTGTTGGAAACAGACAAATTATATTAGCCTACTGTAATTTTTATTAGGATTCCATTGAATTATTTTTCCTCATTGTCGTGTTCTGTTAGATTATTGTGTACGTTTGCTATGTTTTGTATATATTGAATTACTTTAATAAGTTCAGTTTTCTTCAGAGAACATTCACTTTCCCTCAACACGCGCCCTCTGGTGGGCTTTTTAGTCTATACCACTTTCCTCAAACTAAAGCAATTCTGAAATTTTTTACAAGATTTATATAAACTAAAAACAATTTTGCTCTATCACTTAATACTGTCGAATTTCACGTTTTTTCCCCTGAAATGCAAAATTTGATTCTTTTTCACTCACTCATTCTCAGTTAAATAAAACAGACCCACAATAGCAGCTTTCTGGAGTTTATCAACCGGTCATAAATACCTGTGTGACACACATGTATGTGAGCGTTAACAAACACGTCAAACTTTACGACCGTACTGCATTCCTCGTCTGATCGATGCTCGATATCATGAATCTTGATTTGCCGTCTGCAGACAGTCGACACGTGTCTGCTGGCATATTTCATCGTTCTTGCATCAAATCGGTTCAAAGAAAACCTAACAAACACGCAGACAAAGAACGTAAAACGTACTGAATGTTCCAGTAGTATTCCTTTACAGACCTTTGATGTCATGTTATGTTATATTTACCTGAGAAGTATGCTCATTGCACTCGTTTAATTTAAATCCAATAAATCGATATTGCAATTGGGAGACAGTGAATTATTATAAAAGCCTTGTTTCAGCATTAGTGTCAAAGTACAAGAAAACGCGACATTTTATTTTATTTTATTGTTCGGTTAAACAAATAAGATTTAATTCTTTATTCAAAACAGCATATTAAATGGGAAACGAATGTAGAAGAAATGCACAATGCCATGCGGCCTTTGTGGGTCTCGTTGAAATAGATTTGTAACCCGTCTGGTCATTGATTGATATATATATATATATATATATATATATATATATATATATATATATATATATATATATATATATATATATATATATATATATATAGATGAAAACCTGTGTATGTGATATTATATATAACATTTAACAAAATTACCTGATGCATTAGTTGATACCAGTTCTGTTATTTAGCATCCATTAACATTATGCACTTATAAAAAGAAGAAATTATACTTCCTTACCTCAATTTTTTCAGTCCTGTAAATCCTTTATATTTTTACAGTCTTACAACTTGTACTGTCAGCTCAGGAGGGTGGTGGAAATGTATGATTCAGCACTGGAGTTAATTTCTAATTGGTTGAACTGATGCTTTTACAATTCATCCCGAAATACAACACTCCCTGTCTCCCCCTTTTTCTTCTCTTTTAGGAATGTCTCAATTTCTCCACACATTCAAACCATTTGCTTGCAGAGTGTCTTAGAGCCGAAATCACAGCAGAAGTGCAATGCTATATTTTAAAATAATTATACTTGTCTGAATTATACACTCTGACATATAGTAAGAAGATTATATAAAAAGTCTTCTTTTTTATTATTAAAAAGATATGAGACAAATATCTGTATATCCATTTTAGTTTCTTATGTAAAATAAATTAAAATCCTTTCAGGTTTTTTTTTTTCTTTTCTTTTCTTTTCTTTTCTTTTCTTTTCTTTTCTTTTCTTTTCTTTTCTTTTTGTAGCATTTATTTTAGACAGGAACCTGCTCATAATTCTTGTTGAAATAAACACACTCATTTTTATCATATATTCATGTTTAGTTAGTTCATTTTTCTTTGTGAATTGGCTATAACCGACAGCACCGAATTCCACGCTTTCTCATGCCTCAGCTCCACTAGTTTAAGTATATTTCCACATCTCGCCGAACTCATTTTTCTTTGCGGCCGTGTGTGATGATGACACTGCTTTCGAGTCATATCTCCTCTGGCTGTCGCACCCCAGTCCACCTCTCTGCCATCTCAGGATTATAGTATTTGCAGTTAAACTTTTGAATGGATGTCATAATATATGGGGGTAAAATTTATAGAGCTCTGGTCTCTCAACGGAGGACCCCCTTTGCTTTCCCTGCTCATTGCCAGGCTATAAATTTTCCTCTTGTACGGTGTGGCTCGTCAGTAAAGGAACAATGTTGTGGCACTAAAGCATGTTAAATGGTTTCCCACATCATGTGTGAAGCCCACAATTGCGCCGTTAAACAGAGGCCGGCTAAAGGTCCATCCTGGAATCTTGTAAATAATAAGTAATACTGCAAAACTGTTCAGGGGCTGCATGATTTCAGGTCTCATGTTGTGAATAACAGATCCTTTTCATTCAAATCGAATCAGTTCTTGTTAAGGACAATTTAGAGAGGTGATGTTCAATTGAGCCATTCACCTAGGGATCTCTCTCTCTCACTCTTTCACCCACCCTCCCTATTGCCTTTCCTTCTTTTTTTCTCACCCTCCTAATGTTTGCTATGCGCAGGCACCGCACAGAGGCCACTGCCTTTGCCTTTAATGAGGAAAAATGTGTCAATTTGCTGTTCTCTGTGTGCAGTTTGCGTATTGTTGGCGGTGCAGGGGGGGTTAAGGATGCTCGGAGTTCTCCTCTTTTCTAATCAAGTGCTGTACAGGAGAGCGCAGTAATTCTGGTCTCTCCATCTCTCCCTGATCAGCATTCCTCCCCTGCTTCTCTCCTCAGCCCCCCAGGGACCCTCGTGCCTTCTGTTTCACCTCGTCTCTGAGGTTCACGCCGAGGTCAGCCTCAGGCCCGTGTGTCCCGTGCAAACAGCGCACTACTGAGAAGACATGGATAGGACAGCGATATGATACAGATTTTGTGTACTGTATATGCAGGCATGTCTTTTTGGCACAATATAGTTAAGGATGCACACATCAGTGATTGGTTGATTGTTTTTCATTTATCAATATTGTGTGTATATGTTATAGATATTTAATAGTGCATGCTCATTTTCACTATTTTACATTTTCCTTTGCCGTCATCTTACGTTTACTTAAAGTTAATCATTAAAAATGCTAATAATTTAATAAAAACTGCTAAATGTCATCTTTAGCAAATCTCAAAATTCCATTTTCACACATACGTTATAATGTTTTGATGACTAAATGACTTTAATTTATTTAGACAAAATTGTATGGAATTTTAAATAGTCATAACCATTATTGTCCAGAGTAGAATTTGGTGCAGTATATATTCTGCAGTGCAATTTTGCTTCAGTATGCAAATGTGATCGGTTAGTAATCCTTCATTGATTCATTTAGTCAATAGTGTAAATATGTTAGTGGTCTTGACTTTTGTGTCCACTGAATCTACAGTAAATGATTGTATTGTGTCGATGGTCGGATTCGGAAATGTCAAGGTAAACCTGTAATGTAGTCATTCAGTTTTCCCAAGATATTTAATATTTTGATAAATTACGTGCATTTTGATAATTGCAAATATCGTAAACAGAAGAGAAAAACATGCACACTATTATATCTTGCAAAAAGATACAAAATAATGCAACGTTTTTGTTATTTGACCCTTGTCCGGCATTATAAAGAGATTGAAAACGAACTTAAATGTGTAAACCTTTGCATCTGTCACTATTCACTGTGCTTTGTCTTTGACTCATAGCCACTCAACTGATGCTATTTAATGTTTTTTACATTAAATTCCTCTGATCATTACAACATCAATCAGTTTTTTATTGCTGGATCACCTGCTGTGCTCATAACATCACCTGTGAGCGCAATATTATGCATGTTGTTGGTGAGGATGTTAAATGCGCACAGAGCCCAGCTTTATTATCCGATATGAATACCTGATATGAGCTTATGACGAATGGTAATTAATTAAACAGTATATGAGGTTGTTTGTTTGCCACTCATTTGAGACCTGCTGCTCTTGCTGTCAAATCCGTTTTTGATGTCAATTTTACAGAAGGGTTCTCTGCAGAATGAGTCCGTGAGGAGTAAACACTGCCGCACATTGGTGATGGCAGGCAGTGTGCTGTGGAGTGATAGGAGTAGTATGACCTGGAGCTGTGCCTATACCTCCATGTTGTAGAAGGAGGGGGAGGGAGGCTGGGCCGGCCATCTCTTGGTTCTCCGGTATCCCGTCGAGCTCTTCTCGTGGCATCAGTCCCCGCTCTCCTGCTGCCATGGCACTGATGAACGTCCCTCTGCGTGGCACGCTCAATGCCTCACTCCACCAATCTCGCCCTGCCACATTGCAGAGGCCACGCCATGCATCACCACAAAGCGTCTAGCAGCCGTGGAGAGCGCCTAGAGGAAAGTCATTAGCTTTGCTTCGCTCCCTTTCTCCTCTCCCCACATCTCTTCGTTTTTGTGTGGCTCTTGTGATGAGTTACAGACAAAATCAAGCTTGGAATTGGACGTCTGCTTAACGAAAACTAAATGTATAAGTACTCTGATTTACGTTTTTCTTTTTTGATAGAATTTGATGCTCCATTTTTTTTCATCACTGAATACTTTATAATAATTGATGTTGGCACCAAACAACATATGCGAAAACAAAATAAATGAAGTTGGAAAAGGCACAAAGTCTCTGAGAACGATAGTGATGTAACACTCTGAAATATTCATAAACATCCACAGCACATTTAACTGGAAATGATTGGCCTTATGCTAATTAAGGAGGGAGAATGCAGGGGGTGAGAGTTAAGAAACCTCACTGCTCTGAATAATTAAAAATGCAATTTATAGCCGAAATGAAAATCCTCGAGACCGGTTCCAAGTGCATTTTTCATGATGCTTTAATAGTTCTGCTGAGGTAAATGATTGTGTTTATGATGGTTTCAAATGTGCAGGTTTATAAAAACACGTAGAATCAAAGGAACCTGACTGAATGTAAGAAACAGGCAGAAATATAATATGGTTCAGCGTCTTGGTTTTTCCTTCCTTTTTGCCAGCTTTTTGTCCTCTGTGGCTTTAAAAATATTAAGCTCTGATTGGTTTGAAAGAAATGACTGAAGTTGAATGTTGCATCTGTTCGTCCAATCAGAATCTTGGGTTTCCTTGGAGACAGTTCAGAATGGAAAAACATGGCACTTTTTTCTGAAGGTGAAATGTTTGGTTACACTGCTACCCTGTGGAAGATTCACGAATATAGTGACTTGGCCAGATACACGCCCACTGTTTAGTTTCCTCTGAAAGGCAGGTCGTAGGTTGTGAAGAATGGCGAATTTGTGTTCAGTCATTCATTTTACCGTTGCTCAAGTCTCTGACCGCACCATGGGGTCAGACAGCAAGGCCTGAGGAAGAAGGTTGTCAGTAGGTGTGTGAAGATTAGAGAGACTGTTAATTGTACGCCATTCTCACATTTCTTCTGTTTATTCTGTTTCTTCTGAACTATTACGGGGGCTTGACCTTTTAGATAAATGAACAGAGGGGGATGTGGATGGATGAGGGGAGTAAAAGGTGTCAGGACGAAAGCGCACAGGGAGAAAAATTAACAGAGAAGTGGCTGGACTGAGGCCTCGTTTTTTTTCGATGATACATCAACTTACCCTTGACAAACAGTGTGTAGTTCAGTTGTATTTATGACGACGTAGATGTGACCGTGTGTACAGAAAAGGTTCATGTGTGTTCGTGAATGTGAGTGAGGGTCAAAGGGCTCCTCTCTGAGATGGTCATCTGTCTGATAAACTGGACACATAACATGGCAGGCTATAGAGCACGGTGGTGATGTCACGCAGACTGGGTGCGTTTGATGAGCTGAATCTTATTTATAGGGGCATTAGATTCTCCAAGCTGTTATATCCACCCCTCACATCCCAATTGCACTCATCGTTGTTGACATTTTTTCCAATGACAAGTCCTAGACAGCCCTCTTAAGACGGCTGCACAGTTGACTACATAACATTGTCTGTTTTATGCATCGAATGGCAGCCTTAGCTCAAAGAGAAGAGATACCACAGAGATTACTTCAACATCAGCGTGCAGGCAAGGAAGCATCTGCTCATGTCTAAATGAGTTTTAAATAAGTCTGGTAGCGTGCCCAGAGGCCCACCTGTCACCTACGCTCCCATGAGGTTTGAAGCTGATGAAAGCTGGATCGCGAGGGTGAGGATTTGTGTCTCGTTTCTCTGTTTGCTGCAAATTGTTCGCCTGCGCTGCCACTCTCATATGCCCTAGAAAACATGCTAAAAATAGGTGCGTTGGTGCAGATTTAAGTGCAGCAAGCCCTGCACCACATTGTGATATATTCCTATTACAGTTGTTATCATATTAGTAGTGCTGGGACAATTTCTTTTGAGTGGGCCCCCTCTCCTCCATGCCCAATGAGTCGGTTCTAGCATGTGTAAGGTACGCTGTAAGGTAATGGTAAATGGTAAATTTAGGGGTGCAAAAGCTCAAGGGTACAGCTTTGTACAGCTAAAGGGTGCATATATAGATATTTGCCATACTATATTTACAAGTGTGTGTGTGTGTGTGTGTGTGTCTGTGTAAATATATACTCGCACACATGCTGTTCAAGTTTGCGATCAATGAGAAATCTAAGAAAGAAGATACATTTATTATTTTATTCAGCAGGGACACAAAAATGATAAAAAATACAATAAATTATATTTCTAATAAATGCAGTTATTTGTTCCTTTCATTATAAAAAACTTGTTTGAGCACCAAATCAGTATGTTAGAATGATTTCTGCCATCACAGGAATTTTTCTTTTAAATACAGTTTATCTTGAAATGGAAAACAGTTGTCACGTCACAAGACAATGTCATATTTGTACTGTATTTTCGATCAAATAAATACAGCCTTGGTGAGCATAAGAGACTTATAAAGAGTATACATTTTTTTGTGTGCCATATGGGCTTGAATATGTGTGTTAAGGCACATTCACACCAAAAGTGATAACTATAAAGATAACGTTAAAGATATAGTTCTAAAAATCGATCTAAATATAAATATAAAAGATCTAAATATAAAAGTTCACACCTCAACTATAACGATATGAGAAACAATGTCGTTGTAAACACTTTCAGAATGATTATTTTCCTGCTGATAAATGATAAAAAACATTGACAGCCAATCAGAATCCATCCTGCTTTAAAGAGCTTGAGCATTTAAAGCGGCAGACGAAAAAACTGCAGCATGTGCTTAGAATAAACAGAATGATATCATCCACTGATATGGACACAAATATAGTTATCATTCTTGGTGTTAACGGGCCTTTACTAACTAATTTTCCTACTTACTGTATGTGTCACATTACCACATTATTTCACAACATTATTTCCCTTGATTTCTGATTGACAGTTTTTGAAGAGATCCCTATGGTGGCTGCACAGGACCTGAGTAACATTCTAAAGCAAGGCTACCTGGAGAAGAAAAGACGTGGTAGTAATCTTAGAAATCACGTGCATCATAAGTCACTTAAGGTCCACAAGCATTTCTAAACCTTTTCTATTTTCAGATCACATTTTCTTCAGCATGGAATGGCAAAAGCGATGGTGCGTTCTGAACAACACCATATTTTATTACTTCGGGAGTGAGAAAGGTGTGTCCTGTCCTGTTGAATGAGCTATACAAGTCATTTCATAAACATCAAAGACAGAGATATTGAGAAACTTTGGATTTTGTCTCCTAAATTCAGACAAGCAGCAGAAAGGCTCCTTTTATATTAATGGCTACAGTGCAGAGTTGGTCCCCAGCTTACGCAAGGACTCCAAGAAGAATTCGTGCTTCGAGATGAGTGCTCCTGGAAGACGTTCTTACCAGGTTCAACACACACAAACGCAGTCACAGTGCTCATTACTGTAGCTGTGTTCAGTCATCTTGCTGTCATTACAATGAAGAATGAGAATAGCCCTCAAATCAACAATGATAGTCTCTCTCTGCAGTTCACTGCCAGCAGTCCCCGTGAGGCGAGGGAATGGGTGGACCAGATCAATTTTGTTCTTAAGGGTATGTGAGATATGAAATACATTTTTTGTAATACATACCATATTTTATATTATGCTGAATGCATCTGACTTGAGCCAAGCATCACGGTGATCATCTTGATGTAAAAAGGGCAGTTTTATAAAAAAGGCCATACCAATAACTTTCCTTCTGGCTCAGCCAATAAGATAGGCTCTAGACCTCCTCATGCAGCACGTCACTGAGCTTCTGAGTCCAACGTGCCTCAGGCTGCCTCCTCTTCCCCGTAGCGCAGCGCTCTTTACAGGAAATTGATTGGGATTTGCCCGGTCATCCTTTAGGGGCATCGATCTGGTCCTGCTTGGCATCCAGGCAGTGAGGATACGATAGCCTGTGTTACAGAGCTCAGTCACCTGCAATCAGGCCCTCACTCCATCTGAGACAGATCTGAGGCACCCTCGCCACTCTAAAATGGGCTCAATGCGGCCCTCTGATTTGCGGGAAGTAATAGACACTCCTGAGATAGTTTTCTGCATTCCCATCCCCCTTCGCACATGTAGATACAGCCACATGGCACAAGCATTATTCAGTATTAGAATTTTCAGATTTCTGTGCAATTACTGTACATTTATGGTATTATTATATATATTGTTTGTTTTATAAATTCTCCAAAGCTTTAGTGAGGTCCAAAAATGCTCAAAATTATTCAAAGTTGGATTTAAACCTGGAAACAAACTATACAAAAAATTTGGATTTTGAATTATTTAATTTTTTGTATACCAGTCATTGAAAAGGCAAATTTGTGAAATTGAATATTCTTAAATAATGCTGAGAATCAACTTGTAGAGTTAAGTTCCACTGCCATTAAAGCAAAATTGTAACGAACAAGACTAAATCTGAAATTCCTATTTGTGAAGTTACATTTTTCACTCAATTTAAAATATGCTATGTATTTTGTAATAGAAAAGCATTAAATAGAAGCATTTTCACTAGTGGTCACAGACTTTTGGGGCCCCACTATATGTAGATTGATTATTTGTCTGCTGCCGTATTCATTATTTAGATGTTAATGATTGCTTTTATGACTTCTCTGTAAGATCTGAGCTCTAACTTCATCCCCTTTGATGATGACGAGGAAGAGGAGGTGGAAGAAGAGGAAGAGACATATGATGACATTGAACGAGCTACAACACCACCACCACCACGTCCTGGACCAGCGTCTGCACTGGTTGCAACCCCGAGTCTGGGACAAACCCCTCAAAGCAGCCACGAGGAATGGAAGGACCAAGCAGGGACTCAGGAAGATGAAGAAGAGGACGAAGAGGACATTTATGAAGAGCTTCCAGGTATAAAAAACAAAAAAACAAACATTAATTGGCTCTTTAAACAAAACAGGTTTACAATATTGGATTATTCTGATGGATAACCTTAAGTAACTGTGCAAATGATTACCTTGATCACTAGCTTAAAATTCTGACATCAGTTTTTGATGGGCTTTTAGTGGAACAAAGCAACTGAGATTGTAACCATCAACTCTACAATGTTGAACACCATCAATAAGAGCATATACATCAAGGTCTGGTCACCCAAAGTGATAGCTGGACCCTCGGAGGACCTAATGAGACCTCTGAGGAGAAATACATCACTCTGGAGTGCTGTCATTTTCACCTTACTTTGCCATGTGTGCTGGGCAGCTGAGCTGGCCACAGATGGCGGATCGAGTGACCACCTCTCTCACTTTTCCGTCCTTCATTCATCTCTCTCATCTTCTTGTGCCTCTCAGATTTTCAGTTTGGAAAAGTGCTGAGCAGTCCTATTATGACATTGTCTAAAAAGTGCTGAATTAACTGTACACATATATTAACTAATCTCATCAAAGAAATCATATATATGTAATCGTGTATCATACTGTTCAAAAGGTTGGGGTCAGTACGATAAAAAAAAAATATATATATATATATATATATATATATATATATATATATATATATATATATATATATATATATATATATATATATATATATATATATATATATTTATTCAGCAAGGGTGCATTTAAGCAGCACAACTGTTTTTAGCATTGATAATAATAAAAATGTTGGGTGGCTGAAAATCACAGGAATAACTAATATTTTAAATAAAATATATAAAATTGAAAACAGTTAATTAAAATGTTGTTTTTTTTTTTAATTTTTAGATACATTTCCAGGAGTGTTGAGCCGTTAATGGAGCTATATACAGTGCTGTGTATAATTGATTACATGTAATCTGGATTATGTAATCAGATTCCAAAAATTAAGTACTTGTAATTACATGATATTACATTTTAAAATACTCATATCAGACTACAGTTACTTTTTTATTGATTACATGATTACATATTATTCACACAAAGGCAGTAAATCATTCATAATATATTGATTCTCTCTAATTCAGTTTTAGTTTTAGATAGTTTTAGATTTCTTTAAAAATCTTATATATGTTCAGAAAATCTTCTATGTTTGCGAATTGCACACAAAAACCAGCCACTAGTCTTGCGAATATAATTATATGGAAAATTGATAGGCCACATGGCTCTTGCCTACTGGATTTGACTACTGAAACCATTTCACTTTTAAGGAGTTTTTTCTCAGCATTGCAACATTGCATATCTAATAAACTCCTGATGAACACATTAATTATTATATTAATTATCACACAGCTTTGCTATGTCTTTGGAAGGCTTTTGTCTTTCAAATTCATTTAAAACATTTTTTTAATTATTTATTTTAATTTGACATTTTTATGATTTAATCAGTTGTTAGTTTTTCATTAAACTGCACAAATCCCCTGCAGTTCCTTCATAAACCCTGATTTGGGAAACCCTGACATAATGTAATATTTAATGAACTTCATGTTTCTGAAAACAAAGAATGGAATATATTTTCTTTCTCTTTTATTTTTCTATCAGTATGATATGATATTATCCTATTCAATTCAATGTGATAATGCATTAGGTCAGAATATAATCATATATATATATATATATATATATATATATATATATATATATATATATATATATATATATATATATATATATAATATCCTTCATTAACACTTCAACACTCTCCTGGAAATGTATCTGAGAATTTTATTTTTACAGGACATTTTTGGATTCAGAATGCACACATTAATTAACACTTTGACTACTGATTTTCATCTTTATTCTTATTAAATAAAGGTTTATGCAACAGATTCCAACACATATTTTAGACATATTTTACCATATGCACATGAGCATATGGTAAAGGGCTACTTTAGCTTTACAGGTTTTTTCCTCAGGCTGTTCCTGGAAGCTCAGGGCAAGCTCGTGCTGTGGGAAGTATAGGGTTGCTGGACGGTGGTTTTATCGGCAGGCTGACAGCGTGAGGATGGATGTGGGAGACAGAAAGCTGGGCTATCACTGTCACCTCATAGACCTAGAGGTGCCACGCCCAGAATCAATGCCTGTCTGCCTGAAACACACTAGCCATCTAACCCGGCCTGGCACCTCCCCTATAAATCAAACGGGAGCTGGCTGTTCTGCCAGCACCACAGATATTGTTTAATTTACTTATAAAAGAGTTCAGAGGTACACAAAGTTGATCCAGAAGATAAATCTGCAAGGAAGATATATAGCATTAATTGACAGACAAGATAAGAAGTATTTTAGCTGCAACACTCTCAGAAAAAATGGTACACATTCACAATCATACAATCATTTGTACCATTTAGGTACTAATATATACATTTTGGTACCAGTATATACCTTTATGGACCATTATGCACTCTTTAGGTACAAAGGTGTACATTATATTGTTTTTATATTTCTATAACCTTTGACTTTCTGTATTTTTCAGATGATGAAATTTCTGACAACGCTGAAGAGTTCTGTGAAAAAGCTGGTGAGTACTTTGTGTATGCAGTGGTAGAGGGATTCTGTAAATTGACTAAAAATGTGATTTTTTTTTCATTTTATATAAATCTGTGTTTTAAAATAAAGGGTCTTCAGATTATGCAAATTATTACCAAGGCTTGTGGGACTGTGAAGCAGACAGACCCGATGAGTTGGCCTTCCAGAGAGGAGATATCATCTACATCCTCAGCAAGGTCTGTGTTTGCTCCCGCCATCTCTCACATAAATACACACACACACACACACACACACACACACACACACACACACACACACACACACAAGGTCAGACTTTTAGTTCAGCGCTGTTGGTTGTGTCCTTGGCTGATTTGTTGGTTGAAGTGTTCTGCATGTTTTTTGATTTTCTTTTCCTTATCTCGCTCTATCCATCTCCTCGCTAATGATGAATAATATGCAGCTGGCCATAAGATGAGTCATATCGGTCAATACTCACTGACTTTCTCTTAGCAGCTATTCATTTACTGTATTCTGAATGACAAAGCTGGGACGGTCTTCACTCAGTCAGTACATTCTTATTGCAGCATTTTACAAAGAAGACCTCAGACAAAATACAATGCATCAGGATTTGTGGCTTTCTATTTCTGCAGATTTGTATTTCTGTTGATTATTATAAATCACACAATTTAAAAAAAGATGAATAGCATATTGGCTTAATAACAAAGAAGTTACATTTCTAAAGATTATATGTACAGATATCCAAGAGATTTGCAGGCAACAAATTGAGCCTGTTTTGTAGCATGTCATATTGACATAACAGAAAACTGTACATCTGTGGTCTGTAGACCACTGCAATTCTGTAGCCACACAGGCACATTCTCAATAAAAGGTTGTTGATTCATCGCTGTAGTTGAGTCTTGGAAAATTGAGTGATCGGCCAAGCAAACCACTTTATTTGATACATTTGCTTTAATCTATATATTTTTGTGTTTTACAAATGGGGTGTTAGCAGGAACACATAGTGTAGTTGTTTCTTAAAGATACACCATTGAAAGAATCAATATGTTTTAATTTGCCTTTTACTGAGCTCAATGTTATCTTAAAGGGACCGTTCACCCAAAATGAAACTGAGTCATTGTTGTTCCAAACCTGTGTGACATTCTTTCTTCTTTGTAACACAAAAAGTTTCAGTTTTTTTAGGCCATACAATGAAAGTCAGTGGGGTCCAAAGTTGTTTTGAACTGTATTGACTTTCATTACATTTTAAATACCTTCTTTGTTTTCCACAGAAAAAAAGAAAGTTGTATAGGTTTAGAACGACACAATGACAGAATTTTCATTTTTAGGTGTACTATTCAAGTTAAAGCCACAATATGTAATTTTTAACCGCTAGAAGTCGCTTATTCAAAACAAAGGGGTAGCTTGCCTTGATGACGGCTGGATTTCGCTTTTATTGTGCCACAGGCGACCGCTTTCGCTTTTTCTGGTCATGCATACGCAGCGCTGTTTTATCATAATAGATACATTATTTGAGTGTGTTGAAAGTTATGTTATAATGCTTCTCTGTACGCTCGCTCAGCGGCTACTATGAGACACTTGTTGCACACTGCAGTGAGCTAGATTGATATTAGGCGTGGTAAAACATGGTACTCGTGGTAAATCATCCATCCATCCATTATCTTCCACTTATCCGGGGCCGGGTCGCGGGGGCAACAGTCTAAGCAGAGACGCCCAGACTTCCCTCTCCCTAGCCACTTCCTCCAGCTCTTCCGGGGGAACCCCGCTCTTCCGGGGGAACCCCGAGGCGTTCCCAGGCCAGCCGGGAGACATAATCCTTCCAGCGTGTCCTAGGTCTTTCCCGGGGCCTCCTCCCGGTGGGACATGCCCGGAACACCTCCCCGGGAAGGCGTCCAGGAGGCATCCGAAATAGATGCCCGAGCCACCTCAACTGGCTCCTCTCGATGTGGAGGAGCAACGGCTCTACTCTGAGCTCCTCCCGAGCTTCTCACCCTATCTCTAAGGGAGCGCCCAGCAACCCTGCGGAGAAAGCTCATTTCGGCCGCCTGTATCCGGGATCTTGTCCTTCCGGTCATGACCCACAGCTCATGACCATAGGTGAGAGTAGGAACGAGATTGACCGATAATCGAGAGCTTCGCCTTACAGCTCAGCTCCTTCTTTACCACGACAGACTGGTACATCGACCGCATTACTGCAGAAGCTGCACCGATCCGTCTGTCAATCTCCCGTTCCATCCTTCCCTCACTCGTGAACAAGACCCCAAGATACCTGAACTCCTCCACCTGAGGCAGAAACTCTCCACCAACCTGAAGTGGGCAAGCCACCCTTTTCCGACTGAGAACCATGGCCTCGGATTTGGAGGTGCTGATTCTCATCCCGGCCACTTCACACTTGGCTGCAAACCGCCCCAGTGCACGCTGAAGGTCCTGGTCTGAGGAGGCCAACATGACAACGTCATCCGCAAAAAGCAGCAACGAAATCATGTGGTTCCCAAACCGGACACTCTCCGGCCCTTGGCTGCGCCTAGAAATTCTGTCCATAAAAATGATGAACAGAACCGGTGACAAAGGGCAGCCCTGCCGGAGTCCAACATGCACTGGGAACAAGTCCGAAAATCATGAAAACAAGATTTAAACAATAAGACTAACTGTGTTGAGCTATATAACAATGATTCGTTTTCTGTCGATGAATGTATCCAAACAGTTGCTCACCTGTCTACTAAAACAAATTATATACTAAAGCGTCTTTGGTGTTTCCACGGTTTCTACAAAATAAAACCAGAAATCAAGGGTAGCGTGAGTATGATGTCATTGATAGACGACGCACGGACATGGTCCGTGTCCTGGTAAAAATTGCTGATTTTTCTGGATTTAAACATTTTGGAAACATTTGGGATAATGTAAGTACACAAGTCAACAAAATATATAACATTGTTCTAGTGGTTTTGGGATATTTTAATCCAAAAATCTTACATATTTTGCCTTTAAAGAAAGAATTCTACCATCATGTTTGACACTCTTGATATTTCATTAACAACTATGAAATGTACGGATATGGCAGCTAATGAACCCTATGATCAGGATTAAATAACAGGACAGCCAAAACAGGTTTGATTCTGTTGTTCAGAAAAAAGTGAGAATACATAACATCCGATATGGTTGGTTATCAAAACATGGTAAGGATGTGCACGGGTCATTTATTTTTTTATCTCGTATTTCTAATTTGTGTAAACAATGAGTCTAACCATCTCAGATAGCTGGAGCATGTCTCTGATTTTGTCATCAAGCTATTATTATATTCAGACAAGTAGATTTATCAGCTCTTACTTTTAATCCCTCTGTGACTGACATGTAATTGAAATAGCTTTTATTGATGGCAATATTTTCGAAACGGCTGCACTTGTATCGCTCAGATCTCTTAGACCTCTTCAGATGCGTCCTCAGAATCGTTTTAGACAATGTGGGACTCCTGCTCTTGTTTTACGGGTGCTTCCCTGAAACGTTGACCTTACTGAATGAAATATAGGCCGTTGGCTAGAATTCAAGCCTAACTCCAGCGGTCCCACTCATAAAGCAGTGGTCATAAAACCTGAGTGCATAAATTCTGCTGCACAGAGGCGTGGAGGGGAGGCCAAGTATATTTGTGTCAACACCAAGCGTAATTACAAGGTGATAAAGACGTGGAAAGTGCTAAATCAATTCCTCTACCAACAGGTTTTTGAGGCAGCGCTATGATTGACCGCTGTAAAGTCACAAATCAAAGAGGTCGACAGCGCTGTCACAGCACTGGTGTAAGCAGAGCGTACAGATTAAAAAAAGCTCTCTCATCAGTCTTTATTGATCCACCACTTACAGTGAATAAACAGCTATTCGGCTCATCTACACAAATCACCACACGTATCTATAATATGTGGGAGCATTTTGGAGAGCACCTGCACAAAATAGTTAATGGCTTATTAGTAGAGTGTTTTGTTTATGCTCAGGTGGAAACATGGAAATGAAATTCTGTGGTGCAAATCAAGTTTTTCACGTTTATTTGTCTATGTGGTGTTTTTAATATGCTTTAAGACAAACCATTTTAAGACAAATTTCATCAGTCACAACACCATTGCTGAGTATTTTCTCCTTAAAACTGAATCTAAAAAAGCAGTTTGAAACCGCACTTGTTTCCTACCATCACAAACATGTAACCAATCCTGTCAACGTGCAGGTGGGGATTTTCTCCACTGACTTTCTATGATGTTCAAAGCGTTTCTAAGGATGCATTTTAGAAAGCAGCTGTCTGACTCTGAGCTTAACATTAGCAACACATTACTTGCTGTTTGATAATGTAGTCAAGCCAAAGGCTAATCATATCAATTACCACTACGTGTCTGGTGTTGTCGAGAGCGATACATAAAACACATTACCAATATGATACATTGACTTATAGATGACCTTGTATAGTCTACTTCTTCTGAATCGGTTTCTGGTTCAAACATATATGGCTGAATTAAACCCAAATCTTCACTTGCAATTGTGTAGCGTTTACAAAGTTGAGGTAGTTCGAGCTGGTTTGATGGAGTGGAGCGGAGACTAATTTGCATATTTATGAATTCAGGTATAATAAATGAAGCAAGGGTGTAGAGTTACAAGCTATTTTAAGGCATGAATATATTATTTTCTTCTTTAGTGTTTCACAGAAGAAACAAAGCCATACAGGTTTGGAACTATTCCCTTTTTTTTTGGTGAACTACACCTTTAAGTTCTGGACTGCACTGCCTAGCAATTCATCTAAACCCAACGTTCAGTTTTAATCTGATGGTGATTAATCCAGAGTTAATTTTGCATGCAACACTGTTATTTGCACTAACAGCTCCCTGTTTCCTTCAAATCAGTCTCCCCTTGCCACCATTGTCTCCTTTCTCATGCCGCATGGCTCCTCAGTCAGAACACTTGAACATGAAATAGTGGCGAATGCTAACATCCATCTGCCTGCTTTGTACAGCCTACTCAATCCTCAAGGCTGAAGAATCACGGCAGCAGGACAGCAGGATATTTGGGGGTGTTTTTCTTCCTGCTCTAATCGCATTATATGTTCGCTACTATGTAACACATATACTTTAATTTGTCTTATTGTTGTAACTCTCGCTCTTTGCGCTATAGTTGGTTTGCTGTGTTCAGTTTTTTCCTGCATACGTAGTTGAAGGGGCCCATGGAGACTTTCTCTTAAGCGCTCTTTTTTCTTCTTCAACCATGCCATCCTTTTGCATTCCTAACTCTTAATTTATGCCCCTAGATTCAACGTACATGACTCCCAAAGGTCAGACCCAACACATGCCAGTATTCCCAATGGAATCCCCTTAAAATCCTGGAATGAGAAGCAAAGAGATTTATTGCACTAAAATGGAGGCAAACTTCTCCAGGACCCTTTTAACATGCAAGCCCACTGATATCCCTTTCTTTCATTTCACCATGGCCTTTCTACAGAATGTGCTTTACATTCTCACCATTAGGGGCTGTAAACCAGGAATCTTGGATGCCAGTCTAGACAAGGGCCAACCCACTGTTAACATCCAGATGCTCCATCAGTATGGCTGTAGACACTACTGCCACCTTCTGGCTCAAATTTGTAAGGTTTTTCAAGCTAGGTGGCCCTTCTAGTGTTTTTTAAAACAAATACTTGCTTGTTTGTGTAGAAAACCTGGCTCTTTTAAGCCATTCAAACAGCTTTTAGACTACTAGACTACCATTTAATCTGATAAGCATGTATGTTTATGTGTATTTCTCTAATGCGCCACTGTGCAGGTTTTTACAGGTAGACATAAATGTGAATTTGCATATGAATGTGCAGTTCTCACAGACAAAACTGGTTGATTGTGACTGTTATCTCCTCCCTTGTGGGACACATCCTAATAAACTTCAGACAGATGACGGCTTTAGTTGGCCTCCTGCCCAGGGGGTCAGTCTTCTACAAAATGCCTAAAGAAAAGAAAAAGGTGCCATAAAAGAAAAGGAAAATCCAGTGGAAATAGACACTCCTTTTTAACTCGTTCTCACACACTCATCTAAGGGCCTGCCTTCTTTGTGGCAACATAGGCGCAGAGGTGCTGTATAGACATATTGAGCTTTCTATTTACCAGCAGAGGCATCGGGGGGTGAGTCTGGGGTTCTGGGGTCATGCAGAAGGCAACGGTCATCTCCCGGTCAACTACAGTAGGTCATTATTCAGCCTAAGCCAATAGTCCAGAACTGCACGGCGGCCACCCCCCCTCACACTCTGCATAATTATTATAAATGGGAGGCCACATAAACAGCCATCATTACAGGCTCTCAGCAGCATACACAATCCACTTTAAATGCCTATTAAGTTTAAGTGCCATCAGTAATCCCCAAGTGTACTTTTACAACGGCAGATTATTTGGTTTTACTCGATGTCGCACCTTCGAATGCCTAGGATTTTCGTTTGAATAAGGCCTGTGGCGTTCCCACTCTGGTTTATTTGACTATGCCAAACAAATATTAATACAAGTTCCTAATGGCTAGCTAAGATGAAAATGACATGCAAATTAAATGCACTGATTGAGATCAATTGAACGACGGCTGTCTTTGCTCGAGCAGCAGATCAATACCTGTTCGCCACCTGCCGTGTCTGCTGCTTAGGACTAGCAAACAACGTGACGTATTGGTGTTTGTCTTTTAAGATGGCTGGATGAGTGAGTCCCTGTGCAGCACTGAGCGTGTGGAGCCAATGCTTTACGACGCGAGTTAAGGAAAGAGAAGCAGGAGAGGAAAAATGGAGGAGGGGGGTTGTAGCACCCGAGCGCCGGGTTCAGCGGCGGGGCAATGAGAGACTTCCTGCGCTCCATCACTCCCAAGGCCTACCTCAGTCAGCTGGTGGCCAGGGGCAGAGGCCTCATGTCTCATTCTTATTACCATGTCTCCTGCCTCCACTGTGTGTGTGTGCGTTTCCACTCGTAACAGAAAAAATGAATGCATGTGGGCACCGAGGGAGTTTGCAAATAAGGGAAATGATTAAAACGCGATTGAGGAAGGAGGCGTGCATGCAATGCGTATTGTCTTGGAGGGAAATTTATAGAATGGAGAGGAAGAAAAGGGAGCTCTTTCTTCTGCCGTTAATATAGACAGGAGTCACTTTTGAGCCTGTCATGATATTGTTCAAGTTAAGCCACTCCTTTTTAAGGCATCATTAGCTGTCAATCTGTCCCTTGGTCGCTGGAGAGCAATGGGACCATCTGAATACCATTGCCAGCCGCCCCCCTGAGTGAAAAATAAATGATATCAGTGGCACACTGCAGGTGTTGTCATGGCAACACACTCTTGATAGCTCCCTGTGCCAACTCCGCCTTCCTCCAGAGAAGGTCATGTGGAGGTCAGCGCCATCGCAACAACGCACTTCACTTTCACAGCAGCTGCCCACCAGAGCTAGACCAAACTGAGACGCACCTGACCCTGTCCTGTTACAGTGCAGCTTTCCGAAAAGCCACCCATTATCCCAGTCCCATGCAGTTCTTTCGGGTAAATCTCTATAACAACCCTCTGTACGGTCAGGCGCAGATTGGATGTCTCCCAAATGCCTCTAGCTGACAGATGCATTGCCGAAAAGCAGATTGCTAATACTGGGAGGCAGGAAAAATGAGGCAGGAATGAAAAGGACACGAGTCATCGAAATGGGACGGACTGCACTGGAATGTATTGACTCTCTTTCTTGTACTGCGTGTGTACTCTGTTTGAACCCACAGTTACACCATGTTGGGGAGGGTGGGGGTGAGGAAGGCGGGGCAGAGGAGGCGTGTTGGACGGGAGGAGGTGCAGCGTGTTCCAAATGGTTTCATTAGCCATGGACACACCTGTGATTTCGAGGAGTATTATACAACAGTTTGTTCTGGTCCTCGACTTTGATTGCCATTCTAAAATTGCATACAGTTCAACTGGACTCTGTGTTTCAGAAACACTGTCAGTCTGTGCATTACTGGTGGGGACTCTTTCTGTAGGTTATATGCAACTGTCTGTTCCTGAATGTAGGCAGCTGACTTGTTGCCTCACTGCCCTATCAGGTAGTGACTTTGTAGGCAGCGTTTTTGCAGCGCGTTTTTGTACCTCATGAAACTGATTTCAGAAAGACTTCGTAAAGGCTAACTTTGTAAAGGCAGTGTAACGGTTTAATGATCTACAGCAAAATAGAGAGCTTTGATGAAAACTAAGCGAATATTTAATTACTACAATAGTAATTTCTTGATAGAAATTACATAAAAAATGGAAAACATTAGTCAAAAATTTACATTTACACACAAACTGACCACCAACCACAACTTTCAGATGGGTCATTCTTCAATCGGGTGGCGAATGAGAGGCAGAAATTGTAAAAATGCTTGTTTGTTTTATTTTAATAAAATGTATTGCTATGCATTTAAAATTAGTTAATTGTGCTATATCCATTAAAATTTAAGCTTATTAACATTTTGATTTTTAAATAATTTGAATCAAACACTGGTGAAGCAACCACTTATGTCTATGGTGTTACCAATATTTGAAGTTAAAATTTGGTTTGTTCTAAAATGAGCAGGGATATGCAACTTTAGGTAATAATTAATAAATAAATAACTTTAAGGACTCAGTTTCATTGATCATTTAAATAAAAATGTTTTTAAAGAAATGTTTAATTGTTCATCTTGGCCCCTATTTATGCAAAAGATTTTTTTATTTTTTATTGGATATACATTAAAAAAAAAAAAACAGGAAAAATGGTCTGTGCTACCTTTATAGTCTTTATTCTAAAAGATTAAATCCACTTTACAGTCTAAAAACATTAAATTATAAGATTAAATGGCTTTGAAGGAAAGAAATTTCAGATAGGCCTACATTTTTGAAGTAACACCACAGACGTAATATTGCATAAAAGGTTTGTGGAGTTACTATAGAGTCTGAGTCTGGAAAGACAGTAACACCACAGACAAATTAGCCCAAATCTAGACTTTTCTAAAATGGAGGCTGCCATCATGATGACTTCAAGGTCAGGGGACATTTTGGAAATATTAATAATAATATTATGTATTTATCAAAATTTTAATTAAAATATGTAAAATCTGCAAGTTAACAACATAACACCACAGGCACTAATAAAGTGTGACACATGAAGTTGTCAGAAATTTAGCACCCATGCACCCCTCAGATCAACCAGCACCTGCAATGACCTTTACACACAGAAAGTAGTCCATTTTCTTATGGATGACATCCATTGTTGTAACACCACAGACATGAATTTGGGGGACACTACTTTTTTCTTAGATATTACAAAATATGTATTTTTTTAAACAATTGAATAAAATTGTACGTTAAATAAAATCTATATTCACAATATTTGTGTTAAAAATTTTATATTGTTGCAATTACATTCCATGATACCTCTCTGAGGTATGGTGGCAACATGCATATTTTGTTAAGATGCAATCTCTCAAACTCAATTAATTATGTATTTTAAAACAAAATTGTACACTCACCTAAAGGATTATTAGGAACACCATACTAATACTGTGTTTGACCCCCTTTCGCCTTCAGAACTGCCTTAATTCTACGTGGCATTGATTCAACAAGGTGCTGAAAGCATTCTTTAGAAATGTTGGCCCATATTGATAGAATAGCATCTTGCAGTTGATGGAGATTTGTGGGATGCACATCCAGGGCACGAAACTCCCGTTCCACCACATCAAAGATGCTCTATTGGGTTGAGATCTGGTGACTGTGGGGGCCATTTTAGTACAGTGAACTCATTGTCATGTTCAAGAAACCAGTTTGAAATGATTCGAGCTTTGTGACATGGTGCATTATCCTGCTGGAAGTAGCCATCAGAGAATGGGTACATGGTGGTCATAAAGGGATGGACATGGTCAGAAACAATGCTCAGGTAACCCGTGGCATTTAAACGATGCCCAATTGGCACTAAGGGGCCTAAAGTGTGCCAAGAAAACATCCCCCACACCATTACACCACCACCACCAGCCGGCACAGTGGTAACAAGGCATGATGGATCCATGTTCTCATTCTCTTTACGCCAAATTCTGACTCTACCATCTGAATGTCTCAACAGAAATCGAGACTCATCAGACCAGGCAACATTTTTCCAGTCTTCAACTGTCCAATTTTGGTGAGCTTGTGCAAATTGTAGCCTCTTTTTCCTATTTGTAGTGGAGATGAGTGGTACCCGGTGGGGTCTTCTGCTGTTGTACCCCATCCGCCTCAAGGTTGTGCGTGTTGTGGCTTCACAAATGCTTTGCTGCATACCTCGGTTGTAACGAGTGGTTATTTCAGTCAAAGTTGCTCTTCTATCAGCTTGAATCAGTCGGCCCATTCTCCTCTGACCTCTAGAATCAACAAGGCATTTTCGCCCACAGGACTGCCACATACTGGATGTTTTTCCATTTTCACACCATTCCTTGTAAACCCTAGAAATGGTTGTGTGTGAAAATCCCAGTAACTGAGCAGATTGTGAAATACTCAGACCGGCCCGTCTGGCACCAACAACCATGCCACACTCAAAATTGCTTAAATCACCTTTCTTTCCCATTCTGACATTCAGTTTGGAGTTCAGGAGATTGTCTTGACCAGGACCACACCCCTAAATGCATTGAAGCAACTGCCATGTGATTGGTTGATTAGATAATTGCATTAATGAGAAATTGAACAGGTGTTCCTAATAATCCTTTAGGTGAGTGTATCTATTAATAGTGCACAAATTGTATTTATCCTACAGAATACAACCATGACAATATTTTATAATTTATTGGTATTTAAAGTTTATTTCAACTATTGTAAAGTAGAGGAACACCCCTCGCCACCACAAATAAAGAATGACCCAGATCTTCTTTTTCTTTTTTAGCTTAACTGTCACAGAATGGAATGCACAGGATTGTGGGATATGAAAGGCAGCAAAGGATTCATCTATGCTGTCTTCAAAAATCGATCAGAAAGGTCCATATAAATGAGTCATTTAATCATTAACTCAAAAGTTGAACTTTTAACTTGAGTGCCACGTTTTTAGAACACAGCAGAAGTGGTAAGACAGTAACGGTCAAAAATGTCGATCTAGTCTAATGCACGTTTGCATAGAAAAACAATGGAAAAGAAGCACATTAAAATGCAAAACTCGTGCTGTGTGATTGTGAATGACCCCTTTTGGCAATATTGGGTCTAAAATGTAAGTTACTCAGTATTAACTTCTTGTTTACTGAACTGCTGTATAACAGCATCAATCTACACCTCCAACAATCCCCATCTGCATAACCGTATGCGTCTCAAACAAAGAGCTCAAGTTCTCAGATGTACTGTTACTGAGGCGTTGATGCCACAACGGCATTCAGCTCACCGTCCAGATGGATTTTATTCCGTGTAGCATCATTAAAGCGGCTCATCTGCATGGGCTGAGGACTACATTAGGCTCTGAGCACTGTGGGTGTGCTTAAAGAGGGGAAGGTAATTAGTTCCTACTCTCCTCAGCAGGCAGTGGATGGATGACATGCTCATCATGTCTAAATGTACAGTGTGTGCTTCTAGAATACTAAAGCTCTTAAAACACTTCAGTCTTTCACTATCAGTCTATCTCTGTGTTCTTTAATCTCCTCATTTATAACCCCCTGTCCACCTAAGTCTGTCTTCATTCATTAAAGTCCAGACCTGGGGCTCTCTTCACTCTGAAGAGCTTTGGCCTGGAATAGCTCTTATAGGTATCTGATTTTTGGAGAGGAGTGAATTGATAGAATGTTATGCTGGAAAAACAAGAAGCTTCACGACAAGAATTAGGGATTTCTTCTGCTTCGCTCAAGACATAAAATGGCCTATCCTATTATGCAGTTCCAACACCCAGATATAAGTATTTGTGCATCCAAGCACTGATATTAAATCTGTGTTTCTCCAATCACTAGTCCCCTAACATATGTCAGTATCTCTGGTGGCAGTTATTGCCTCTAACTTCCAACAACAGAATCATCATGCTTCTTTAATTACCATAGAAATGACTAAATTGGTGTTTTAAGATTTAAATTAACATTTATATTTGCATTTGAATGGCTGTATGCAGGTGCATGTAATTTTGTTCCATCAAAAACATTTTGATACTTTTTTACATGCAGTTCAAAGGCCCTGCTGAGAGCAGATTTTTGACTGAATGCGACTATACAGTGAACATATTTGGACACAGTATTTTATGCTTGGTTTTTGAATTGTAAAACAAAAACTATACTTTCTAGTGTGATGAATAACATTTTACACTCTGCTAGGAAATTATATCTAAACTATTTTTGATCACTGGCCAAATCCTCGCATAACGTTCCGTATTTGTGTCTTTCTAAACTAGGAATACAACATCCATGGATGGTGGGTCGGGGAGCTAGACGGTGCTATCGGCATAGTCCCCAAGGAGTTTTTGCATCCTGCTTATATTCTATGAGGTACTTATTCACAGAATCATTCTATATGATCACTGACCTTAGGACATAAACAAGAACAGCTCTCTAACTGAGAGTGAGAAATACATGTAAAGTATAGTGTTAAAGTTACAAAGGCCATTGTCCTATCTATGCATGCATTTTACCTCTGTTTTAAAGTTTGAAAAGTTTTCAAAATCGCTTCAGCATTAAACCCAATTCCTCCATGCTGACACCTGCTGGAAATTATTGCAACTACAAAGAAATATGGCAGCATTATTTTACGAGGCTGCGTCTGAAATCGCATACTCTATTGAGAGGGTATTTTGAATGAGTAATTACTTCACGACTGCTAAATAAACCTATATAGTATAAATGTGTGTAATAGAAATGTCATCTGGACGTATATTCGCCATTACCACTGGAGGTATGCTATGTCGGATGCGGCCAGAGTATTCAAACTAGTAAATATGTTTTAATGTTTTCTCTTCTAGGTTTGCTTTTTGTGAAGATCACAGAATTTCCAGGGATATAACACTTCCACACGTCATTGTTTAGAAATTGTAAATGAGTAGATTATGAGTTAAAGGGATAGTTTAAAAAATTAAAACATAAATTACCCTGTTGTTCTAGTGCTGTATGGCCTTCTTTCTTTTATGGACCACAAAAGGAGATTTAAAAAAAAAATGCGACCAAGCTTCAAGCTTTTTTAAAAAGATGAAAAGTATCACAGGATGATCTCATGCAACGTGCCATATATTTCAGCGTTCTGGTATACAATATGAAATTTAATGTATTATTGGAGGACAGTCCTGACCTTGGCCATTGGTCTTCGCTGCCATTATTATTATTTTTGTTTTTGAGTATACGGCATTAGAACAACACCATGGTGGTAATTTATGATTTAATTTTCAAACTAAAACTAAAAAGACCAAATAATTGTTCTGGCATTTTTGTGAATAAGTATTTTTATATATTACATTATAAGTACATTATAATGCATGTCTAAATCCAATTTTCTGATTTGTTCAAGCACATTTGCACAAATGATGTACATGTGAAAAACATTTGTAGTTTGAAACTTCTTTTCCGGTTTTTATCATGTAAAGACTGTTCTGTTTCAACAGCACAAATGACTGAATACAATTCTTTTAACGTACAATTTTGTGACGCATCTTGAAAAAGCCATTTGGATGTTAGGAATTATTCTATATTTTCTCAACTTTGCATTCAGAATTGTTTAGTTAAGGAAATAACTGGTCATACCAGTTTGCTTTGGTAAAAAGAAAATAAAGAGCCTTTCTCGTTGGACTTTTTTTGTGGTGTAAAATTTAATCGTACATGGACTGCAGTTTTATTGCTATGGAACAAGGAGTAAAAATATTCAGGAAAAAAAGCACAACACAAGAACAGCAGTTAATGACGTTCCTTAAATGTATTGTAAAAACAATAGTTTATTCAGCAAAATGTATCACTCTTAAAACTGGACAAAAAAAACCCATAAAAAGCTTCCAGAATTTGATGCATCAGTCATTTCAGATGAAAATATAATATTCCATCATGTAATAACAACTGTCAGCTCACACTCCTGCAGATGAACCGCCTTGCTTCCACTATAGCCTACATGTACATTTCAGATGAACAACATAAACTGTGAAATACAGCATCAATAAGAGCTTCTCTGCTTCTCAACTGGAGAAACCTACCATCATGGGTAGATCCATATTCACATAACCCCCTAAAGAGGCCCAGAAACACTTGAAATACTTAAAAACAGAACTAAATGGAATTTGGCTTGGCAAGAGATAAAAACCAAAAAAGAAACCCATTGTTGAAACATTTCTTTAATTAAACCAAATCTCAGTTTTCTCAGGACGCATGTTCAGGCTCTGCCTTTATACATTTACACTGTCCGCTAAGAAACAAAAGAAATCAAAAAGGGCTTTTTAAAGGGTTTAAAATAGTGACCATATTTTACAGTTCTATGATAAGTGGCATGTTCTATCAGACCTGATTGAGCGGTCCCTCTCTTGGCCTGGTTATAATGGATGACAGGACTGCTCTAGAACCATCTGAAGGTTAAACTAGCTCCAAATGGTGGGACAACGGGCCAAGAACAAAAGGGGAGGGTGATCTTAGTACAGAGCATCAGTATTGCTGCTCCTCGGCCTCTTGATCTTCTCGATGTTCTTCAGGATCATGTCATGTAACGTTACCTGCAAGACAATTTTGTTTTATTAAATCATTTAAATCAAAAACACCCAGGACACCACATACATGCAGCAATTTAAACTCTTCCTGCACATTAAAACGATAAATAAAAATATAATATTTGCATATTTATTGTTACAGCAATACTTACATATTGATTTCTCAGCTCTGACACTATAATCTTGAGGCTGATGTATTCTTTCTCATCAATCTCCGTCACCGTGCGACGATAATCCTCCTATAAAAGTTAAAACATATTACGGATATATGAAATAACTACTGAATTCCTGATCTAAATGCTATGCATGTGTACTGAAGATATGACTTACAACATGAGGGTATTTTGCTATTTTGGAAACCAGCTTTGCCCTTGTGATGTAGTACCTACAAAAGACAGTATTTAAATAATATGAAGAAAAAAATAAAACCTGAATTTAAATCTTTGACTTAGTGCGACGTACCTGGAAATCTGATCCAAGTAAGAAGCTGCTTCCCCTTCCACTGTTCTGAGTTCAGCAACCGTCTCCTCCTGTGGATAGTGAAGATTAACAGAATCACAACCAGATAAGTAACTGGCAATTTCTGCATTTGACATTCCCTGACAAGACTAAAACTACAACTACTTTCTTTTTAAACCCCAATCACTGCTTGTCCTTATTTGCCGATAACAAATGTAGCTAATTGCTGTGTCAAGTCACGTCACCTTTATTTATATAGCGCTTTTAACAAGTCCAATTGTTTCAAAGCAGCTTCACAGTGTTAACAGGAAAATAATGCAACAGAATTTGTACAGCCGCTCTGGTGAAACGGTGATGTTATCCAGCTAATTTCAAGTATCATATAGTGTCAATGCGGGCAGATCGGTAATATAGATGAAATTTAGGTGTCCCCAACTGAGCAAGCCAAAAGCCAGAGGCAACGCTGTGGAAAGACCTTTAAGTCAAATGAAGAACTGAAGGATGTGGCATCATACTTGAATTGAGACACCAAAATTGTTGCCATCTTCTATTCTTGGGATTAACAACTGAACCCACATCTTGACCTAGAAAACAAAGAAAATTACATTTAGTCAGAACACTTGATGAGCGAGAGCATGTCTGAGACTATGGTTACATGGACCTACCGTGTTGCACTTTTCTATGAGAGTTCTGATTTCAGGCTTGACTTTTTCAATCAGCTCCACCAACTTGCCATTGCTTTTCATCATTCCACCAGGCATGACAAAGACCTTGGTCCCGCCAACTACAAACAGAAGATAATGCAGGGAAGAGTGTTGGTATTGACGCGTTTCAAACTTAGTCACTTGCCAAATTAAAAGAGACTGTTTTCTTAGGAAGGCAGGGAAACTCACCTTTGTCATCTCCTGCACCATCTTCGAGTTTCCTCTTTTTAGCATTTTGCTATTGAGAAAATATTTCAAGGTTACTGGCTGATCTTTTTGGTTTTATGTATGGAAGCTTATTAATAAACTTAAAAAGAAAAAAAAGAAAAAAAGGTAATTGTGACTCAATTCTCTTCCCTTATCCTATTCTGAGACTTTATATCACTCTTAACTTAAACTGCTTTTTGACTGATGAATGAAGACACTTAAAATGACTTCTTACCCCCTCAAGACCATCATGGATGTCTGCAAGTAGAATTGGGTCTGGCACCGTAAGATTGATCTCAGAATGAATTTCTTTCAGCTCACGAATATTAATTGTGGGATCCTAAAAAAAGACAAGACAATCAAAATGCTGTTTAGTACATCTGAAGTAGTAAATGTCAAGAATGCATCATATGCTAGGATTAAACGCTTACCTTCAAAAACTGGTCCAGTTCTAACAATTTCTTCGGGAAAAAGTTTGCAACCAAGTCTTCAGCCTAATTGTGAATAATTAAACCGTAAGCTCCACAATTGTCAAAGAAATGGTCACATATAAGGCCTCGGTAAGTGCAGTCACTCACCTCTGCTGTAATTCGTTCTCTGAAAGCATCAACCTGGCAAGACAATAAATATTCATATATAACTATTAAATCACAAGACGGGCAATCTGAGTTTTGGTGTTACAATTTATAATGTCTTGAGTTTAAAAGTCATTCGCTTTCGGGGGGGAAACGGGCGGCCCTTCTATTGTAGGACGCTAAATGTTGTCAACAAGTAACGGTTACCATATAATCGAGCCGATTCCCACCATCCCATGACTTGTTAGCGCCACGACCTTCATCGCAATCCATTGCCAACATAATCTACGACTTCAATATCAAAATCGGGAATGAAGCAGTTATGCATCTCTCTCGCAGCAACATGCTGCTGTGCTAAAAACACGCTTCATCCACACACTCGCGGTTAACGCTGACTCCACCGGGAATGTGGGAGCTCTGGCTTCCCCCTGAAGATTTGATATGTATAATTCGCATCTACTTTATCACAATATGTATTTTACTTTTAAAACGGAAGTGATTTTACAAACATATATGCGTGTAAAAGTTAGCTAGCGAGCTCACGAGGTGACTCGCGCAAGCCGGCTAGCCGCAAGCTAACATTCACAAACAGTTCATATGAGTGCGCCTTATTTAAATGAGGTAAACGGTGAGAAATACCTTCGTCTTGATTTCATTGTCAACCTTAAGAAGTGAAGACATCGTATTAATTCAGTAAATGAGAAAAGTAAGGGATTGTCCTAAAAGCATTAACTACTAACCGTGTGGCTCACTAACTGCTGTCAGCCACAAGGCATTCGCGCGCTTCTAGATGACGTAAAGGCTTCGAGAACGTAGAAGTGAATACATAGATTTCACGTCAGAAACACTTCATCTTCATTTATTTTGAATTTGGTATAATCTGCAATATGCACAATCATCTGGCATTCGTGACAAAACCGAGTCAATACAATATAGTAGTCTCGTCGACGTATCGCTGTAATCAGCAGAGCAACTATTGCTATAACGGTATCTATGTATGTATTCTATGTTCGCGACGAATTCGAAAGACGTAGTATGCATGTGTGCGTCATAGTTTCCTCTGTAAAAAATATTTTTTATTGAAATTACATTATTAAATACTTATAGAATCAATAAAATGTTGTACGAGCTATTTAAAAATGTTTGATGATAATATTCGATAATAATAATAACAATATTTAGTCAGGACCAGGACGTAAGTAAATCTGAGACGCGTCCTGTGACGTGTTTTGGGGGCGTGTACGAATCTAGCGATGTAAACAAGGACGCGAAAGACAAGTCTCACAGTGTTGACACCACAACGGGCATTTTTAGAGCATCATATCCCCGCATCATACGTATCATTTGATTCTGGCTCACAGTCATGAACCTCCCCGTCACTGTCAAAGTGAACTTTAGGGGCAACGTGAAGAAATTTCCAGTCTTGGACACGAACAAAGCACAGTGGGAGACTGTGGAGGCCTGGGTAAGGAGTCATTAAGCCTTGCTGGGTGGCGTTTATGTAGGGACGTTTACATTTCTTGGTCATGGAAGGCCGTAGCAGAGGCCTACATAAACAGATTTTAACCGGGATTATAAAACGTTTAAGATTATATTTAATCCTATCCATAGCAGATATATCATAACATATTTCTCAGTTGGGTCTTTTATACAAACCCCAGTGATCTAAATTGCAACAATATCTGTCATTTGCTCTTGACCTTTCTGTGCTGCCATAAAGCAGATGACGGCTTGTAAATAAAGAGTTACGTTGGAGGATGTTGTTTTTCGCTCTAATCTGCCTCTTCGACCTCTTAAAAAACTCTGCAGTTCTTGATGGTGTTTTTTTTTTTTTTTTTTTTTTTTAAATTTATTTATTATTATTATTATTATTATTATTATTATTATTATTTTACATGGTTAACTGAATTTATGCCTTTTATAACTTCTAGATTAAAACTACATTCGGCTTGAGCCATTTTCAAGTGAAATATTTTGACGAGGACAACGAGGAGGTAAATAATAACGATTTTTGATTTTAGTTTTACAGATTTCATTGATGGCTTATCGTTTTAACAAATTATGACGATTATGACAACAATCAGTAAACTATTTATTGTTATAAATCTATTTTCAAAGGTACCTCTGTTGACATTGTCCATTTATTTTTACAGGTGTGCATAGACAGTCAAGGTTTGTTATAAATTCAATGAGTGTTTTTCACAAAATATGTTATGTAGTCTTGAAATATTGATGTCATACTCATAATAAATATAGAATATTTTTGTTTTCATTATTTGACTACATCACAGATGAATATACAGAAGCCCTAAAGGTAAGAACATCAACATTTTTTTAGTGATGCACGAGCCAGTTTACTTCACTGAGCCCCATGCTGTTTTAAGTTACCTGCATGCCTGTGATTGCTGTCATCATCATAATTTTATATATATATATATATATAACTCCAAGGCTTTAAACAATGTTATTTTTTTATTTAGAGTGCATTTAAGCAAGCCAATCAGCTACACATGAATGTCTATAAGATGAAGGGTCAGGCAGAGGGTGGTGCAGTCAAGGCAGAGCTGAAGGAACTAAAGATAGATCCTAGACCAGCTCCACCGTATCGAGCAAGGGTCAAGATGGCAGACAAGGAGACCCAGGTGACCCCTGAGCGGGACTCGGTAAGCATAAACATACTGGTGTCAAACCCGATTTCTGCCCGGGCCGCATGAATGTTATCCGAACCCTCAAAAGGGCAGACTGAAAATCTAAGACCAGTTTCATTACTTATTATCAGGGGCATCTCTAGAGCATTTTTGTTGTTGTTGCAAAAACAGCACCAAATCATTCAATTCTGGTGATTTTGTGAGTAGTTTTTATTTATTTATAGAATGTAATTATCTGTATGCAAATAATTCAATATTACCATCTAATTTCCTGCCTATAGGCCTTTTTTTAGGTATAAAAAACTGGTTATGGTTTGGTTGACGACAATAAGAAGCAAGCATAAAACTAACAAGCAAAAATAACAACCTGTAACTCTGTTTTATCATGGTAGTTTATTATAGATATAATGTATTGCTTTCCTATTTCCATGGTGTTATCAAGCCGTTACTTGGCGCTGTATGACTGACTTTTGCTGCTTCCAAGGACACAAGTGTCACAACAGCATGAAAGCAGATTTTAGCAGCAGATCACATCACGAACTGAACGTTGTAAACACACTGGTGTGATCATATGCATCAAAGGGTTAATATTCACAAGGAAAGCACTAACTGAGGAGTGATAACCGAGATGTGTCATACATACATGTCAGAAATTACCTCGCAGGCCAGATTTGGCCCGTGGGCCTTGAGTTTGACACCTGTGCTATATGCTATCTTTATAGTGTGAGCTGTTTATTAGTTCATGCATATCTTGTAACAAAATTAAATAATAATGGACTGATCTTATTGCAGATTAAGACAATTTCAGACTGAGAAAACCTGTTTGTGTTATTTTCCTGAAACAGGCTGTGGCCAAAGAAAACAAAGGGATGAAAACCGAAGAGGAAGCCGTCCCAACGTGGTTCAAATCCTACATGGACAGGGTACTGTATCTTAAAAATGTCAAACTGATAATTTTATCGGTCTTTTCTTTAATCTGGTCCAAAATAAGTGTTCTCAATCTACCTTGCAGTTCAAAGATCAAGTGGTAAGGGAGGTGGTGGACAGGATGTGCAGTGAGTTTTCAGGCCAGTGTTGCACACACAGAGCCTTGGAGCCTCCGGCAGAGGAGCCAAGCACCTCCGGCACTCAGAAAGCTATGAGCTCCACCATGATAAGGGCCTCTAGCTCAACTCCAAATTGCAGTAGTTGTAAAGGACCAGCCACTGGGGGAGGATATCAGTGCAGGTGAGAACTTCAAGAATATTTATTAACTACGCACTATTTGAGAAACTGAATCACAGGATGTATTTATTATTTATTCATTTAGCAGATGCTTTAATTAAAAGCGACTTACAAATGAGGAATACGACAAAAGATTAATCTTCAATTGGCAATAATATGAGAAGTGCAAGCAATAAAACATCATTCAAACATTGTTCAGAATGGTACAAGCTAGAACAGAAGAATTAAGAAATAGTGAAAGTATAGAATTTTTTTTTTTCACAATCAAACAATTTATTTTTATGGAATGCTACAGTATTTATTATAAATGATTTTTTCCATGCACATCATTTATTAATAATGATTTATCTGTGCGCATCATTTATTAATAATGATTTATGATCATTTTGATTTATTTTTATATTTTTTAATTCATGTGCCCTCGTAATCTTTAATCAAAATAACTTCCCCTCCTTCTTGCAATGACTTCTCTTCTCTGATTATGTGTTCACTGGCTTGAGGGCGGGACAACTTGTCACTCACATGAGATCACACCAATAGCAAACCACAGTGAGCCAATGATCCAGTCAATTCCTAATGGACAAAATCAAATCCTGCTCTACATTTTTTTTTTCTTGTTTAAGAAGCTGTTTCACATGAAAATATGTCACAATAAGGAAGAAAAGACTGCCACAACCTCTGTTTAACACTGACTTTAAGTGCTCGTGGAAGATCATGGGAGTTTTCAGCTGTTTTTTGAATATTGTCACCAGCAAGATGTCAAATGTAATGCTCAACATGAAACATTTCTCTCCTCTTATGTGCAGCGTTTGTCCATCTTGCATCTTATGTGAGCCATGTAGTCATAAACACGATCCCAGCCACAACCTGAAGAGAACAAGGACTCCTTTGTCTGTCCCTGAACGTGGAGTTACTCCGGAACCCAGGCAAGCTAAAATAAACACTTGGTGCTCAGAGTTTTGTTGTGTATCCTCTGCTTAGCCCAAATGGTTGTTAAACTGTATAATTATACTTACTAATGAATTTGTATTCATTTTGGCTCATACTCAGGTTTCTGAGGCGGGGTGACCGGACGGTGCGAAAGGCGGAGAGGCAGCGGCTGAAAGCTGAGCGGAGACAGCTGAAGGCCGAGGTGAAGGAGATCAAGAAGAAGCTGAGGCTGGAGAAGAGAGGTCTGCTGTGGAGTGGAGCCTCCAATGGAACCGCCAGTTCGGGCCTTGCCCCCGCTCCCGCCCCGTCTCTAGGCCCAGGACCAGCCCCAGCTCCGGCCCTGTGCCCAGACCCTCAAACTTCCAGTCCAGAGTAAGGGCCACACTGAGAGGGGTCAGGGCTGGGTGACCTCCCTACCCAGCCCAGAACAATCATTTTCAAGATTATCACATTGTCTGTTATAGTTGAGTTATCGCTGGCAAGTGGATGGAACTACCTCAAAATGCACCCGCTGCCTTTATGTATTACGTCCTTTTTATACTTTTTTTGATATGAGCTTCAAGGAAAAGACAGACGCTGAAACAAAGCTGTTCTGATGATCCTCTGTGCACTCAAACCAGGGGTCCCAAGGTCTCCTGCTCCACCTTGGTGCCCACAATGACTGCCTTGTTTCTGGATGAGAATCTACCAGATGGCACTTGTCTGGAGCCAGGCACCAAGTTCATCAAGTACTGGAAGATGAGGAACACTGGCAACATCAGCTGGACTTCGGATACCAAGGTACTTTTTAAAACCCACTTAAAAGTTCATATAGGTCAAAAACAAAATGTGGGCTGCGTTTGCATGTGTGCTTGTGTCTTTGTAGTTGAAGTTTATGTGGGGCAACCTGACCCTGGGATCACGGGAGCAAAAAGAGGTGGCAGTGCCCTTTCTGAAGCCGGGTCAGGTTGGTGTGGTGAGTGTGGCGTTTGTGGCACCCCTGCTGGAGGGCACCTACACATCTCACTGGCGCCTAGCACACTGTGGAGTGCAATTTGGGCCTAGAGTGTGGTGTAGCATTGTAGTGGTGCCAAGCGCAGGGCAGAAACTCAGTGCCCACTGCAGCAAATCACTGGTGAGTCAACTTTAAACCATTGTACAGGCCATATGTTGCAACAGTATTTACCATAGTTCCTGAGATTGTCATCAAATACTTTATCTTCCCCTTGTAGAGGACCGATCTCTGTCTGATGGGGAAAGATGGCATGTTCTGGTCAGGCACCAGAGATTGTGAAGTGCCTACCAGCTCCCGAAGAGAATACTACATCCCCTCTGTGGACTTACTGACGGCACAGGTATATAAGTTGTCGGATACAAAAACACCACCTTATGTTTGTTCAGTGATGTGTGCCTAACTAATGTCCAAAGTCTTGTCGTTTTCCAGGATCTGTTGTCCTTTGAGTTGCTGGATATAAACATTGTGCAAGAATTGGAGAAAGTCCCAGCCAACACTCCAGTTGGTAAGGCCTCATTCTGGTCACAATTATGTAATATATCCTCAGGGAGATTCTGTTCCTCAATGTCATGTGCGTAATTAGTCTGGCCTCATTTTTGGAGTAATTGTGTAATCTTCTCAGATATGACCTCCTGTGTGTCTCCACCTCTTCATCATGGACCATTGTTTGGAAAGCATGGACCGGGACTAAGCAAAGTCGAGGTTGGACGTTCTGGCAGGAAAAAAACTCAAGGTTAGAGCATCTGATGTGGAATTTAAATTGCTGATTTGTATTTACATCTAACAACCTCTACAGATAATTTCTGTCTAAATAGCAGGATAAATCCAATATACTCAAACCAGTATTTCACGTACACTACCGTGCAAAAGTTTGGGGTCGGTACAATTTTTCAAATGTTTTTGAAAGAATTTTCTTATGGTCATTAAGAGTTTATTTAAAAATCAAAAATCCAGTAAAAACTGTAATATTGTGAAATATTTTACCATTTGTCTGTCATGGCAAAGCTAAATTGTCACATGATCAGAAACCATTCTAATATGCTGATTTGGTGCACAAAAACATTTTCTTATTATATTATGTTGAAAATAGTTGTGCTGCTTAATATATTTTGGAAATGTGAAATTTCTGATTAATAGAAAGTTCAGTATTTTTAAATAGAAATATTTTGTATTACAAATGTCTTTACTGTCACTTTCGATCAGTTTAATGAACTGCTGAATCATTGCTGAATAAAAGTATTCATTTCCTGAAAGCAAATCATACTGACCCCAAACTTTTGAATTTCATCAAACAAAGTGGCTTTTGCAAATAAATGACACTTGACCTTTTCCTGCCTTTTCCACGAAATATAGAGTAGCACAAACAATGTTCTTGGAGGATAAATGTCCTCTATTTAGTTTTTTACAATCAGATGTTTGCATGTGTTGAAGACTTTTGTGAATCAAGGCCTATGTGATTAGAACATGGATCATAGGTTAGTAGTGAACTTGTATATACTGATATGTCTTGTTCTCTGTTAGTGTTGCAGCCTCAGAGACAGAATGAGCATCTGGACATTCCAGGCAATGAGGAAGGAGATGAAGACATCAGTGGGACCCAGTTTGTGTGTGAGACTGTGATTCGTTCTCTCACTCTTGAGGAGGAACCAGAACGCAAGCCTCAACGCAGGACACGGCCCAACCTGAGGAGGCATGATTGTGAGTTTCTGATGTATTAGTGCTCACAGAACTCAGTGTTTTAATTTACCCAATAGATATTTTACAGGCCTCTATTATTATTATTATTACTATTATTATTATTATTTATTTATTTATTTTTTTCTTAATTATTTTGCAGTTCATGACCCTGCTCGCTTTCAAGAGAGATCATTACAGGTGAAGAATGACAGACCTTTGCCAATCATAAACAGGCCTGAGGCTCCAGCCCCTGTGCCAAAGCCAGTCATAACAGAGGAACCGGTCATGCCAGGTGTGCATATTCTACCTTTTGTTTTTTTTGCTTAAACAGACATACTACATTAATCCGGACTACATTTGAAAACTGTTTTTGTTTCAAAGCGCTCTCCGTCCACACTAGCATTTTTCCAAAAGTTTCTCATCCTCACTGAAATGTCCGAAAACGCTAAATTCACCTTACTGTACATGTCTAAATCCTCATAAAAGCTCAATGAGATGATATAGACGGAACAGACATAATCAAGTTATCAAGCTATTCTTCTGACAGGACCATTTTATTTAGAAAACCATCTCATCATTCACTGATGCGTCCAGGTCGCACTCTCTCACCATTATATGTTTGGTCTAAAACACAGCAATTGCTAGTAAATTCTCTGTCACCTTTGCAGGACTGCGATATGAAGAGTGTATGAAGTAACACATCTTTAGCAACAGTGTGAAAGTTATAGCACATAACAGGCACAATACCAGTAAACATACATATCTATCAGTTTAATATGCACCATCATTTTCAAATACCTTCATTTACACAGTCAACGCTACAACGCGAAAACAGCGTTTTCATATTTGTCCACTTGGGTGAGAGTGTTTTCAAAAAGGACGGAACGGAGAGAAAAAAAAAGCGTTTTCAAATGAAAACGTATTAGTCAAATCAAGTCACCTTCATTTATATAGCGGTATTTACAATATAGATTGTTTCAAAGCAGCTTTACAGTGATAATTGGAAATTAATGGAAGAGAGGTTGTATTAGTGTGGACAAGGCCTGAATGTGTCACTGTAAATGCAGTGTGCCTTTGGACTTGGGCTTGCTAAAAATAAACATGCCTTTTCTGCTAGAACTGTACCTTCTTTCAATTGACACTTAGTTATTTCTGCAGTCTTTTCGGAGGCATTGATTGGCTCAAATGAAAACCTCTACACCGACCCATCTGCACAGGAGGAGAATGAAGAGGAAGTGGAACAAAAGGGACATGAAAATGATCAAGATAAAGAGGAAGAAGCAGGAGAGTGGGATGAGGTGAGCAGCCAGGTGTCCTCTGCCTCATCTGAGGACTACATTGTCATCCTGCCTGACTGCTTCGATACTTCCAGGCCCCTGGGAGACTCAATGTATAGCTCAGCAATGTCCCAGCCTGCAGTCCCTCTTGCCAACGAGCCAGAAGCACTGCAAATCCCGAGCACGGCTGAAGGAGAGAATGTGGAGCCTACCCCTGTTCCAGCACTTCAAAACAGCCTGAATCAGATGCTGTGCACCTCTCAGATATTGGACACTCCCCCTCTGATTCCAGAGATGGTACCTCCATCCATAGCTCTCTCACCACCCCCAACTCTTCGAACTCACAGGTTAAAAAACATTCAGACAACCCGCTGAGTGAATATAATGTATTATTATGCATGGGCTTTCATTTGTGTTAATCACGTTATCATTCTTTTGCAGATCAGTGAGATCTCATGATCTTGAGTCAGGACCAGAGGCCTCTAAAGAGAATGCATGCCATTCTGAGGATGAGTCAAGTGGTGAGTTTTCTCATCTGCTAGACTCAGTGGCAGTCGTGGAAAAGAAATGGAAACCTCTCTAACCTAAACCTGATTTCATTATATACAAGTATACATTTGGTTTTAAAGTTTTTTTTTTTTCATTATTAAATACTAAGTAATATTATTATTGTTATAGGCGTATATTTCTGGTTCTGTAGACCATACAACCCCACTGTCTTAAGAGTTAGACTGTATTTGTTAAGTTAAGCTAGTTTAGCTTTGAGCCATCATTTAAAAAAAAAAAAAGTGTCGCAGAATTGTATGTTTTTTTGATTTGCCCTAGGTTGCAGATCAGCTCATTCAGAGGCCCCTGTTAGTGCCTTTGAGACCTGCGGCTCCCAGGATCTCAGGTATAACAACACAGTGAGATCATTTCTGCTTGCATGCATTACAGGCATCACATTATGATTGTATATTTATTTCAAGATAGATATATTTCAGGAAAGTGAGAAGGATCGGGTTTTGAATATCTACATGAATGTCGTTTTTAAGTCCACCTTTTGCTAAAGCTGAAAGTTTGAATGCAGCAGAAGAGGAAGTAGCTCTGCAGACAATGTTTTCCTGTGGTCGACCACATTTTTTCTTTGTTGTGTCACTATGGTTAACGTCACACCTTTTATTAAATTCTTTTAAATAAGCAAACTATTTAGCATAGGCATGTTAAGCATGTTAATCATGTTGGCTTTCTTTTTTTTTAAACTGTTTTTCTCAGTCTTGTTTCATGATAGTTTTATGAATGCTAATCTCTCGAGTCCTCTTGTTTTGTTGGCACAGGACTATTATGACACAACCTTATGTTCCTGTTTTTATTCTTCTGCAGGGCACATCATGGTGGTCTGACAGAGGGGCTGGTGAAGGGAGCACTCTCTGTGGCTGCCTCTGCTTATAAAGCACTCTTTACAGGCCAGAGCACACCGGCACAGGTGATTCGATTTTTCCTCACCAGAACAAAACATAAACAGCCACCATATTGTGACTTTTCTTTCTATTACACTACCGTTTAAAATGGTGGGGTTGTAAGATGTCTTATGCTCTAATGCTCACCAATAGGGAGCCCTAAAGGGACGTGGTGGAGAACTTTTGCAGTCCCTCTTCCCGTGACATCGCACTGAAACACGGCAACTAAACCCAAAGAATTCAAGGAATATAATGTTTTAACAGTTCTTTCTGGTTCTCAAATCTGATTGGCTGATAGCCTCTTCCAGCTGTGCGATATTCACCCAGTATCGGCACTCAAACCGTTTCGCCGTTTGTCCCATTCCGCTTGCGGCAACTGTCATGGCGGTCGAGCAAATCCACCACAAGTTTTAAAAATACTACTGTTGTTGTGTCACGAAATGTAGTTTTAACAGTTTTTTTAGGTGAGAATGTAGTTATTTGGACCTCAAATATGTGACTCGTATATAAACAGTGCCTATTTTACAATTTGTTTCAGTGTTTTCGCAGATGCAAGCTCCAGGCCAAATAAGTTTACTATCACTTTTGATTAATTTAAAACATCCTTGCTGAATAAAAGTCTTGATTTCTTAAAAAAAAAAAATCTTACTGACTCCAAACTTTTGAACACTAGTGTACTGTTTCTAGAAAGTTGCACCATCCATTGTGTACTTCATTGTGGCTTTTCTGCATTCTTTGTTATCTCTAAACCCTGGACTTGGCATGTGAGTGACCTTTAACACTAACTTTGGTATGGTTCTCTTTCAGCGGCCTGCTGTTGACCCAGCCTGCGAGGATGCCTCCATGATGGCTGTTTTGCAGGAGATGGGTTTCAGTAATCAGCCGCTCAATCAGAGGTTGCTAAGGAAACATCACTATAGTTTGCTTGATGTGGTCAACGAGCTGGTGCAGTTGACCGACAGTGAATGGCACATCTCCAGACATTAGGAAGCACCGTGGCAACCTCAGTGAAGTATAGGAATTGTAAATGATTTCATCGTGTTGCAGTATTCTGGTGAAATGCCTCTGTTCTTTTCTTAGAGAGACTCGAAAAAGAGAACAATATCACTATAACTGACCATAGCTGCAATGATGCAATTACTTGATTGTACAATTTTAGTTTATTGTTTGTAGGACATTATGAATGGGGAAACAACATAAGGTTTATTACGCAGTCTTAATATGCTATCTTTATTCAGTGTGTGTGCCCTACTAACACATAGACTGCTGTTAGGTAGGCTTCAGGTATCTTTTGTACTGCTTGATTAGATAAGAGGACTAATTTGAGACAATACCCAGAGGGTTTCCGTTTGTTTGAGCACTTTTGCCTCTCAGAGGAAAGATATAAAAAAAAAAAAAGCTTGTGTTGATTTTGTTATTTGTCACAGTGACCTCTATATTTGTATATCTTATTTTAAATCACACTAATTCATGTCACACTAAGGTGTTGGGCTGCCAGACATATAGGAATGTGCAATGAGTCTTTCAGTCATGCTTAACTCAACCAGTGATTGATTGGTCAAAGTTTTTGCTAGGCACTGATTTTGGTCATCTTTGTCATTTTCATGTGCAATGTATTGCTATGAACTGAAGGCTTATCAACATGGCTTTTTGTGTCCAGCACAGTGAATAAAAAAAATACATTCCATTATCGTTATCAGTGTTTTTGAGTTTTATTTGCATTGCATAATCATGAATCTTCTTGCTATTGTTTAAATCACACCAATCAGCAAAACTATGTTTGGTTAATGTACACACATCTAAATTGCTGAAACAATGGAATGTTCGGTTAAAAGGTTAGAATAGTTATGACTTTAGTCAGCTTCCTCCTTCAAGGAAGGAACTGAGTGCAGTTTCCCCAGTCCCTACTTTTTGAATCTTTTTTTTTTATTTTTTTTATTTTATTTAAATTATAGTATTATTATCAAATGGTAAGTGAAAAAAAATCTTTTACATCTTCAACTCTTCTGGGAAGGCTTTCCACAAGGTTTATGAGTGTGTTTACGGGAATTTTTGACCATTCTTCTAGAAGCACATTTGTAAGGTCAGGCACTGATGTTGGACAAGAAGGCCTGGCTCATAGTCTCTGCTCTAATTCATCCCAAAGATGTTTTATCAGGTTGAGTTCAGGACTCTGTGCAGGCCAGTCAAGCTCCTCCACACCAAACTCACTCATCCATGTCCTTATGGACCTTGCTTTGTGCACTGGTGCGCAGTCATGTTGGAACAAGAAGGGGCCATCCCGAAGTTGGGAGCATGAAATTATCCAAAATCTCTTTGTAAGCTGAAGCATTAAGAGTTCCTTTCACTGGAACTAAGGGGCCAAGCCCACCCCTTAAAAAACAACCCCACACCATAATCCCCCCTCCACCAAACTTTACACTTGGCACAATGCAGTCAGGCAAGTACTGTTCTCCTGGCAACCGCCAAACCCAGACTCATCCATCAGATTGCCAGACAGAGAAGCGTGATTGGTCACTCCAGAGAACACGTCTCCACTGCTCTAGAGTCCAGTGGCGGCGTGCTTTACACCACTGCATCTGACGCTTTGCATTGCACTTGGTTATGTAAGGCTTGGATGCAGCTGCTCGGCCATGGAAACCCATTCCATGAAGCTCTCTACGCACAGTTCTTGAGCTAATCTGAAGACCACCTGAAGTTTGGAGGTCTGTAGCTATTGACTCTCCAGAAAGTTGGTGACTTCTGCACCATGCACTGACCCACTCTGTGATTTTACAAGGCCTACCAGTTCGTGGCTGAGTTGCTGCTGCTACTGGAATTGCTTCCACTTTGTTATAATACCACTGTTGACCGTTAAATACTTAGTAGTGAGGAAATTTAGCTAATGGACTTATTGTACAGTTGCAACCTATCATGGTACCACGCTTGAATTCACTGAGCTCCTGAGAGCAACCCATTCTTTCACAAATGTTTGTAGAAGCAGTCTTCATGCCTAGGTGATTGATTTTATACACCTGTGTCAATGGAAGTCATTGGAACACCTGCATTCAATGATTTGGAGGGGTGTCCCATACTTTTGGCAATATAACATAACTAAGCAATACATTTTTTACTTTTTTGATGATTTTTCAAGAAAATATTTTTTATGCAGCATCAAAGGAAAACAGGGAAAAAAGAAATTAAGTCATTGGTTATTGTTCATATCACAGTACTCAATCGGTTTCTTCCATTTTAGAAATTCTCATTTTAAGTTTCAAAATAAAAGTTAATTCCTCCATATTGTATATCATCTCTTCTCAACACAGTGTGTGTAATGTTTTCAATATACAATGTTGTGAAATCTCTTGATATTTCATATCTGAAAATCGTTTTGATCTCTAACAAAACCATGCTCCAAAAAGGAATAAGCCTAATTTTGGACAACTATAGAATACACTATACACTGGTCAAAGTTGACATGACAACCTCCATCATAGTTTTCTATGCTTTATCATGGCCCATTAGAGAGAAGAGATTGTTCTAGGTTTAGTTAATTATAAATTAGTATAGTGTATCCAGTTCTGTAGCCTGCTACCAATAGTGTATTCAATTCCATACTACCCATTTTTTAATACATAAATTGTATTTTTTTTTTCTCGGTAAATCCCTAAACTGTCTTGAATTTCAAAATAATAATAATTCCAATATATACATGTACATGATATATTAAATGTCCCAGAATGCTCTAGTCTTTAAACACGCAGTATCGATTATGACCACCAGATGGCGACACCAAAAAACAAAAACAACAACTGAGAAGGACCAAAGAGGGAAGTGTCTGCACTCGAAAGCTCATACGTCTTGAAGGAAAGTAGCGTGTGGTGTCTTTAACAACTCACGCAACGATTGACATTAATCTGCGGGGAAAAAGTAAATCGAGATATCAAACCATGCTCGGTAGGTGGAAAAGTGCTGTGTTAAGAATTTACATTAATGCATTTAGTAATGTTATGACAACAAGATGTGTCATGATGTTAATTTAGTCTTTTGTAACGTAAAGCAGCCACTCATCTCTGGTACGACATTTTAAGGCTGTCTGTGTACACTGTGTTCTCAAAATGCTCTTAACTTTAAGTTACGCTTTACTGCTGTGTTCAGAAACGTATAAAAGTTGCCTAACGTTACTTAGACAAGCTCAAGACAAGTCAGTCGTTACAAATGCTGTCTAGGTAACTTAGGCAGGCAGTTCATAAGTTATCAGTCTAACTATCAGAGTCATAAACTGTGATGGCTGCCTTATAAGATAGCTAACTCTAAATACCTTTAACATGTCATTGCATTTAAAGGGATAGTTCACCCAAAAATTAAAATTCTGTCATAATTTATTCACACTCAAGTTGTATACATTTCTTTGTTCTGCTGAACACGAAGGAAGATATTTGGATGAATGTTTGTAACCAAGCAGATCTCAGCTGCCGAGATCTGCTTGGTTACAAACGTTTTTCCAAATATCTTCCTTCGTCATCAGCAGAAGAAAAAAAATCATACAGGTTTGGAACAACTTGCGTGTCAGTAAATGTAAATGACAGAATTTTCATTTTGGGTGAACTATCCCTTTAACACACAAAACGTTTCAGCTGGAAACGGTTAGCACAAATTTGGTTTCTTTTTCCTAAACTCGAAAGTTGTCAGTGATCACCAACACCTTAAACACAATAGTTACTGTTAATATTATGTTACTGTTTTTATATTTAGTTATATAATGTAAATTGAGAGAATGTTGACTTGCATAGATATGCTGTCTTCGCGTGCTATCAGAAATGTCCCACTTCCCTCCTTCTGAAGTCCTACCAGTTACATACAGGTGCTGGTCATATAATTAGAATATCATCAAAAAGTTGATTTATTTCACTAATTCTATTCAAAAAGTGAAACTTATATATATTATATTCATTCATTACACACAGACTGATATATTTCAAATGTTTATTTCTTTTAATTTTGATGAAAATCCCAAATTCAGTATCTCGGAAAATTAGAATATTACTTAAGACCAAAACAAAGAGGATTTTTAGAAATCTTGGCCAACTGAAAAGTATGAACATGAAAAGTATGAGCATGTACAGCACTCAATACTTAGCTGGGGCTCCTTTTGCCTGAATTACTGCAGCAATGCGGCGTGGCATGGAGTCGATCAGTCTGTGGCACTGCTCAGGTGTTATGAGGTTGCTCTGATAGTGGCCTTCAGCTCTTCTGCATTGTTGGGTCTGGCATATCGCATCTTCCTCTTCACAATACCCCATAGATTTTCTATGGGGTTAAGGTCAGGCGAGTTTGCTGGTCAATTAAGAACAGGGATACCATGGTCCTTAAACCAGGTACTGGTTGTTTTGGCACTTTGTGCAGGTGCCAAGTCCTGTTGGAAAATGAAATCTGCATCTTCATAAAGTTGGTCAGCAGCAGGAAGCATGAAGTGCTCTAAAACTTCCTGGTATACGGCTGCGTTGACCTTGGACCTCAGAAAACACAGTGGACACACACCAGCAGATGACACGGCACCCCAAACCATCAGTGACTGTGGAAACTTTACACTGGACCTCAAGCAACGTGGATTGTGTGCCTCTCCTCTCTTCCTCCAGACTCTGGGACTCTGATTTCCAAAGGAAATGCAAAATTTACTTTCATCAGAGAACATAACTTTGGAGCACTCAGCAGCAGTCCAGTCCTTTTTGTCTTTAGCCCAGGCGAGACGCTTCTGACGCGGTCTGTTGTTCAAGAGTGGCTTGACACAAGGAATGCGACAGCTGAAACCCATGTCTTGCATACGTCTGTGCGTAGTGGTTCTTGAAGCACTGACTCCAGCTGCAGTCCACTCTTTGTGAATCTCCCCCACATTTTTGAATGGGTTTTATTTCACAATCCTCTCCAGGGTGCGGTTATCCCTATTGCTTGTACACTTTTTTTCTACCACATCTTTTCCTTCCCTTCTCCTCTCTATTAATGTGCTTGGACACAGAGCTCTGTGAACAGCCAGCCTCTTTTGCAATGACCTTTTGTGTCTTGCCCTCCTTGTGCAAGGTGTGTATGGTCATCTTTTGGACAACTGTCAAGTCAGCAGTCTTCCCCATGATTGTGTAGCCTACAGAACTAGACTGAGGGACCATTTAAAGGCCTTTGCAGGTGTTTTGAGTTCATCAGCTGATTAGAGTGTGGCACCAGGTGTCTTCAATATTCAACCTTTTCACAATATTCTAATTTTCTGAGATACTGAATTTGGTATTTTCCTTAGTTGTCAGTTATAATCATCATCAAAAAAAAAAAAAAAAACCTTAAAAGAAATAAACATTTTGAAATATATCAGTCTGTGTAATGAATGAATATAATATACAAGTTTCACTTTTTGAATGGAATTAGTGGAAGAAATAAACTTTTTGATGATATTCTAATTATATGACCAGCACTTGTATTAAAAAAAAAAAAATAACACAAAAAAAGTGTCTTGACCTGACACAATGTTCTCACCTTTTTATACCCCTCACCCATTTGCATCCCTGCAGTTATCGCATTAAAATTTTGACTTGAGAGGGCGTTCATGTCCAGTTTTTTTACCTAGGAAACTAGTATTTACAATGACTCTGATATCACGTGAAGGCAGCGTTGAAGTATATCAAAATCAAAAAGCTTTGTTCCGTAATGCCCTTTGACATCTTTGCCGTTTTAATGTTGTGGAGCTTTATTGTTCATTTGGGGATATTTTACTGTTTTACAGCAGATGTTTTGGAAACAGTTTGGATGGTTACTGTAATGTATAACTAGAACAATACAATCACTGCCACACAAACCTTAAGTAAAAAATTGAAAAAATACTTTGAGTATGCTTGTTGATTTTCCTCATTAATTATGTAGCTACCTACAGTACATGCCAACAAATAAACCTTAGTGAACCTTAGCTCTCTTATTGTTTAGGTTGGAGGTCTTTAGTTTGGGCCTGATATTTTCTGGAAATACAGCATTATGTCCCAGAACAAACATGGAGAGAAACGGAGGTTTTCTAAATGGTTGGACTATGGCAGTATAAATGGGGAAGGACAGTCAGATCCATGCCCTACCTGCCAGGGCACAGGACGCATCCCGAGAGGCAGGTTTCAGTTTATTTTCTTATTATTTGGTTACAAATAAAGCTTCTTTGGCAGTCTTGGCTCTTAAACACACTCTCATTCTGTCTGTCGTATCTTGACCCTTGATATCTCCAGGTCAGGAGAACCAACTCGTGGCAGTCATTCCTTGCAGTGACCAAAGACTGAAACCTCATCACACGTCAGTATCACTTTGACAAGCAGCCTATAGTTCTGCAATTTTCTCTTTCAGGGATTACTAAAATGTGTTTCATATTGTTAATATTTTCCACAGGAAACTGTATGTGTGTATATCAGTTGGGCTTTGCCTCCTGATCTGCTCACTGATCCTGTTTTTCCTCTTCCCACGGAGTATGGATATGTCAGCTGTGGAACTACAGTCATCTATGGTCTATTTCACTCCAGATACAGTTAAAATGGTGGTCACGGTAGGTGATCTGATGTACAAATGACACCCTAAGATTCAATTGTTGTATTGCAATTTTTTATAAAGCTTGTAATCCTATGTCTGTATTCTATTCATTCTTCAGCACGAAATGAATCTTACCAACCAAAACTTTGTCAGTATCACAGCTAATAATCTTAGTGTGCAAGCACTGATTTTCGAGACTGTGGTTGGCAAGACCAAGTTCCTCAATGTCACCATACTGCCTCCTCGATCACAGAAAACGGTAAAATTTTATTATTTAAGCCAGTTGTTATATAAAGCATTTTTTTCCCTATTTAAAATGTTCTCAGATGCATTATACAATTACATTATACAATGCATCAATAACCTGGGAAGAAAATTATGAATAAATCTAATAATGAAAACACTTTCTTGAAAGCTTCCATTGATCCTACAGGAATGTCATTCATCTTTCTTTCATCTTTCAGATTAAAGTTATAGCCGACATTGTTATTGATGACTCTGGCCTCAAGTAAGTAATTCAATCAGGATCTAAACCTCACTAATTAATGTCTTTTAATCGTCATGTATTGTTTCCCACTATAAACTCAGTGTAAATTACGTCATGTTTGTTTCAAATTCACAAAATACATCTATGCTCTCTAATGTTTGTTTTACAGTAATTACTGCAAGTCTCGTGCCATTCAGATTCACACCTTATTTTTGCATTTGCAGTAAGTACACATTTCTAAGCTGCAAGTATGCATTTCTTTTAGCATACTATTTGATTGAATCATTGAACAATAGTTGCCATCTTTGGTTGAGGTTTGGAAGGTGCCACTGAAGAATTATTTTAATCCATGTGTGGTATACCTTGTAAATGTATTACATTCTAAAATCTATTCACTTTCACTATAAATTAGTGCTGTGCAAATTAATGTGTTAACGCAGGCGGTTAATTTTAGGTATTAAAAATATTTAACGCAATTAACGCAGCGTTCGTTTTTATATCCGTTTTTGCCTAGCGTTACATTATATGATCATGCTCTTATTCCTGTAAATGCTTTTAAACCATCTAAGCGCGATGAGACAGAAGAGAACGCGCTGTATGTCAGTGTGCTGCCTGTGTGGCTATGTCTCAAGTCAGATCCCTAGTTCAGTAGTCAGGGCACTGATCAGGGAGTCAGCCACATTCATGTACGTTACAGGATATACTGATTCACCACCTAACTGTGCGTTCACACCGCCGCTGATGAGAGTGTCAAAATTCGCTCTGGCCGCCCTGCCAACGACGCTGTAGAAAGATTCCTGGACGCGCTGGCGCTCTGACGTAGATCGAATGCCTGGTCTTTTTTTAAACTGTATTTAAAGGGGCCGCAAAGCAAACAAGCATGTTGATTGGCAGACTGACCACAAGTAGGGTATAAGTTAACCTCATGAAATCTTTTAAATGTGAAAGTAAGAATGAATTGCATTCGCGCTGAAAAACAAGCATTCTATCGCCTATAAAATAGTGTTGCGTGCCTTTAACAAATTACACATCACTATGAATGATCATGTTGTAAATGATAGGGAAATCTGCACAGCAATGGTCAACTTCTCCATTTTGCTTGGGAACTAATGTGGTCAGAACCAAAGTTTACAGGACTGTGTTCTCTGGATTTCTCTCAAGTGGAGCACTTCTACATTCCAATTGGTTGCCGCTGAACCGCATCATAGCTCATCACTATAAAGTTGACCTGATTTCAACTCTCTTTGACGCCCAAATCGTCCACGCCGCCACTGCCGCTCTCGCCGGAGCTCGCCACCGACTCCCATTGAAAATTAATGACTTCTGGCCACCTTGACGTTCTCGCCACCAGCGGTGTGAACGCACCGTAAAGGCTGATTTATACGTCTGCGCCGGGTAGCCTCTATGCCGTGAGCTACGCGTTGATTTTCATTTATACTTCTGCGTCGTTGTCCGTGGCAATGCGCAGTTACACATGCAGAGGGAGCATGTGTATTCCTGAGGAAGGGGTTCTGGCAGACCAATCACAGCGCTGGCGGTCTGCGTAGAATCAACGTGTTGTTACATATTTGGAGAGGTGCATGTCAGGGTACGTCGTAGGCTACGCGTGCTACACGGCCTACGACGTAGCTACGGCGTACACTCGACACAGAAGTATAAATTGGGCTTTAGACACACACACACACACACACACACACACACACACAATGCTCAGGAAGACTCCACCAGTCTTGAGGGTCAATCCATCTCAAGTAGAGTCATTACCTCATGTCTTGGTGGTAAAATCACCAGATTTTGTATTTTTTATCTTATTTGGTTTAACTACCGTTGCCGTTAATTACCGTTGTGTCATGGCCCACAACAAATGTTGGTTATACCGACATTAATATCTCAGCTCACACGAGCTCCATGGAACAAAAACTGATCTCTAGAGCACATTCCAAAGTACATGTGCATATATAAACATTTTGCACCTTGATGTACCAGACTTGCGATATAAGGCCAAATTCAAAATTGCTCGAAGTTTTAATTTTAGGGTAGGATAGGAGTCTCGGGTGTAATTTTTTTAGCCGGTACCCAAGTATAGTGCACATGCTAAATATTTCAGGTAAAAATGTCAGTGTTTTATTTGAATTCCCTTCACTTTCGGGTTGATTATCTTTAGTGGGGGACCTGATTTGTCACAGATACAAGTGGTAGCATTCTGCTGTAAAAATGTTGAATTTGGGAATCTGCTGGTTACAGAGCTAGGGCTAGTAGAAATCTGAGGAAAAGCCTACTTTATTCATGTGTTTTGAGAAATTAAGAGACGTAATAAGCATAATAAAGAATAAAATTGAACATAAATGGTTATGTTGATGATTACATACATACAATAACTTGTGCTTGTCTGTGAGGTCTAAAACAGTGGTTTTCAGGCAGACAACTTCCAAAGGGAACCTGAAAAATGTGCCCCCTATCCGCTGTTTTAGACCTGACAATCACAAGCTATTATAGTTATGTATTGTGTAATGTGCTGTAAAGCTTTATTTCAGGGAGTTTGGACCATACTGAACTGAGATAAATATGTAAACTTTTGTTTCACAAACTTTTTGCTGACTGTCAGTGATGTGAACTTTGTGGACTTTGGTTTATGTTAAAATCTTAAGTGCATGACCTTAAATGCATTTTATTTGATTTATAAATACAGCAAAACATTAATATTGTGAAATTATTACAATGTAAAACAACTGTTTTCTATTATATTATGTTGTAAAATGTAATTTATTCCTATAAAGGAAAAAAGCTGATTTCTTTTTTTTTTTTGCAGCCATTACTCCAGTCTTCAGTCACATGATCCTTTCAGAAATCATTCTAATATGCAGATTTTGTGCTCATGTAAAATGTATTATTATCAGCATCAATGTTGAAAATGGTCCTGCTGCTTATCGTTTTGGCAGAAATTAAATTTCAGTCATTTGTGTTGCAAGTACTTGCACAATTCATACTAAAAGATAAATAGAATAAGTACATTTTATATTAAATGCACTTAAATTCAACTATGCATGTCATCTGTCAATGTTTTATTTTATAAGGTCAGTTCAATTCATATTTAGTAATTCATGTAAAATTTCTTGTTCTCTACAGATTGAATATCAAAGTCTCCTACCTGTCCCATTCAGAGGAGATGTCAACAGATGCCTATGAGTATATTGACTGTGGAGTGAATTCCACTATGCCACATCACTTCCCTCTGGGTTGAGACTAAACCATTACCAATGTATGGCCATGAACGTTGATGCTAAAGAAATCTAAGTAGGCTGCTTTAAAAGGATTGCTATTTTATGCTATAGTTTACTATAGTCCATTTTCATTTACTATAATACTATAATGACAGCAACGTATAAGGCAAAGGATATCAATAGAATAATGAATGTGTTCTGTTAATTTACACTCTTTTTCGTTGATTTGTTAGTGTTTACATTTATATAAACATGTTTAAAGATTTGCACAACACAGATTTGTACATTTAAATTGAAATTTTATTTGTTGATTATCAGAACTGTTAAACACCCAATTCTGTTTTAATTAAGATTATGAAAGAACAATAAAGTCTGGTTTCCTATAAAATACATATAGTGTATATAATATGTATTTGGTTGGTGCTGTCCAGCGGTCTGGCCTTCATCTTCACCATTGCTGGGAATACTGCAGGGACTAGAGCAAATCAAGCACACATCTTATGTAGATGCTGCTTTTTTCTGGATCATTTCCACCATATAAGTTCTTTAAATAATCGCTGTGATATTATACACACATAGTATATACAGGGGCTGGACAAAAATAAAACCGTTAAAGTCAAATTGTATTTATGTAAATATAAAAATTTAAATAGATAATGTCCAGCCACTGGATCTGTTGAATCTTACTGCTACATTACAGAAACAGGTTAAACAAGTTTGCAGTCTATCCAAAGAAATGTGCAGAAATGTACTCACAGTGTATCTTTTCATCTTGGCATGACACTTGCAACTGCATTGCTTGCCAGCCTCTGAAGAAAACAAATGTTTACTTCAAACGAGTGAAGATTTCATGCATTTTGTATTTTCATCATTCAAATTCAGTCACCTCTAAAGCGTTGATATGGCATGCAAACAATGAAGAATTTGTTTGACCAGTGATGAGCAGCTTTACCTAGAGACTCGCTGGACTCTGCAGGCTCACTGGGTGTCATGTGTGCCTCAGAAAGCTCTTTGTTTTTAACCTGCTTGCCTTCCTAAACAAAGAAATAAAATCCCATATCATTTAGATTTAATATGCAACTTATTTATAAAAAAGGAATACAGGTATATAAAGGTATTACATTAGTATAGTTAACATGGGGACCTGCTTAACTGAGGCAGATAATCTGCGATCCAGCACTTGCTGACGGCGGCGGGCCTCCCAGTGCATTGCGGACATGTTACACCACAAGCTGGCCTGCAACGTGAGACCATTTCCTGATTAATGAAATTCAAACCCACATGGTGAGATGTTTCTTTTGTCATGACACACACACTCATGAAGAAATAAACACTGAACTGATTTCTTAGCTGCTCATAAATGTTGACAGTACAGGACGAAGCTGATTTAGCAGGGTACGCAATAAACAGAAACAAACCATTCATAATGTGTCAAGTCAATGCCGTTTTACAGTTGCAGCGTAACATTTAGTCCTGTGCAAGCCCGCTACCGTTACATCACACGTCTATTATAGGCAGAGCAAAATAACATGCATAATAGTATGTCTTTGTTTAAGACAAACTACACTTATTAACATTACTTCTTAACAAACTTTCAAGAAAAGCACATTTGCAGAGGAGTGGACACACTTTACCAAGTTCTGTTGTTCTGCTGATATGTCCAAACCCGCACCGGACAACTCTACGACCTCCTTGGACGGCTTGGTGGTTTCCTAGCAACGTTCAGCAATCGCTCGCGTCGTGCTGACGCCACACACAGTCCGACTGTTAGTGCGTTATGTCATTTTAATTGAAGATATTGATACAAATTGTTCTTTTTGTAAACGGCTTTGCCATTACTCTAAAATATTGTGGAAAGACTTTTCCCTATTTGTTATTGTAAACACTGATAAGGATTTTTTGTTACTTTGGGGAAATGTTTTGTTTGGAATTGTTAATTGGGAAAAAAAGAGCATTTACACAAAAACAATATATACTTAGGGTGACACTTTTTGCTGTTTAGATGATTTGGAAAAAGTGTCCAATTCACCCTACTTTAATCTTACTTTGTTAACAAAATGTTATATACATAAATGTAAATGTTCATGGCAGAACTAGAAGGCTTTAAAAAAAAAGTGAAATATGTAATTCTTTTAATCTTTCTTTTGATATGTGAGCTATCCTGATCCCTAATTACACTATATTGCCAAAAGTTTTGGGATGCCTGGCTTTACATGCACATGAACTTTAATGATGTCCCATTCTTAATCCGTAGGGTTTAATATGGATTTGGCCCACCCTTTGCAGCTATAACAGCTTCAAGACCATTCTTCTAGAAGTGCATTTGTGAGGTCAGCAACTGATGCTGGACGAGAAGGCCTGGCTCCCAGTCTCCACTCTAATTCATCCCAAATGTGTTCTTTCGGGTTGAGGTCAGGACCAGTCAAGTTCCTCCACACCAAACTCGCTCATCCATGTCTTTATGGACCTTACTTTGTGCACTGGTGTGCAGTCATGTTGGAACAGGAAGGGGCCATCCCCAAACTGTTCCCACAAAATTGGGAGCATGAAATTGTCCAAAATGTCTTGGTATGCTGAAGCATTAAGAGTTCCTTTCACTGGAACTAATGGGCCAAGCCCAACCCCTGAAAAACAACCCCACACCATAATCCCCCCTCCACCAAACTTTACACTTGGCACAATGCAGTCAGGCAAGTACCGTTCCCCTGGCAACTGCCAAACCCAGACTCATCCACTGGATTGCCAAACAGAGAAGCGTAATTCATCACTCCAGAGAACATGTCTCCACCGCTCTAGAGTCCAGTGGTGCTTTACACCACCGTATCCGATGCTTTGCATTGCACTTGGTGATGTAAGGCTTGGATGCAGCTGCTCGGCGATGGAAACGTATTCCATGAAGCTCTCTACGCACTGTTCTTGAGCTAATTTGAAGGCCACATGAAGTTTGGAGGTGTGTAGCTATTGACTGTAGAAAGTTGTTGATTTCTGTGCACTGTGCGCCTCAGTATGCGCTGACCCCGCTCTGTGATTATACGTAGCCTACCACTTCATGGCTGAGTTGCTGCTGTTCCCAATTGCTTCCACTTTGTTATAATACCCCTAACAGTTGACCGTGAAATATTTAGTAGTGGGGAAATCACATGGAAGTGATTGGAACACCTGAATTCAATGATTTGGAGGGGTGTCCCAATACTTTTGGCAATATAGTGTAGTCTATATACCTCTGTCTTGTACCTTTTTCTTTCTTTTCTTTTTCTTGTTTATTTATTCTGTTGTGACTGTTTCCTTTATTTTCTCAATAAAAAAAAAAAAAAACGTTTTAATTGTTTATTATTACTATTAGAAAATAAAACCCCCTCCTAAATTTTGCAGTTAAAGTCTAGTCTTGTCTTGTCAAGCTTGTAACGTTTAGATAACAGCCTTTTACAGTGTTTAGTTATTTTTATATATTTATTTAGCTAGGCACCCCTAACGAAGTCAGCTATAAAATATTTTATTATATTGTACTACTTTTTATATTTCGGTGCTATGTATATAAAAACGTGATTTTGAGTTGTGTTTATGTAGGCCTAATTTCTGACACAGACAGCGATTAAGCCGTGTATATATATATATATTTTGTGATAAATGATATACAATAACTTTTTTCTTCGATATCATTTAGGGGGAACCCTCCATAATTCTCACTCACCCACAGCCAAAATAAGATACAAGATCTACTAGGTAGTTTCGATGCCTCAGGCTCGCCACAGAGAGGTGCTGTTTGGGTAGAAAACAAACACGTCTTGACATTCGATACCTCGCGTTCCAGACGCCGAACAATCAAACGCTAGAGGGAGTCGCGAGAGAGGAATGAGGGGTTCGTGTGACGTCACATGCGGGGATTGTTGTTCTGGGTCTTCTGCGCTCAGCTCCACTTTCATCTCTGAGGTCGCTGGTATCGGAGGGAAGAGAGACTCGGAAAAATGATCACTGTTTTGAGTCATTTGGAGAACTGGTCGCCTATGTTTTTAAAGTGAGAAATGGAAAAGCTGCCTGTTACAAGATAGACGTCTGTTAGGTAAGTGGTGTGAATGTTGACAAAGCTTAAACAGCATCGTTTTACAAGCGAGCTTTTCGTTGTCGCTACACTGCGGTTTTCGTTATCAAGTATCTGTTACATTTCCTCGACTTAGATGTTTTTGATTTTATCTTGTGGTATGTAACCTTTTTCATGCGTTTTACCATTAACTTTAAATGCTCCAGATTTTGTACCTTTGACAGTAGTGATATTACTTAGACATTGACATAGCCTACCCTTAATTTTCATTTAAACTATATGCGAATAATGTAATAATAAATTACATTTGTTTTGACCGGAAATCTCTTTTAGATATCTATTTTCTGTTTAGACTGTTAAGAGGATTATGTGCGGTACGCATTGAGAGCGACCTTTAGCTCAATCTTTACCTACAATTCACTTATTTGTGTTCTTTTTTGTTGAATTTTAAACTAATACTAGAGTCTTACAGTGAGCTATTGTGAATATAAAACCAAAGCCTTTTGCTAATTTAATTAAAGATTTGTTTTATTGCATAGAACCGAATACTTTGTCATAACTTTAACAGTTTATTTAGTAGCTGCTAAAACCTTGCAGATTTTTGCCTTTGCTTGCATGCCAATCTGGTGAAGTTGTAAATAACTTCCATATCAGTGATGATAATCCTCTTTTGTTTTTTATTCTTTAATTAGGTTCCACACGGTGCAGCCGATCTCACAGCACCTCTTGTCTGTCTGCAGTACCTTTGAAGTAGGTGCAAATGCCAAACACTTAGACAAATCTGCGTCTCCTTACAAGAGGGTGAGAAAACCAAGTTGCCATGGGAAACCAGTTGACAGAGATTGCCCCCAACACACCGTTCCTGCCTAACTTCCAGTCCCTCCACGTTGTGGTCATTGGTTTGGATTCTGCGGGCAAAACCTCACTTCTCTACAGACTGAAGCTGAAGGAATTTGTTGAAACTATCCCAACCAAGGGATTTAACACTGAGAAGATTAAAGTTCCGGTCGGAAATGGCCGTGCCATTACCTTTCAGGTGTGGGACGTGGGTGGTCAGGAGAAGCTTCGACCTTTGTGGAAGTCCTACACGCGGCGCACAGACGGCATGGTCTTTGTGGTGGACTCCACGGAGGCGGAGCGCATGGAGGAGGCTAAGGTGGAGTTGCACAAGATTACACGTACGTCAGAGAACCAAGGAGTTCCAGTGCTGGTGTTAGCTAACAAACAGGACCTTCCAGTCGCTCTGCCTGTTTCTGACGTGGAGAAGGTTTTGGCTGTACACGAACTGAGTGCCTCCACCCTACACCACGTGCAAGGGTGCAGTGCGGTCGACGGGCAGGGGTTGCAGCTTGGTTTGGAAAAACTCTATGATATGATCCTCAAACGAAAGAAAATGGTTAAGCACAGCAAGAAAAAAAGATGAGCTGAACGGGACAGCTTATTCAACTTGCGAAGCTTCTCGGTGGACCCTGAGTTGTCGTAGGGTTTTGCGAATCCCTGTATGAAGGAAATGCTCCAGATGGCCCTGTGGCCAGGAGAAAACAGATTTGACCTTTGTGTCACACAGTATTGAACTGCTTTCTTCCATGCCGAGTAATTGCTGTGCAGTTCCCCTTTGTAATGAAGGAATATGTGATAGCATTGATAGTATCAGCAGAATTTAAGCCTACATCCTTGCCTTTTTTTTTTTCTTTTTTTCCAAGCAAGAAAGACTGAATCATAGCTTGGCTATATATCGATTTTCACCAGACTTCAGGCGTCCTTTTTACACAAACGTTAAGTTGATTGCCAGTGCCGATATAATAAAAGGCCATATACATGTTCACGCTACGTTAGTTGTGAAACTGAAGTCCTAAGCGAATCGCTGAGATTCACTATTCACAGATGTACATTTTAGTTGGAAAACCTGTTTGTTTTTACATGCTGTAAATAGTTTTTGTAATGCTGTAGAATTAATAAATTATAGACGGCTTTGACATAGTCAGTCCTTCAGAAGCCATATCTTTTATTCCTGAGGCTGCACAGTCTTTGCTGAAATAAATGATAATCTTTATTTTAATGTATTATTTAATCATGTATTATTTATTAGATAAGATAGATACTAAGTTAATTCACTGTGATGAAACTGAAAGTATTAATAGAGCAGGCACTCGTGATGATGTCATCTGTGTTCAGGGAGCGCATCCCACAGGAAATGCATTGATGCTGAAAGAACATTGTTTGATGTAACCTTGGTGTTATAGCCTAATTCAGAAACCTAGAAATGGGTGGTAGCAACATTATATCATATTTGCTGACACAATATACAAGATAACAATTTATTAAACAACCAAAGTAAGATGTATGTATATAGAGACAAAGGCATACAAATGGACAGTGGCTAATAGGCTTCACGCTGCTTTAATGTAAATCTCTTATTTTGAGGTTTGAATTGTTTTAAGAGAGCAAATGGTTTTTAGATAGCCTGACCCTCAACATCACACATGCAGACAAATCTATTTACCTTGCTATGGAGATGCCAGTAAAGCAGCTGCTTTGCTCTGATTGGATTCATTGATGCTCTGGGTTTTGGTGTGGAGACTGAAATGGGGATGATTTATAAGATATGCTGAGAGATCAGTGAATGTGGTAACGTAATAAGACTTCTGGGCCTGTGATAGGATGATATGTAATTTGACATTTTGATCATTTGTTTAGGATTAAAATATTTGTTATACTGTATAACTTGTGTGTTTTTGAATTTAAAATTAGTGTTATATTTCAGTAATAGTAAACAATAGACAAAAATAGGCTGAAATTCATCCATCAATATCTAATATGCATCTGCTGTGCTGAAAGGGACACCAAGGTAAATGTTAAAGATTTTATTGATCTCTGTGGTCTACACCCTGCCGCCACCACAGAAAACAGATGCTCGTCAAGGTTTCTGATCCACGACCTCTAATACACCATGAGTTTCGCACGGGTGGAGCTCTGGCGACGAAGACAAATGTCATGACAGACGTGGTTTCAGTGGCATTTCACCTAACTAGTTCTCTCAGTGTTATCTTAAGAATGAGGCAAGTCATCCTGCTGAGCTGGTTAATTAAGAAGTGGCACTGTCCTCTTCAGCGGAAGACAAACAGTAATCCTCTCTGACAAGCCGGATTTACTTATGCAAATGTTTGTCTAAATATTTTACTACAATGAAGTGGATTTGAGTCTCTAAGACTTATTTTTAGTCTTAGAAGATGTCCTTAAAAAGCATCTAAAGGCATTTGAAAAAAAGGGAAAGTGTTATGTAACAAAGAGCTGTTCCAAACCATTCTAAATTGTTCATGTCCCCTCAGGTTAGCCATGCATGATGTCACATGATGAGATGAGCGGTCATTGATGATGCACTGTTAGTACACCACTAAACAAGCCCTGTGGAGTATTTCCATGCTCATGCTTCCAGCCTCACCCGAACTCTTGAGTCTCCAACTTTACACTCAACATTTAATTTTTGAGTAAACATGCTTCAGACCTTCATGATGGAATTTGATCAGTGCTGAAAATAACTCAAAGGCTGTTCCATGTGACTATGTAGTTTGAAACAGCTCTTTGTTAACACTCTCTTTAACTTTGTTAAATCTCTTTTTTTCAGATGCATTTTTGCTAGATTCTTTTTAACAAAATTGCCAAAGCTTGGGGGCCCAAGATGTTTATCTGATGTTCTTCTGCTTCTTAGATCTCTGCTAGTGTTATTAAACTGGGGCCTATGTTTACTGTGGACAATCCTACCAAACTGAAATTACTTTTTAATTTTATCTGTAATAAAATCAGCAAAGTTGTCTTTTGCCAACATACGTCACTTTTATCTACAGTGCAAAAAACCCCAATAACTTTTACATGTTTTTCTTTCTAAAACAACCCAAATCTATTGGATGTTACTCTTAATAATTTTTTATTTTTTTACTTTTTAAATCTCTTGATTTCCACAAAAATGATTTTTTACCTTGATAATGGTAGTTAATGTTACTTGAGCATCAAATCGGCATGTTGCATCATCTGAGGATTTTTTGGCCAGAGGATAAAGACTACAAGCCTGTAGTAGGAGCTAGTTCTGCATGTTTTCAACCTGCCCATGGGGGGTGGGATCTCACTCACAGCGCTCGGCTGTCGGCTCGGGCAGCTGTGGGCATTCATGACGGCGTGGTGCGGAGCAAAGTGAGTGTTTCAACTTTTCAAATGAATTCCTATGAAAGTTAAGCTTCCATAGGCATGATCTGAATGTATGCCCCGCCCACACTTACCTCAGCTCTTCGCTCTCGTGATGAATGTAATCTGACTCCTGCTGCATTTGTGCCGTGACACTCGCTCGGCTCACTCACATTATATTGAACAGACACGTTCAGTTTTTAATTGTAGTGTCTGTTCTCTAACAGAAGTAAATGATTTTATTATTATGAAAATGAAAACAATGGTAGGGGTGGTGCCGCGGTGGGCAAGTGATCCAGTGAACCAGTAGCAGTGGCTACTAAATGACCCAGTTTAAATACACATTCATCTTCCCAGCACTGAAGTACCCCTTTAAGAGTGTTTTTTTTTTACTTTAAAAAATCTTGGCGACCCCAAACTTTTGAACAGTAGTGTATATCTATAGTGTAGACTATGCACTGTGTACATTATACCGCCATCTAGCGGTGAGGTTGTGAATTGCACAGCTCACCCCTACCTTTCGAAGCTACAGGGTCCGACACAGAACAAAGATGTCATCTGAGAGAGCTCTCTGCTCTCTGATCCCACCGCTAGAGCAGTTTTTCTGTAGAATCATGTTTGTCTCTTATCAGATCAGTTTCTAGAATCATGACGGCGCAAAATGGTGACTTCACTGTAAGGGGGCCCACGGTGTATGTAGATAGAAATGGCTCATTCTAAGGTAATAAAAATGTACAAAATAACAAAATAAGCATCTGAATGTTGGTAAAATGATCCGTCACTGTGTTGACATGGACCCAAAGTAAGGGAGGGGAAGCCTCTGGGATTATGAAAAGATTAAGAAGGGGAATCACAAGATGGCAGGTGCATGTTTCAAATCGTCACATCCATCATAGAGTGCTTCCCCACAGTATTTCCAGTCACTGCATCATGCTTTATCCTTATTTATTTTAATCTATAAGCACCCTAAATTTAATGTACACACAAAACAACAGTAACTTTTACAGTATCAAATGTGCAGCTGCAAAAGAGCTTTCTTTTTATATCATGGGCTAGATTAGAGGACAATAACATCAAAAGCTACCATCCTGGGATGCAGTTTTGGCCTCAATCCGGCTGTAATTTCACACATCACAAAAAAGAGTGCATAGGTGCTCAGGGAGCCCCTTCTGTGGAATAGCTGGCAAATCAAATGGCCCAGACGTTCTTATTTGTCACCTCAGCAACTGTGAGCGTGTAACCATGGGTGACCTCAGAGAGCTACACAGGACCTTTTAATTGCCTTTGTGGCTGGCTATGTATTTCATGTGGGGGTGACAGAAGGGGCAGAAAGGGATATATAGTATTTATGGCTGCTGTGTCTCTTACAATCCCCAAAATTCAAACTATATTGCTAAATCCAATATTGTCTTGAAAGACACCTCACAGATGTGGAAGTGATTCAGCGCAGTATGCTTGTAAGACCTCCCCTCACTCTGGGGGATGCAATGTGTTTATCGTTTAACCATTGTTGTCAGGAGGCGGCGATCTCTCTAGCCAGCACTATTTTCCACAGGCTCATAAAGCTGCCACTGGGACTAAGATGAGAAAGCGTCCTGGGGAGTGGGATTGTCGGGGAACCGAACAGAGTCCCAGGGCAAGAGAGTGTGGGTCATAAATCTATACCCCAACTCAAAAGGTTTGCTGCATGGGGAGAACACTGCACTGCAGTTTCACTCATTGAAGGCTGAAGAAAACACCCTGAAACAACCAATACATACTGAAATTTAAAGGTGGTGTGAAGTTTTAGTGGCTTTCAATGAGCTCACCATTTATCTCATTAGATAAAGGCAAGACTTTATTTGACAGTGCATCCAAAATACACATTTAAGTATTTATTTCATTACATTTTATCTGTAATTACAATACATACCTTTAAAGGCTGTTTTCTCAAAATGTGTTTTTTCTCGCTCATGCACCGAGGCAGAAATCTCCTCTTTAGTAACACTTACATACATCAAACTTTTCTGAAGGTTTTTACACACTCGCAGAACCCTTTAAAAAGGTTATAATATGTACAATTTACGTACTAATATGTACACTTTTGCTACCAATATGCACCTTTGCGGTACTAATATGCACTCTTTAGGTACAAAGGTGTACTTTTTGAAATACTGTCCCAGTGATAGCTTTTGTACCTTTTTTTTTTTTCTTTCTGAGAGTGCAGAGGGGTTTGTTCATATATAAAATTTTTCTGATTTATATAGCTTTTCATTCCTAAAACCATGGAGAATATTGATTTGTTTTCTGGCTGCTGACTGTATTTTCTGATTAATAATTTTAAGATTTTACCCAACATCTAGATTTATGCAAATCACTTGCATATTTTAACAACATCTCAGAAAACTTGTTACACAAATCTATTATCTTAATGCAATGATTGATCAACTGGGGAATGTACGGTATCTATTAGTTAAAGTGTGTACCTCATTCACCTGTAGAGTCTTAAAAATTAGTGCCTACAGTGCCTTAATTTTTTTTGTTTGTTGGTAAAATACCTAGTAAATGTTATTAAGGCTCACATATGCAACATGGCTTTGTAAGTGTGATTCATTAGGCGAGAGGCCCCTCTAGAATTATTGCCTTACATAAATGCAAAAATGCTTGTTTGTGCCAAAGGTTCAACAGTGGGCCTCCGAGCATTCAAAACACACCACATTAATGTTGTAACATAAACCGTAACATCTAAAATAATCACTAAGATTTGCTCCTGTGATCAACAAATAAGGATTGGTTTGATACATTCAATGCAATTCCCACAGCAATTTCATCATTCTACAAACGCTTTGATCATTTTAAAGGGATAGTTCACTCAAATATGAAAATTCTGTCATTTACTCACCCTCTAGTTGTTGCAAACCTGTATACATTTCTTTCTTCCACTGAACAAAAAAAGAAGATATTTTGAAGAATGCCGGTAACCAAACAGTTGATCGACTTCCATAGTATTTTTTTCCCCATACTAGTCAAGGGGCCCATCAACTGTTTGGTTACCGACATTCTTCAAAATATCTTTTGTGTTGAGCAGAAGAAAGAAGGACAAAAACCTGTACAGGTTTGGAACAACTTGAGGGTGAGTAAATGATGACAGAATTTTCTTTCTTGTGTGAACTATCTCTTTAAAAATGCAGTGTTGGTGTATACTCTTTGTGTCTGCATTACTTTAAAATCCTGGACATGTTAATCCTAAATATTGGAAAGGCGTTTGGTAATGCCAGTGTGGTGCACAGGCAGGAAAAACTGTTTTTATGTGTTTATCAACAGTCTTTTCTCTGAGGTCTAGTGATCCTGTACCAGGATTATCCCAGTATCCCATCTGGCCAGACAGCTCTTGAGGATTAATGCACCAGCATCTGATCCACTGCTAAACTCAACAGCTGATTTATGTATTGCAGTGTTGTGGTTGCTAAGAGCGATTGAGAATCGATCTGCCTCTCGTTCGGTACATTGGAAATCCTGGGATTTAAACCTGCAAATAAACAAAGTTTTAGGATCTTGAAAAATTAGGATTAAGAAATCACATTAAAATTAAAAGAAATGAGGACAAACAAATGCTGGGTGTCCAGGGTGCAGAGCAGGTTTTATAAGCATGCATGATCTGTAGTAAACAGTTGAACCAGTATGTCTCCTCTGCAAGATAAGGTCAATGAGTTTTACTTTCATTAAGTTAATGTACCAGGCTCAATTTTGACGACAACAGCACATAAAATGTGGACTTTCTTAGTCAGCATGTCTGAAGCTTCAGGCAGCTTCATTATTGCCTAGTGCTTTAAACATTCCAGAGTAGCTACTAATAAATGTGCTGCAATTCAGCTCTGCTTATTTAGGAAAAAATTAGGAAATATTCCGATGTTAACATTCATATCAATGTTATGACAGAAAACCAAATTTTATTTAGAACCAGTTCCATTTAAAGAAACTGGAACTGAAATCTCTTCAGTTCCGTTTCTCTTATGAGCCTTTTTTTAAATTATTATTAAAGTGAATTATAAACATACTGTCTGATTTCCAAACAAATTACTCTTATTAGCCAGTACGTCACAACTGCCGTTCTCCAGTCCAAACTAATGAATCTCATAAGCTGGTTCTTTTAGTACATTCAAAACATGCAGTGTGACCAGTCCACTTCTATATTATATAAATACACACACATGCATGTATATATTTAAGATTTTTATTTAGTTATTTATAAAATACTTATATTTCTATATAATATAAATTATATATACTGTACATGAATGAGTGCATATTCAAATACGTGACCCTGGACCACAAAACCCGTCACAAGTCGCACAGGTACATTTGTGGCAATAGTCAACGATACATTGTATGGGTTAAAAATTATAGATTTTTCTTTTATGCCAAAAATCATTAGGATATTAAGTAAAGGTCATGTTCCATGAATATATTTTGTAAATGTCCTACTGTAAATATATATATATATATATATATATATATATATATATATATATATATATATATATATATATATATATATATATATATATATATTATATATATATATATGTATATTATATATATATTTGTAATATGTGTTGCTAAGGATTTGGACAACTTTAAAGGCTATTTACTCAATATTTCGATTTTTTTTTGCACCCTCAGATTCCAGACTTTCAATATCTCGGCCAAATATTGTCCTATCCTAACAAACCATACATCAATGGAAAGCTTTCAGATGATGTATAAATCTCACTGGATTTGTGGTCCAGGGTCACATATACATAATAATTATACACACATTTATTATGTAAACACAAACTTTTATTTTGGATGCGATTAATCACGATTAATTGATTTGACAGCCCTACTAAAAACAATCTGCAAAACTAAATCTAGTTAGGCATCTGTGCTCTACTGTATAGGCTATTACATTTGATTGCACAAATGATTTATAAAACACTTTTCAATGTTATATTTCGCATAATGTTTTAAGCATGTTTGCAGATGCAGCAAAATTCGTGTTTTTCTGTACCAAACTATTACTTCTTAGCAGATCAAAATCTCTTATCAGATCACTCCATCAATACCCTGCCTACCCACACTCAGGGCTCTTCTCTCACCACCCACCGTTTGTTTTCTGATAGTAAAGCAGTTTTTAGTGTGGGTGGGTGATCTCTCACTCCCCTGCACTGCCTCTGGCAGAATGCACACTGGTGCTGACTCCTTTGTTGTACAGCAGGACACCCTCTTGCTCCAACATTCCATCTAACAACTTGTTTAACAAGCAGCCTGGTCATGCAGGCAAACAGTATACACTCCAAAAATGCTGGATTAAAAACAACCCAAGTTGGGTTGAAAATGGACTAGCCCAGCGACTGGGTTGTTTTAAGCAAACATTTAACCCAACCGCTGGGTTAAAACAACCCAATCGCTGGGTTAGTCCATTTTCAACCCAACTTGGGTTGTTTTTAACCTAGCATTTTTTAGAGTGTATAGCCTATTCTAGATACATTATTGTAGTGCCATTATCGCTCAACCAGCCATGGAGAATAGAGTGGGGTCAGAAAAGGAACGCACGTGTGAAGTGAAGCCCACGTGAGTGTGGAAGCTCACATAGTAAACGACTCACTTGGTAACAAAAGAGGTCCTCTTCACTAGAGCACATTGCAGTGAGCATCTCTGAAATCTCATCAGTATGTGTTCATATGAAAAGCAAGACCAACTCCAAAAAGAATAAGGTAAATTCTCTTGAACAGTTGTGGCACATAAAAAAAAAAAAAAATCATTAATTTATAAATTCTTAATTTTAATATTTTAAAAATCAAGATTGTGGTAATTTTTTTTAATTAAATAATGCTAATAAAGATAAATAAATACTGTAAAAAAATATATTGCTCACATTATTGAGACGACACTCAAAAATGCTGGGTTAAAAACAACCCAAGTTGGGTTGAAAATGGACTAACCCAGCGATTGGGTTGTTTTAAGCAAACATTTAACCCAACCGCTGGGTTAAAACAACCCATTTACTGGGTTAAAACAACCCAATCGCTGGGTTAGTCCATTTTCAACCCAACTTGGGTTGTTTTTAACCCAGCATTTTTTAGAGTGAAAGTGTTACCTGTCACATATTATATATGGTGGTTGTCAAGTGAGTAATGCATGACGCAAGAAAGCCAAGGGAAATACTTCTAATAATAATCACTGAGTGAGAACAAGCACAGGAAACAAGGCCTACACAAACCACTTTCATCAAACGAGAACCGACAAATGACTGAACAGAACAGGGAGTATATATACACACACGCACACACACACACACACACACACACACACACACACACACACACACACACACACACACACACACACACACACACACACACACACACACGCATAAGTAAACGAGGGAACTAAATGAGAAACAGGTGAATGTAATTAGGAACCACAAACAGGGAGCTAAACTGAGGGGCCCGTTTTCAACTAAAAACTGAAGTCTTTTTATGCGTTTTGGCCGTTCATTTAAACAACAGCGGCGTTTTGGGCCTGAAAAAGCTAACTTTTGAAAACGGGTTTCAAAGTGAAGGTTTTAAAAGCGATACCATTATCGTCCCCATGTAAACTACAAGAACGTGAATCTGTGAAAACGGTGAGGGCATGCACACGTGTATTATGTGTTTAGTCTAAGAATGCATGTGTAGTGTCTCTTTACAAAGGCTGCATCCGAAATCGCATACTCTAGGTATTTATTTTAATGAAGTGATTACTTCATGACCGCTAAAAAAGTATGTTCTATATAGTATGAGCATGTGTAGTATGAATGTAATCTGGACGTACTTTCACCATGTTGCCATGTCACGTGACCTACCAGCACCAGTTGCATAACGTCACCACCGTTCACAAATCCTGTCCCGTTGCCTCATGGGATAGTAAAGTGTCCATTGTATGCACACTTCAGAATCTCGCCACAAGAAGTAGGTCATCCGGATACTTTTTGCTATTTTATAGCAAATTTTATTTTATATACTATTTTATGAGTACTGTAAATTCAGACATACTTCTTTTGCCTACTACGTGCACTCTAAAAATTTGGGTCAAATAAGGACAAACCCAACTGTTGGCTTAAAAACTGAATTGAAAAATTTAACCCAACGGCTGGGTTTGGGATGAAGCCATAGTGACATCGCTAACTGGCCTGGCCTGGATCTGTTTGAATGGGGATAGTTTTGATAATGTTGTCATCTGTACAAAGAAAAAAGGTTTTTAGTATATTGTTGTCGTGTGTAAATGTATCCTGAAGGGAACACAGGAAACAGAAATACATGAACGACAACACAATGAAACTAAACAGAATTCTGACAGTTCTATTGTTATTAACGTTATTGATTTAATGCAAATAATTATTAAGTCAATAAGTCATATTAAGTGTCACTATTAAATTATTACTCATTTAAAAGTATTTTATTCATTAACCAGCTATAAACCAGATTAACCAGGCACTAAACGTGTCTAAAGCGTCCCGTCTAAATGTCATTCTTGCCAGTGCAAACACAATTGTACGTCAAATTGTGATGCAATGTTTGGTTTCAGCACATATTTTGTTACTTGATTTGAATACTTTCAGGTGCTAAAACAACAGCGACAGCATGTGTAAATAAACGTTAAATAATTTCCTCCTAAGACTTTTGTGCAAACATATATGAGATCCACAACACAATTCTTTCATTAAAAGAAAACAATCATTTTGCCCTTTTTCTTGGACTGGACTTTTCACTGCACTCACACCCTTTATTTTAGAAAACAATTGCCCCATTTAAGAAGCCATTCTCCCCTAATGCGTGGCAGGGAAAATGGTCTTCATGCTGGCAGCTGGCAGGCGCTGCAGGTGAGAGTTCAGGTAGCTGTTAATCATGCGCTGTGTGTGGGTCAGCTTTGAGCCCAGGGCTGGGAGCCAAGCACCATTCCTCTCATGATTGTTGAGAGGAACCCATGCAAAGCAGATTGGGTATTCACTCAGCCCCCAAATGGACACCTCTATAAAGATGCTTTTGTTTATCCCTGTTGCTACCCGGTCCATCACAAGCTTTCCCGAGCAATTATTTTCTGGCTTGTGCTCACTCGGTAGATTATTTTCTGAACCCATTGTTCCAGAGCGGTCATCAGCTCGAGTTCAGAAAGGTGAACGGACATCGTTCTATTCCACTCTTATGGCTTCCAAAAGTGAGTGTATTCGTTGCTGTAAGATAACCTTAAAGGGACAGTTCACCCAAAAATGAAACAAGGGTGAGTAAATTACGACAGGAATTTCATTTTTGGGTGAACCATCCCTTTAAATGCCCAATGAAAATGCTCAGTTCACATATGATCCATGAATTATAATAGACAGCAAAATGGCATCAAAAATTGTGGGAGATTTCTAAAAAGCATGCAGTCAAGAGATGACAGCATTACTTTTCCATTGCCTCATGCGTTAGAACTGAGGACCGGCCAGACTCCTTGCTGTTACTGCTTAATACCATGTTTGGGGACAAACTCACTCATCTTCTTGGAAACAGCACTTAATGCAAGTAAGTAACCGACATTTGCATAAACATCAGTAGGGTTTGTTTGGAGAGGATCAGAATGTTTAAAGTTTAACCAAGGGCAATGAAGACAGACACATGGATGCATACTCACTAAACTTCTTCATACTTTAGATTAGGGTCCAATTCTCACTATTAACTAAATATTAACTATGACTTTTGCCTCAATAAACTCCT